>JAJPUD010000523.1:538255-592353 GCA_023553655.1 Myrmecobius fasciatus
AAGGAAGGAAGGAAGGAAGGAAGGAAGGAAGGAAGGAAGGAAGGAAGAGAGGGAGGGAGGAAAGAAAGGAGAGAGAAAAAAAGAAAGAAAGTAGTATGTTTCAGTCTATACAGACATGCTTTTCTGTTTTTGATAATAATCTATTACTTGATCTTCCCATAGGCTACTCAATGCTGTTTAACACTAGCAAGGCTAGCCCAGCAGAAACTGTGGTCCTGACCAGCAACATGTTTCCTGCACCAATGAAAAACTCTCCTTGTGAGGTAAGTCCCAGCATATCCCCATTTCTGTCTCTAATTCCCAAACAATGGTTTCAAATGAAAATTATGACTTCCAGACAAAGGTTGTCTAGAACCATCCTCCTGAGAAGAGAAAGAAGACTTTCTTCTTTGGTAGAGTTCTACAATGGTTTTTGATCAGGCTTGGTTCCAAAAACCATGTTCCCTAAAGCTGCCTCAGTACCATTTGCAATTTTTCCTAGACACTAACCAAGTAATTTCCTCTCTCTGACTCTCAGTTTTCTCATCTGTAGAATGAGAGCTATTGGAATAGAAAAACAGTCTTCCAGATCCCTCCCCATTCTAAATGTATGACCACAGGGTCATAACAGTAGCATTGAATTCCTTGGCATACATAAGTGAATAAATGGATAAAGGAATAATTAAATGGATAAGCAATTATTAAGCATTTATTGTGTGCAAAGCTAAGTCTTGAACATACAAATAGACAAATACAAATAAGACAGTCCCTGCTCTCCAGGAATTCACATTCTAATGTGGGAGACAATATATATGGAAAATTTCAGCTGCACATCAGATGGAAAGGTCCCGTGTTCCTTAGGTTATAGTGGCAAAGCAAATGGTGATGGTTCTTCTTTCATATCTTTTTCACTGATGAAATCATACTAGTTTATGATTTTGAACTATTTGACAATGCCAGGATCTATGGGGACAGGAGCTTTCATTTTGGAGTCTCCAACAAAGTGATTGCAGCTCCTGCAGGAGCAATTGCCAGACTACATTTCCAAAGGAGCTGCTTCTAGGGATGAAGGCTGAGGGCACTGAGCTAAAAACATTGCTCCTCTCAAGGCTCTTGGATTCAGGGTCCTGAACTATCTCCATTAAGGCCCTAGTGGAGATAATGGTGGAATTGGTGATGATGGTTGGACTTGCCAAGTGCACAAGCTCTTGCCTCTTCCTCAGGATGCCCTGCTACCTGGCCTGTGTGCCCTGTGAATGGCACTTGATTGGTGGGTAAGACTGGGCCCTTCTTCATGGGAGCAACCTCCTCAGATGATGATTGTGAGGTGTAGGTTGGAAGCCAGATCAGTGCTTTATAATTGCTTATTGATTAACAAAGGACATGGCCTTTGTAAAGTCTATTTTAGCTGCTCAGAGATCTTTAAAAAAATCATTCTAATACTCAGCTGTATTTAATATAACTGATATTATCAAGTAAATAACCTCAGGCTTGGTAGGATATATCTACTTGGCTATACTACAAAAAATCCCTATATGACTCAGCCACTACTTTGAATTTAATTGTATGCCATAGTGCCTTTATTATGGTAAATGCATGTTAATTGATTGTCTCAAAGCCCGGCTTTATCCAAACACAATATATGTGAAAATCTAGAATTATACAAACCACAAAGATGGGGGGAAGGTGGAACAGTTCAGGAGGAAAATAAAAGAGATGGATTACAAAGTAATTCATTTTAAAATTCCTTTTAACATCAAACTTCCCTAATGTGCAGGAAATGGTTTATCAAAACCTGCTTGATGCCTTTCTCTAAAATATAACTCCTAAATTTGAAAAGGTACATTTAAACCCAGAGGTGGATTTGTGACTGATTCCTTTTGTTGTTGCTGAAGTGACATAAGACAATGTACCAGAGACTGAGATGTCATGTATATAGTAGGTGCTTAATAAATTCTTGTCAATGAGTGAAATAGAATTGCTGCTTTGTAAAGTCAGGGGAAGGACACTACTTCCATTAACACTGGATAAATGAATTAAGTACCAAGTAACCAGCTCCTTTCTGCCCTTTATCTAATGTGGGGTCACATGCTAGAAATGGGGAGAGAAGAACAAAATCCAAAGAAGGGTTAAAGTAACCCGTACTTTGTTCCCAAGATGTCCAGAATTTAAAAAGCACTGACATCGTATTTCCAGGGTATTTTCTTATCCCCAGATGGCTACCACCCAACCCAGTGTCTGTACCTTAGATAAGCTCTTCCCTGTCAAGACCTTCCCTCCTTTGTCCTAAAGAGCAATTTTTTCATATTCCTCAAGGCCATCACCCCAACCATCATCCCATCTATCCAGCAGCAGAGATCAGTTCCTCATCCAAACAGAGATCTTCAGAGCTAGACACAACTCAGGTATTCTTCCTCTTTCTAGGTCAAAAAGAAAAATTCCTAGTTGTAGTTCTCATCTGCAAAACTGGCTTGGGACTTCCCTAAGGATGGAACGAAGTCTTATACTTTCTTATCTCCTTCATAGCTCATAATACAATGTTTTAGGAATAACAAGAGGAATTTGTTCTGCTGTGGTTTGAAATCTCCCTTCCATAAGTTGCTCCCCTCACTCTCAAACACTCACCCTGTGATCTGGAAAAATAATATTTATTATCTAAACTGGCTTGTCCAGCCAATTATGGGGCTCCCCAGATGGCTTAAAATAGGCATCTTGGAAGGAGGCAATCCACAAATGCCTGTAATAGGTGAATAATAAAGGCTTCTGAATTGATTAAGGCTAATACATCTCAGTATCTTGGCAGACAAGAAATGAACACCCTTGGAAGTATTTATTCTTTCAATTTACTATGCAGTGGTTTCAATATGGACTTCATCCTTTATCAATAATATTAAAGTAAAAGTAAAAAATTATATGGTGAGTAGGTTGTTTTGTTTTAATATTCTGGGTTGTTTCCTTTTGAAAATCTGTTATGGTTTCTCAGTAGCCTTTAAGATGATCAATAGCTCAATCAAGGGTTTGGGTTAGCGCACACACACACACACACACACACACACACACACACACACACACACTTTAATTGGCTTTGGGTTACCTCTACCATTCATGACCTTTTCTTCCCTAATGGAGGGGAGGGGAATTGAGCTGATTTTGTCTCGGCTTTCCGCCTCTTTTGCTTTCACATTTTCCAGCCATATGTCTGGTGCTGCCGAGTTTCTGAATTCCCAATGCTGAGCAAATATTTTCATCCAAAAAGACTAAATGAATAATCAACATAGAAAGAGGCATTTTAAGTCTTGTAGCCCCCCAGCGTTTATTTTGTTTGAAGTTTTAAAAAGTTAATTTCCTTGTGACTGTGCCTTGAATCTAGGTACTGCCATTTACTATATGACCTTGAGAGTTCTTTCATTTTTCTAGGCCTCCCTTTCCACATCTGCAAACTCATGGTTTTTGGAATAAATGACCTTTAAGGTCTTTTCCATATGAAAAACTCATGATCCAATAGATTTACTATAGCAGAAAAGCCTAGAAGTTAGATTCCTGCCTGGAAGGAGAGACAGAAGTCATCAAGAACAACCCCAGACCTTAAAGGAAATCCTAATATTCCCCTGAGACAACTGAGTTGTATAGTAAATAAAGCACAGGACCTGGAGTCAGGAAGCCAAATAAAAGAGTTTATATTTCCTTCTGGAGGTAATAGGGAGCCACTAGAATTTATTGAGTAGGAGAGTGACCTGGTCAGATCTATACTGTAAGAATGTTATTTGGCAGGTGTTTGAAGAATTATTTAGAGTGAAGACCTGAGGCAGAGAGACCAATTATTGTATAAGGCAATTGAACAATTAACTTCTGTCTTATTATGGCTCCTAGCTGGCTCTAGGAGGGTTTTCCCAAGCCATAATTGTGTAGTTCAGGAGCCCCTCGATGAACATTACAGAACTCTGCTGGGGTCCTGAACTACTTCAAGGTCATGTCAGTTCAAACTAAAATTTGTCAGTCCTGTAATGTGGGTTTGAAAAATAATACTAGCAGGCACATTACAGCTCTTTAAAGCACATAGAGCACTTACACGGGGCTCTCACGACATGATGGGGGCTGTAGTCAAGGTGTTATAATTCCTGTCCTACAGATAAGAAAATTGAGACTGAGACAAGCTAATTAAGGCATGTTGTCACCTAGCTCGTAAGTGTTAGAGATGGGATTTGGACTCAAGTCTTCTCAGTTCCATGTCTGGCATTCTATTATCCTGTCTCAAGGTGGCTTTTGGCTATCCTTTAATAGACAAAGCCTTGCAGGATCAGTCTGTGGAATTCATCCTTGCCTTACCTGTAGTCTGAACTCAAAGCTTCAACCAATCAGAAGGTGAAAAGACGCCCAAAAAAATCATACATCATCTTCACTACCATAGCTGGTTGTGAGTCTCATCTCTACCCAGCTCCCTTGTGCTGAACAAGCTCCCACTTCTCCCACTTCTGGATGGAAGTTGGTTCTTCAGGACAGTCATAATCTAATTACCCCATTACCCACAGCATTTGTTGAAGTGCCATTGTGAAAACTCTGTTCCTGTCCCACGTATCAGGACTTGACTCCTAGTAGTTCTGAACTTAGGGGCAAGGGACTAGTGAATAAAAAAAAAATTCATTTCCTTTCTTTTTCCATTTTCCACATTCAGAGTCACACAGAGTGAATAGACATGGATGGATTATGATCTTAATTACAGACATTATTTCATTATTTCCCCCAAACACACCCACGCTCCAAACTTCTCTATTAAATTTAATTAAATTTTACAATTTAATTTAATTTAATTTTTAAAATTTAATTGAAATTTTTATTTGTCCCAGTTTCATATAAAACAAATATTTTTGGTTGTACATGTATAACATTTCCATATGAATCATGTTGGGATGGGAAAAAATCAGAACAAAAGGGAAAAATTATAAGAAAAAGAAGAAAAAAAGTGAACATGGTATGGATTGATCTACATTCAATCTTCTCTCTTTAGTTGAAGAAGTTCTCTCTTTAGATGAAGATAGCATTTTCCATCCAAAATTTTTTGGGATTGGCTTGGATCACCGAACCATTGAGAAAAACCAAGTCTATCATAGTTGATCACTGCACAATCCTGCTGTTTCTGTGTACCAAGTTTTCCTGGTTCTGCTTGTTTCACTCAGTATCAGTTTGTGTAAATCTTTCCAGGCCTTTCTAAAATAAGCTTGCTTATCAGTTTTTATAGAACAATAATATTCCTTTATTTCATATCCCATTGCTTATACAGTCATTCCCCAATTGATGGGCATTTAATCATTTTCCAATTCTTTGCCACTACAAAAAGGTGCAAACATTTTTGCATAATATGGGTCCTTTTCCCTCTTTTGTGATTTCCTTGGGACACAAACCAGGATCAAAGGATAGACAGTTTTGTAGCCCTTTGGGCATAGTTCCAGATTGCTCTCCAGAATGGTTGGATCATTTCACAATTCCAACAATGCATTAGTGTCCCAGTTTCCCCTCCAATATTAGCCATTTTCTTTTCCAATCTTATAGATGTGAGGTAGTACCTCAGAATTGTTTTAATTTGCATTTCTGTTATCAATAGTGTTTTAGAATATTTTTTCCCTATAACTATAGATGGCACATTTAGAGTGGGGAGGCATTTAGGGTTAGAGTTGGAAGGCATTTTAGGGTTAGGGTTATTTCTTCATCTGAAAACTGTCTGTTCATATCCTTTGATTCTCTTTTACTCTTAACAGCATTGTCAATCTGTTTAGTCAACTACATTTTCAATACAAGATTATCTTCAACTCCTTATTAACCTCCCCCCCATTTACATAAGCAATCCATTGCCAAGTTTTCTTGATTCTTGCTTCCCACTCCCAGCACTACCCTAAATCAGGTTGTCATCCTTTCCTCTTCCTGAACTAGTGTAATTGCCACCCAACTGGCCTTCTGGTCTAACTGGCTTTAGATCTCTCTTTTTCTAAGCTTCTCTGCCCAAAGCTGCCAAAACGATTTTTGCAAAAGCTCAGAACTTACTCTTTGTTCCATGAACTCTAATGTCTATTGATTCTATTATCAAATACATTTCATTTTTACATCATTCTTTTTTATTTCTACTTTTGTGTGAGTTTTATAATATTCATAGTAATTAGCATAATATTGCCCATTTATAAAGCATAGATAATTAAATATATACACATTGGGGGGGGGGGGAGTGCTCCAAGAAAAAAATTTCCCCATGGAGATGAGTAGTCAAAACAAAAATTCAGAGATGACTTCATAAGGTAATCATTTGATGATGTTTTCTTGGGGGCATTCTTGATTAAGGTTCAGGTTAAACTAGCTGACCTTTGGGAATCCCTTCCAAATCTGAAATTCTTGATTCTATTTCATAACACTTAACTATGATATACACTTTGTTGAATTTTTGATCTCATCAGTGTGACTATTCCATCTCCTGAAACATTACCACTTATCCACACCTCTCAACCCACATGACTGTAATCCACATTTTCCCTTGGGTGCTCCACAAAGGGCCTATCCAACTACACTTCCTCTGATGTTTTTCATACTTTACCTGTACCAAGAGACCACTGGGACTGCCCACCTAGCATCCCTTACTCTCACTAACTGACCAGCCCACATCCTTTTTCAACCATCCATTTCCTCTGTGGAATCTTTTCCAGCACATCTTGCATTTTGGAAATGTGTCACAACCTACTTGAATTCATAAAATATGGTACTAATGGAAAGGAAAGGATTTCATTATCTACAACCTATCTGACTACTTTTTTGTCTCTATGAGAAAAATCTACACACCAATTGAGGGAACAGGACATGCCATCTCCTCCTGCCATGATCATATGCAAGCGATTCCCCTATATCTGGGATGTACTATGTCTTCCAAAGCTTTCAAAAGGAAGCTTGGGGCCTCCTCCTGCTTTCTTGATCTTTTCCCCCCAATTATTAACATCCTTCACTCTTGAAACTAATTTATATGTTTAAATATCCTTTTAAATATCAAGGTATATATTATAACCACTCCCAATCCTAGGCAAAAAGATATTTTTCAAAGGCAAGTAAAGTACTAATATGATTTTTTTTTTGGCTTTGGGACTCCAGTGTCTTGTATTGAGCATAATATATAGTTGATGCTCAATAAATAATTTTGTGACTTGATTTCTGCTAAAATCAAACATTTTCCCCAGGCCAAATTATTATTATATGGGTCACAGGCTGTTTCCCTGTTTTACTTTCCAGTGAGAAAAGAGAGTTCTGGGCTGCTGCTGCTTTTCACTCTTCCCAGTTTCATTCTCCTCATCCCCACAGGAGCTTCCTCCTCTTGCTTTACTCAGCTGCTCACTGACCATGAATATTTAAAGATTTCTACTTGGCTCAAGCAGAAGCAAGTAAAAAGGTTGTGGGATTTGTTTCTGTTTTACCTCCCTCATAAACTGTTCTCTGTAGAATTCTAGAGGGAGCCACTGACCATATAGTTGAGTTATATTTCATCTTATTTCTAGGTGCTCCAGTTCAAATAATTAAAGGGAGTCTGGGGACGGGAGAAGCAGCTTGCTAGGGATGCTGAGGGTCCCTCCACGGGCAGCCCTACTCTTGGAGGCTGCTAGCTCTCAGGCCCACTTGCATGAACCTGGCTTTGCAGCTGTGGAGAATAGAGAAGGCAGGAATGCTGAGACCTGGGCTTCCCACCCCCTACCCCTTTCCTTCTACTCATCCAAGAAGCCTGATGTCTCAACAAGCCCTTCATGGTTTCACGTTCTATTTCATTTGAATGCTTGCCTGTGACGGGAATAAATTAACTTCTGTTCCCCAGCCAGGACAAGGAGGGGAAGCAGAAAGTGACTTCCCTTATTTTCTCCTCCTGCTCCAAGTTGCTGGAAGTGATTTGTCTTCCCATGCAGCTGCAAGTGTGCAAGAGACTCTGGAAATGGGGATTGAGGGAAAGGGGTCCTGATTTAGAGCCTGCCCCCCAGCCCTAGAATCCCTTACTCTGCAGTTCTGGTTTCCTTCCCTTGTCAGAATTATAGGAAAGGCCCTTATTATGGCCCTAACATCATAACCAACAATGGGAAAAAAGCAGCTTTAAAAAATATTATTATTATTTATGTGTATGTGTGTGGTTGATGAGCCATAGAACCGAAGGTAAACAAGCTGATCCAGCTGGCCTTTTCTCATCTGGATTGCCTTATAGGGGTCAAGGGGAAGCAAAGTCACATTTCCTTTCAATGAAGCTCAGCCAGTGGAGCTAAGATTGTATCTTAGAATTCTGCTTTGAAGGCAGTTTAATCAATGTAGACCAAGCCATTCCCACTATGGGGTCATCTCCCTGTAGCTACAGTGCAAAGCATTGATTTTTTTTTTAAATTTTTAATTTATATTGCTAGCTTTTGTTTTTACATTATCTTTCTTTGCAGATATATCACTGCTTCCTAACCTACCCTATGAGCCACCCCTTATGAGAAAGATTAAAAATTAGAGGAAAAAGAAAAGTAACTGAATAAAACTAATAAAGATATCAAATTAGTCTGGCAGTATATAAAATTTCTATGCCCATAGTACCTCAGCACTATCATGAATAGTTGTTTCTGTGGCTGTTCAGTCATTCAGCCCTAGCCAATTCCACCTGATTTCATAGACTTTGTGCTTGTGGTTTCCTTGGCAAAGATACTAAAGTATTTGCCATTTCCTTTTCCAGTTTGTCCCCATTTTATGGATGGAGAACTGAGGCAAATAAGGGTTAAGTGACTTATAAAAAGTCACATAGTGTCTGAGGCTGAATTTGAACTCAGATCTTCCTGGTGCTCCATCCACTGCCCCATTTAACTGTTCCATAAAATTTATCTCATCTTTTTTTCTAGACCCCAGTTTTATCTTTATCTTACACAATATTAAGTTTGGGTTTGGGGTTCTTTCTATTTACATTGTTATGGGCATTATGTATATTGTTTTCCAGGTTCTGATTCTTTTACTCACCATCAGTTCATATAAGGTTCCCTCTGCTTCTCCAAATTCTCATATTTTTCATTTCTTTGCAGATATATCACTGCTTCCTAACCTACCCTATGAGCCACCCCTTATGGGAAAGATTAAAAATTAAAGGAAAAAGAAAAGTAACTGAATAAACTAATAAAGATATCAAATTAATCTGGCAGTATATAAATTTTCTATACCCATAGTCCCTCAGCACTATCATGAAAATAACCACTATGAAAATAACCACATGAAAACCCACTAATATTTCATCACATTCATATGCCACAATTTGTATGATCATTTCTCAATTGATGAATAGCTACTTTTTTCATGTCTTTGTTATCTCAAAAAAGCAATACCATGAATATTTTTACATAATTAGGAGTTTTCATCCTGCCTTCGACCTTCTTGGTCTATATGCCTAACAGTAAATCAAAGGGTATGGACATTTTAGTCACTAGTTTTTTTTCTTACCAACTTAATTGCAAATGGCTTTCCTGAATGGTTGAACCACTTCACAGTTCTACCAGCTGTATATTAATGTGAATAAATGAGCATATATTCAGTGATTATTATGTATCAAGCCTGGAGATTAGCACTAGAAATATAAACACAAAAGAAAAATAACTTCTGCTTTCAAAACAATTTCATTCTAATATAGGGGAGTGTCCAAGGAAGGCAGTTTTGTCTATGGAAGTCATAGTGATAGAATGATGTCAGTCAGAAAGACAATAACAGTTTTGATTTGATTACTGTTGTTAAAGAAAGAGGTGGAAGTATTTGTATGTGTGTGATAAGGGTATGTGGGAAGGGGAGAGTAAATTAGGAAGGTAGGGGAGGAATACCCAGATTACTCAGGCAGAAAATGACCATGCTGGTAACTTCAGAGATGATCAGTTTAGCTTCTCCCAAGGTCTGGTTTGGAAAGAGAATGCACTAGTATCTGCACAGTCCCTCCAACATTGATTATTCTTATATTCTGTTATCTTTGACTACTCATTAAGTTCTAAGTGATTACCCTATTATTTTTAAGAAGGCTTTTCTTTGTAATCTTTGTGATCATTTTAACCAATAGGCATTAGGAGAACTGAAGACCCTTAAGGAAAAATAATTATCATTTTTTGTTTGCATTTAAATGTTTAAGACCTATAACAGCAATCTCATAAGATAATTAGATAATATAGACTCAATGTACCATAAAGAAGTTTAAAATATATCGGCAAAAAAAGATTTATAAAGAGTTTAATCAGCCCTAGAAGCCATTCTGGGCAACAGACTGATTTGTGGTTTGCCAGGGATTTGATTGATGGGGGATATTCTCTAGGATCTCAGGGTGGAAATCATTTCCAGCCACTTGGAGAAGCAAAGAAAGTAAAGAATGTGTACTTTGTTTTTCCCACCCTTATTCTGGCCTCAGAATAGAAGTTAAATTATTCCCATCATAAGCAAACTATTCAAATACATTCAAATTTAAATCAGAATAAAAGAATAAGAAAATAACCGCTGATGTATTGATTGGATTCATTCCTACTTATCCTGCATCCCCCCTAGCCTTCAAGGAGATGAATAAATGAAGCTTTAATTGCTCAAAAAATAAAGTTTGGGGAGGGAGAGGAATTTTTGTGATATTTATGTGACCTTATTAATTAAGGAATTAATAGAAACATAGAAGTTGTTAGAATAGATGCAAAGTAAAAATGAAGCGCCAAGAAAACAACATATACAATGACTACAGTAACAAAAATGATAGCGAAAGTTTAATTCAGCTTAAATGAAATGATCAGTCTTTGATTCCAGAGAACCCATGAAGAAATGTACTTGCTTCCTTTCAATAGGGTAATAAGATACCACAGGGACAGAATATTATATAGTCAGTTGGGTTTGCTGTGGCCCAAAAGTCTTGCTTAAATGGTTTTCCTTGTTACAAGAAAAGGTTTGATTAATAGACTAGCAACATTGAGAAGCCACAGAGATGAAAAAAATAATAACAAAATTGTATTTAAAGAATTTGTGAGATTCAACAATAAAATTCTCTGTAGGTGAAAAGGAGAGAATCAACTGAAAAACTAAAGTAATAGTCAGTCATTATCATGGGGACAGAACTTGAAATGAATAGAAAAGTAGAAACCAAGGAGATTCTTCCTTTACAATATCCTACCACATCCTAATCATCTTCCCCCACTTGTGTGCAGCTTTGGGAATAGGTAGGAACTAGTGAATGAGTGAGGGTGAAGGGGACCCTCTAGTAGTGGGTTAATCTCTGAATCAAAGAGCATTACTGTTGGTCTTAGACACTGACTGAATCCACATCTTCCCTTTAAACAGCATTTGCTATCTCTGAAGAATTGTTAGCCCATTTTATAAAAAGGCAAAGTCAGGTATAACGATATTAATTATTCACACAGTTGTCAAGTTTAGGATGAGAAAACCGGTCACCTGATTTTTAGGCCATGGTTCTCTAGGGATATACAGACTCTGTGGGATCCATAAAATTAGATCCTAGCCCTGATTTTTTTTAGTCAGACACAAAATCTATATATACACCTATGTAGGCACACCTATATACCTTCTGAGACCTTCCAACCCCTCAGTACTGCACAATCAGAACTTATTTTAGGAATCAGACAGGATTGTGCAAATTCATTGGGTATCTCCAGGGGTTTTCCAAATTACAAGTGACATATTATGATGTAGGTCATCATTATCCAGCCCAGTTCTCCCCATCTGTGCTCACAAGGGGCGAACAATAGAAGAAAACTGTCTGTTGTCCCTCAAGACCATCATATTTTCCCTCTCCATCAAGGCTGAAATCTAATCCAGAAAGAGAACAAGGGACCAATCCCCTCCAGGCTTCTTACAAGAAGTCCTTGATTCCTTCTCTTAGAGCAGCCAAGAGAAGTTCCCTCCACATTTTGTGGCTATATTTATGGAAGGGACACACAAAGCTCGCAAATGGCCTGGCCATTGGCCCGTAAGAAACTGATTCTTAATAAGAGTCTAGTTATGACATGGAAAAGTAAGTGGGCACATGTGCATCTTCCACCAATGGGGTTTCAAAGAACAGTGACACAACCATTTTGAGCTATGTAAAAGCATACAAGGGACAGGTAGATGGCTCAGGGGACAGAGAATTGGGTCTGGAGTCAGGAAGACCTGAGTTCAAATCTGGCACCCAGCACTTACTCCCTATGTGACCCTAAATGAATCACTTAAGCTCTATTTGCCTTAATCCACTGGGGAAGAGAATGGCAAACCATCCAGTGTCTTTATCTATGTGGTCCATAAGGTAATGAAGAGTCAGACGTGACTGAACAAAATAACGAAAGCATGAAAATCAGCAGTAGAACACTTGGTTACACACAGAGGGAGAGGGAAAGAAGGAGGGAGGGAGAGATAGAGAGACAGAGTGAGGCAAAAAACAAAACAAAGGACAATCCTGTTCTCAAGGAGCTCACACTCTAATGAGGGAAAAAACTACATATAACATATAAAAAATAAGATATAAACTGGATAAATCTGGAATGACCTCAGAAGGAATACACTAAAATTATAGAGGACTGGGAAAAGCTTCTTGCAGAAAGGGGGACTGAGACCTGAAGAAAATTGTGGAAGCCAGAAGGCAGAAATAAGGTGGGACAACCAATGAAAATTCCCAGAAAAAGGTAACATCTTTGGACCTTATACCATGTGGAAAGCAATAGGAATGAGCCAGGTGATGGAGGGTTTTAAAAGACAGATGCACTTTATATTTGACTCTGGAGATAATGGAGAGTCACTATAATTTAATTGGGGGAAAGGAACTGCAAGAAGGGTGACATCATATTTATATTTTACAAAAATAAAAAAATTATCTGAGTAAAAGAATGAACTGGAGTGGGTAAAGATTTGAGGCAGGGAGAGCAACTAAAAGACTATTAGAATAGTCCAGTATGAGGTGATGAGAATACAGTGATATTCTCTGTGATAACAGAAGTGATAATAGTGTCAAAGGAGAGAAGAGAAGGTAGAAAAGGTAAGATATGACAACTGGTGGAATTGGGGGAGATGAGGGGAAGGAAGATGAGAAAGAATAAGAAGTAGAGAATGACACACAAGTTATAAGCCTAGGTGATTGTGAGGATAGTAATTTTCTCAGTAGTAATAGTAAAGTTAGGAAAAAGGTCTAGGGAAGTTCAGTTCAGTTTTTTACATGCTGAGTTTGATATCTATGGGGTATCCAGTATGATATCTATGGGGCAACCATTAGGTAGTTGTAGATGCAAGAATGGAAGTCAGGAGAGAAGTTAGAACTGGATAAATAATTTGGGAATCATCTATAGAGAGATGATAATTGAATCTATGGAAGATGATGAGATTACTAAGGAAATGGTACAAAGGGAGAAGAGAATGGAACTCAGGACAGAGTTTTGGGGAGCCCTCACAATTAGCAAGTGTGACCTGGGTGAAGATCCAGCAATAGAGACTGAAAAGTGGTCAGATACAGAGAGGAGGAGAAGTAGGACAGAGCAGTTTCATGAACACCAAGAGACAAGAGAGTATCAAAGAAAAGAAAGTGATCAACAATGTCAAAGGCTGCAAAGAGATCCAGGATGAAAATTGTGAAATCTCCATTAGATTTGGCAATTAAGAGAACAATTTTTCTTTGGAGAGAGCAGTTTGAATCGAATGATGAAGTCCGAAGCTAGACTGCTGAGAGTTAAGAAGAGAGTGAGAGAAAGAAGTAAAAAATTTATTGTAGACAGCCTTTTCTAGGAGTTTAGTTAGGAAAGGCATGAGAATACAGTACCAAAGTTAACAGAGATCAATGCATCAAGTAAGAGCTTTGGGGAGTGGAAGAGTATGTTTGTAAGTAGTAAGGAAGCAGCCAGCGAGCAGGAGAGACTGGCAATTATTAGTGAGAGTGGGAATTATAGAAGGCACAATCTGTAGGAGAAGATGGGATGGAATTGGAGCACTTGCAGGCAGAGAGATTTGCCTTGGCAAAGAAAGGGAGCATATGAAACAGGGCTGAAAGAGAGGAGATGGTAGTAGAAGGCATCTGAGTTATGTGAGAGGCAAAATGGGAGCTCTCAGCCAATGACCTCATTGTTTTTTGTTGAAATACAAGGTAGGGTTCTCATCTGAGAGACTGGAGGGAAGAGGAATTACATGAGGTTTGAGGAGGAAAGAAAAATTTTGAAGAAGCCACTATAGTGAATGGGAAAACAAATCAATTGGGGAGTTGTGAAAGGATTTCCTTGCTACAGAGAAGACCCATTGAAATTTTGTATTATAAGTATGTGGTGGGATCAATCAGCACAATTTCAAGATTTTCTCCTGCTTTGTTCAATAGCATGCACATAGGAGTGCAGACATCAGATGGTGGGAGTAATCCAAGGTATATTTTATCAGGGTAAGATATTTAATAAAGTAAAGGAGCAGGGAATTTGGAAGAAGGGGATAGTATTTAATTGAACTGGTTCATTAAGTGGTTAAAACAGGAAGGAAGGAGAATGTAGTCCAGTCCTTAAAGAGGACTAGGGATTGGAAGTCATGACAAAGATGAAGAATAGCATGTGGAGTTGCAGGGCAGAGAGGGACTTGGAATGACAACAGCTAAAGAAATGTTAACTTTACGAACATGGATGTGGAACATTGTGAGTGAAGACAAAGTCAGAGGCATGATGTAGTTGCAGTGGGAAAGAGGAATAGGTCTTGGAAAATGAATAAATTGAGGAATTGGAATTGTGAGGTCAGGGTGTTTGAAAACATAAATATCACTATGTACATGGAAGTCCCCCAATGTGAAAACTGCAGTTGGTGAAGAGGGAAAAACTATGAGCTGGGCACTGAATTTATTGTGGAAGGAAAAACAGTGCCTTGGGGATTAGCAGATAACAGCCACCAGAACCTTGATTGGGTGATAAATATGTATTGAATAGACCTCCAAGGAGAGGTAACTGGGTGATGGTAGTAGAGAAAGAGCCTGGAAGTGGCAAACAAGAGCAAAGAGTATTCCAACTCTTCTACCTCAGTGTGTGTGTGTGTGTGTGTGTATATGTGTGTGTGTGTGTGTGTGTCAGAGAGAGAGAGAGAGAGAGAAAGAGAGAGAGAAAGAGAGAGAGAAAGAGAGAGAGAGAGAGAGAGAGAGAGAGAGAGAGAGAGAGAGAGAGAGAGATCAGAAAATATCTATAGAGTACTAAACTAGACAATGGAGCTAGTATCTTCACAAACATACTCCAGTATAGGAAGAACAGACCCCAGGTACTCTGAATGCACTAGTTAAGAGTAGATCAGATAAAAAGAAGGAAAAAAGCTGGTTAAAAAGTCTTTGGTGACGGGGCTCCACTCATGGAATCATCAGTCTTGTTAGTTGTCATGTTAGCTGTAATCCCCTATTACCACTGAGGGAAGGAAACTAATCTAACCAGCCTGTATCACTTCTTTTGAGGAAAGAAGTTTCTAAATATACCCCTAACCAATTCAAGACTTCCCTCCCACAATGCAAATCATAATACCTGACCATCCATCACAACACCATAACTTCTGCTTTTATTTATGTCATCCCAAAAGAGCATCATAGGGTACTGGTGGTGACCGTCAGTTTCTCCCAATTTTGTTTGGGTACCAGTGGAACATCCTGTATGTCCACCAATAATCCTTCCCTCTACCACTCCATCTTTTCTTCCTGTCATGTGGCTCCCTTTACTCATCTACTCCTATTCTTTGGAGTTTCTCATTAGTTACATGATGTACATTGCCTCCACCCACCATGTGTTTCTCCATTGCTCTTTTTGTGATATGGATTTTTATTTCCTTGGCAGCAGCGATATTCCAGATTTTGCTGCCATAAAGCAACTCCAGTAAAACATTAGTATTGAAAAGATGGGTCCTTGTTAGATGTCTTCCTTAGTATCTAAGAGTAGGCTATAAAATGCTGCATTCATTTCTCCCTTCTGAACTAAACATACCAGTATACTCAGAATGGAACAGAGATTCCCTGGGCTACTCTTTGAAATTTTGATATACATTTATTTCCTAAACCAGGAGTTGATGGTCTGTGTTTCTGTCCAACACACACCTGCTGCCTCCTTCCTACTCCTCCTCTTGAACCCTAGTCAGGAAGCAAAACTGTAGTCCATTGCCCAGACTCTCCTTTAAAAAAAAAAAACAAACCCTATGGCTTTGTCATGCCTGGCAGCCTGGAAAGCATCATCTGGCTCTTCAAACGCCAGCAGCTTGTGAAATTGGTCCCCACCCTCTCTGAGAAGCCTACAGTCCCAGGAATCTGGTGTACAGTCTGTCCCAGAAGCCACATGGTAGCCTGGCAACCCCAAGACCCAGTTGGACAGACTGCCCTAATGAGGTAATGAGGTCTGACTAAGGCACAGCTCCACCCCCTTCAGATGAGCTCCAGTGATAACCTCTTCCTCAGTTCAGCCTCTGTCTTGAACCCATCCTGTGTGAGAGAAGGATCAAGGGGATGCCCTGATTGGTCCCTTTAAGCATCGATCATCAAGATCTTAATAAATAACCACTCTCCTGGATATACGAAGTCTTCAACCAAATAGACTTGGAGTGAAAGGGAGCTGGGTTTAAATTCTACCGCAAACACTTACTAGTTATGTGACCCTGGGCAAACCAAGTCATCAAACAATTAGCATTTATCAGGCACCTCTGTGCGAGGCACTAGGGTTCCAAACACAAAAGGGACCCAATCCCTCCCTGAAATGAGCTTACCTTCTCCTGGGACCCTCAGTTTTCTCATCCATAAAATAGTGATCCTCATAAACTTTAACAAAATAGGAACTATAATATTTGCTATTTTTATCTTTCTGATCACACAGAGGTTTCACTCCAGAAAAAAAGCAATAGTTACCTGGAGGAAGATGGGATTGTTGTAGCATCATATGTTATCGCTGCCATGGAAATGGTCAAGAGCAATGACAGAAGGTGACAGGTTAAGCGATGGTGTCCCCGTGCTTGTGCCTCCCAAAACACAAAGATCATGGACCTCTTGTGCTTTCTCATTCTATTAGCTCTGCTGATTCATGTCTATCCCTCTGTAAGGTAGCAAGTATGAATCATGAGAAGGAACTCTTGCCCCCAGCTGAAATTATAGCTGAAGTCAGCCTTCACCCTGGCCAGGCTTCTCCACTAGCATAGCATCAGAAAACCCAAGACCTGAGGGATAATGCTGCAGGGATCATCTCTACCAGGGAAGACAAATAGGTTCTTCTAGCTGCAAGCCTTTGCCAGACACCCAGGTGAACAGGAGAGTAATAATGGCCCTTTCCAAATGGCCTTTTACAAACACCTGCCCTGTCTTCTGGCTCTCTGCCTTGTGAGGAGGAAAGATGCTGGTTTGCTTGGACAAGTCTATGGGCTAGGTAGCACCTACTTAGATGTCATCATCACCTGCAGGGGACTCACAGTGGGGGCTGAGTTATCCCCAAATTATCCAAACATGGAAGGGGTGAGTTACTCAATTCTAGAGGGCAGGTTCACAGATGAGAGAGGAATTCTGACAGATGAATGGGCAAATGAAGAGAGAAAGATAAATTGTTTATCAATAAGTATTGGTGGGGCTCTTATCATGTGCCTCAATATGTAAATAAATAAACCATTAACAACATAGGTAGATACATTTAGAGCTAGAAAGGACCTTAAAGGTCAGTCTAAGCCCCTCATTTTACCGATAAGGAGACTTGAGGTACAGAATGGCAAGGTTAAGTTACAGAATCAGGATTTGAACTCAGGTCATCTGACACTACATCCAGCTTTATTTCTACTGTGCCATTCTGCCCCCTATGAATCCTGGGAACCCGAATCCCTTATGGTTGTTTGTAAGAAGGTTTCATTAAAACTCCTATTCTGTCTCTGGAATGAACCCAAGAAATCACATATTCAAGGACTACTATGTTGATCAAGTGATTTTTCAAAGAGTCTGAGGATTTCTGGAGGAAAAATCCAGAAATTTACCCAATCAGAAATCAACTTTCATGCCTCCTAACCACTGGCAAATCCTTCCTCCATCCTGTTTGCTATATTTACCTTAGTATGATGGAGTAGACAAGCCTCAGAAATAGATAAACATGTGAGATTGCATGTAGTTGTCTTTATTCAGCAGATTCAGTAAGGAAAAAACCTAGTAACAGCATTTAAAAACAATAAGACAACGCATAATAAATTTGTGTCTGTGAAACTACCACTCTGCTAGACCCTGGAAGCCCCCAGACAGCACAGAAACTGCTTCCAGCCACAAGTTGTAGGACATGCAATCTAAGTTTGTTTACTTCCCTTTTTACTTGCCCCTGCAAGTTCCCAGAGGAGTGTAAATGATAGCATCCCAGTATCCACAGGCTCTTCATCAGCTCACCCTACAGAGCTGGTCATTAGAGGAAGGTGCAGAAAGTGAGAGCTCTGTTAAGTCTGGGGTGTAGAATTAGAGACCCAGAATGAATTGGATTTTAAGGAATTTGTGGTATGTCCCCAGGCTTGACAGGGACCTCTATGTCCAGTTAGGATGCAGACTAGCCCATTAGGGAGCAAATCACATCTGTTCAGGAGCTCATGAGGAACAACATCACCCTTATTGGAGCTATCATCCCTCTCTCCAACCTTCAGCATCCTTGAGCCCCTGCAACTGTGCATTTCCCTTTTGATTCTCATCATAAAAGCCTTTATTATTCCATACATAAAAGGTAGAGGGGTGCAAAAATTGGCTAAAGCATGAAGGCTATTACATATAAAATGTGTGATTTTGCCAGTGTAAGGAACTTCTGTGTGGAAATTCCCTCCACCAACAGATCACAACTTGCCATGACTAGATAAGTATGTCCTAAGGAGTTGCTTTAGACATGGAAATTAAATGATTTGTCCAGGGTCACATAGTATAAGAAGGGGCATCCTGGCTCTAAGCCCAGTTGTTATAATTGACATTAAGTTGTCTTGATAATTAGGAGTCACTATTATTATTATTAATTATCAGTATTAATCTTCCTTATCTTTTTTTATAAAGGTCAGATAGAATCAGTGCCATTCTGCTATTATTCTTTGGATTTCATATTCTGTGGGCTATTACACATGAAGGGGGATAAGATAACTAAAATTAACTTCTTTTTATAATCATGCATCTATCATCTTCAGGAAAATGGAGAAGATAATATATATATATACATATACACATGTATGTATATATATATGTACATACATATATATACATATTTTTATTTCTTCTGCTAATTCTTTTTCAATTCCATGTAACTTGAAGATAAGTGCTAGGTCAATAGGTTCTAAAACATGGTCCTGCAGCTTTTATTGGTAAATATTATGCCCAGGGGATTGTGGGAACTGATGATATGTCTCTCCCTGGTTTGAGTACAGTTTATTATCTGAGTTCCCAAAGATGTTTTGTAGTATGGGAAATTTATTGGTTTATGAAAAGGGAGTTTCTGAGGTCTAATTCTAGATACCAAAATGCTAGATATTTCGTAGATGCAAAATTTTTTGAAAACTTCAGTGATGACAGCCATTTGTTTGATGCTTTTTTGTTGACATATGTAGGTTCAGTTCACCTAGATGAACTCATAGAGAGCTTTTGGATTCCATTCTTGTTGGATGGTAGCCATTTAACAGAGTCTATCCAGAGGTAAATCTCCTTTGGTGACATTTTCTCCCATTAACACATTGCCCACTCCTAACCCCACCCTATTAGTATTTCATTCTGCAAAGACATCCTTTTCCACTTTGCTTTCCTGGGCAAAGATCCTGGGCACAAAATCAGGTTGGAATCTGATCCCTTCAGAAATGGATATTACAAAAGAAAGATGACATTATCATTTTCCTCTTCTTGGCAGTATTAAAACAGGATGTGAATTTTCTTGGCTGAATGCAGACTGTTTTCTGTATAATATGTTAAAAAGAAAGAGGCATTTGAGTGGATGTTTTCAGTTTGGACCCTGAGGCTCCACATCCCTTCCATGGCCAGGAAGCCCTAGTTTTTTGAAGACTTGAAAATTGCAGCCCTTTGGCACCTTCCCCTTTAATTTGGGTGTTGTTGAGAAGCTGCATCCCACCTGCCTTTGAGGACATTATTGAGATTTTTCATTAGGCTATTTTTACTCAGAGAGCTGGTGTTTATTTTTTCCAGGTGAATTAAATCGTAGGGTACAGAAACATGGAGCTTTTTGAACTTCAACACTGTTAAAGTATTCATCCGTTCCAAGAGAACACAGTAGAACAGGGAAATTGTGGAAATAACCATGTTTTCTATGTAACATGAATATTTATGGGCTCTTTCATCCCCTGAATTTTGGGATGTAATATAAGGCAAAAAGAGAGAGATTTTTTGAAACATTTTAGCTACGTGGCAGATAATTTAAAAGGTTTATCTATGCAACATACCTCCATGATGAAGATGGACTCCATGTCCACCAGGGAAGCTTAGCTAATTTTGGAGATTCTTCATCACCAGAGGATGGTCATCAGATAATAAACTTTAAGATTTACAGAATGCTTTCTTTATGACTTCCTCTAGAAGTACTTCTCCAGAACATAGTCAATGTGTACATCATCATTCCCATTTTATGGATGAGAATGTTGCGGTTAACTTGCCCTTGGTGATATAGCAGAGATAGGATTTACAAAATTTAGAGATATCAGAAATCTTAGTTCATCCTCTTCATTTTATAGAAGAGAGCATTTTGTCTCAGAAGGAGAATTGGTTACCCAAGATAACACAGCACAGTTGGGATTCAAATGTACAAGTGCTATCTATATTACCAAATTCTACACTTTTCCACTACCCCGAAGTCCTGCTTCCTTTCCATTACACCAAACTCTTATTGGACCTGTACAGGTCCTGCTTCCTCATTTTATAGATGTCATATTGTAATTCTTTGAAAAGTTAGGGTTCAATATTATCACCTCCACCAGGAAAATGAAAAGAAAAAAACTATAGTCAGCAGGCTGCAGGGAGGGGAGTTGCTTCTGGTGCTTCCCAGAAAGGAAAGGTACAGAGATCAATTCTGAATATGAACAGTGCAATAAATCAAACCCTGATTTGTAGGGTTTGCTAGTTTCCAAGTTGTAAATGCTCACACTGAAAATTTAATAGTCAAATGTTTGAAAAGTCAAAATGTTTGAGCTGGCTCCAGCACAACCCCAAGAATGTCTCTTTAATTCACAGAACCTCCCTGTTTTATCTAACCTATTCCTGAACAACAATCACTAAAATACCTAAGAATTGGTTAGGCAATTGTAGCTTGTGCCAAAAATGTGCTGAGGATACAAATACAGAGAGAAAGAAACAGACAGACACAGACACAGAGACAGAAACAGAGAGAGAGAGAGAGAGGAGAGAGAGAGAGAGAGAAAGAGAGAAAAGAGAGAGAAAAAGAGAAAGATATAGAGGAAGAGGAGAGAGAGAGAGAAAGGGAGAGACAGAGACAGAGAGAAAGAGAAATAGAGAAAAGAGAGAGAAAGAGAAAGATATAGAGAAAGAGAGATAAAGACAGAGAGAGAGGAGAGAGACAAAGAGAGAGAGAAGAAAGAGAGAGATACGAAGAGATTCAGAGAGAGAAAGAGAAAGAGAGAGTGAGAGAGAGGAGAAAACATTCTAATAAAGAAATACAATTCTCTGTGTGTGTGTGTGTGTGTGTGTGTGTGTGTGTGTGTGGCCTAAAACACCACAGGGGTAGTGAGTGGAGTCCTAGGATAACAATGACACTTCTTTTCTTAGAATGATAGTATTGCTTTCATGTGTTTCCAGAGCAAGAGATGAAAGCAGAACTGGGGAGATGGCCAAAGGACTGAGCAATGGGTCAGTAGATGGCTAGATACAGAGAATTTTCACCAATAAAGCAGACTGGCAGCAGTAACAGTGGCAAGTTTATATGAAAAGATGGCCAGCGAGTGGCTTGGGACCCAACTAACCAACTACCCATCCAGGCTATCATTCTATGTTGAGAGAGCTTAATTTTTAGGGCATTTTTTTCTTACATCAACCTGAAATCCACCCCTCTGTAACTTCTATCCATAGTTCCCATGGTTCTACCCTCTGGAGGCCAAGAACAAGTCTAATCCCTATTATATATTATAACTTTTCAAATATTGAAGATAGCAATTGTACATATACATTCTATTCCCTAGAAGAATGTGAACTCTTTGAGAAAAAAGATCATCCGTGATTTTTTATTTGTATCCTCATATACAATGTTTTGCATATAAAAAGCATCTAATAAATTCAGTTTCATTTATTCATTCACATATCACTATCAGTTCTTTTCTCTAGGATAGAAATGCCAGTTCTTTTCATTGATCCTCATGTCACTTGTCCTCTTTCCCTTACAATCTTTGCTACCTTTCTCTAAAGGATCTCCACCTTGCATGTGTTATTCCTAAAATGTTGTATCCAGAAATTATCTCAGAGTGTTTAAAGCAGAGTCAAGTACAGTGGAACTTTTATCTCCCTTGTTCCAAATATTAGGGTTCTCTTAAAGCAATCCTGAGTACCATTAGCTTTTCTTTCCCTCCTTTTTAGGGGCATGTCATGTTGACTTATTTTGGAGTTGCAATTATCTTGATATAACCAGAACTCCCTCATCTTCCTTGTGAAATTGATTATTTATTCTGTACAGCCTAGTTAAGATAAAAAGACCCCTGCCTACAATTTGAGATAGGTCAATCATCAGTAGCCTACTTTTGGCAAATCTGTTTTTGTTGATATGTCAGAACTGGTTCTCATTGACCACTTCAATACCATCCATTCTTAGCCTGCTTATCCTCTGCTCTCTGCCTCCAAGAAACCAGAAGTCTATTTTAAAAACGTGAATCTCTAGCAAAATAACTGAGATCAGGAGCTCTTAAAATACCACCAGATGATAGGGAAGTAGATGTGAGCTTTCCTTCCCCCCCTCCTTTTTTTCTTCTCAGTTTGCTGTCCCAATTTCTACTCCCAAGCAAGAAAGGTTTGCTAGATGTTCACTTGTTAAATTTAACAAACATTTGCTAAGTCTTCTTGGAATTCAAAGGAATACAAAGAAAAATCCCATATACTCCTTGCTCTCTAAGAAGGAGATAAGACATGCCTACAAATACCTGCATTACAATGCAGTGTGTAATTATTTCTGTGTAGATAGCTTGGATGATAACTGCTATAGGATTGCCAAAGAAAGAGATAACATTTGTAATAGATGTGATCAGAGAAGTCTGCAAGGAGTGGATGGTACTTGAGCTGAGACCTTGAAGAATGAAATAAGTAAAGAGAAAATAAGTAGAAAAGATGGAGAAGGCATTCCTATCCAATCTCTAATCAGCCACCAAAGCGATTTTCTTAAAGCTGAGATCTAATTATATCATTCGCCTAATAAATAAACTTCAGTGGTTCTCAATTACCTCTAAATACAAAATCCTCTGTTATTCAAAGTCCTTTATAAATTAGTCCCTTCTATCTTTGTCTTCTTTTTTCACTTTACTTATTGTCATGTACACTTTAATTCAGTGACACTTCTTTCTTCTTTTTTGCTGTTCCACAAACAAGACAATCCATCTCTTGGCTTTAAACATTGTGTCTGTCCTCCATGCCTAGAATGCTTTTCTTCCTCATTTCCTCCTATAGGATTCTCTGACTTCCTTCAAGTCTCAACTAAAACCCTATTTTCTCCAGGAAGATTTTTCCAACCACTCCATTCTAATGTCTTTCCTCTCATAATTATTTCCTATTTTTCCTCTATGTGGGGAGAGAGACAGACAGACAGACAGACAAACAGACAGACAGAGAAACAGAGAGACAGAGACAGACACAGAGAGATAGAGAGAGAGACAGAGAGACAGAGACAGACAGACAGAGAAAGACATGCTTGTTCTCTCCCTCTCCCCATTAAATTGTTAGCTCCTTGAGGACAGGAATTGTATTTCGCCCCTTTTCATATCCTCAGTCCTTATTAATGTCTGGCATATTGTAAATGCTTGATAAATGTTTGCTGGCTGACATTAAGACAAAAAAAAAGGAAAGGAAAAAAGGGAGAAGAGATGGATACAGTCAGAGATGGAGACACCACCAGATGACAATAATGAGAATAGCCAACTGAGCTGACATGAATTAAGCTGAAGAAGACCTACTGTGTGAACCTGGGCAAGTCACTTACCCTGTTGCTTCATTTTCTCACCTGGAAAACAGATTGGAGAAGGAAATGGCAAACCTCTCCAGTATCTCTGCCAAGAAAATCCCAAATGGGATCATGATGAGTCAGATGTGACTGAAAAATGATTGAACAGCAAAGGACCTATTGGATGTACTCATGATAATTCACTCCCCATCCTTGCTTGTGGGTAGGATTCACCTTAAGAAATGAAATATAGTTTCCCCTTATAAGCCTAGAATAGGATTTTAAGGCAAAGGGAAGAAATGACTTCTGCTGCCTTCCTATTTACCCACCACTGTGGTTACTCAGCTCAAATATTCTAGAAGTATCTTTCTGCTCTCAAAGATTATTCTCTTTTTCCCTCAAATAAACTTATCAACTCTCTTAATGCTTGATTGCTCGAACCCTAGGCAGAAATCTCACTCCTACAGCCTTAACTTGAATTTATGGAAATAAACTCAAGTACTTTAGACCCCCTCCCTTCTGCTATTTCTCTCTCCTTATCAAATCTCCTTTGTGCATTCAGACAAAATAGAAGAAGCCTATCTTTTTTATGCAGTTTCCAAAAGTACCATAAGCCAACCCTAAGAGAAAGTAAAGTCCATAACTAGCCATCCCTCATCTAGCTCTTGAAGACAACAATTAGGGCAGGTAAATGAGGACAAAGGTACTCTCTACAAGAACATGCCAGAGAAACTTTCCAATGTCAGTCAATAGGTACCAGACCTTCTCTACCTCTCAACAGACTTCTAAACTTATCCAGCAAGAAGTTTTACAGAATCCTATATCCCTAATTTTCTTTGCAATACTATCTGTCTCACCTCTGTCACATAATTTTTCTGTTTTTGATCTCACAAGTCCTTTAAGTCTCCAAACCAGAGCAAAAATCTCTGAGGCTGAGGAGAATACAATGAAAAAAAATTCTCTAACCTACATGCATTTCTTGTATCCTGATTTTGGAGATATCTTCAGAAGACTTGACCAAGGCAGTGCTACATACAAAGAGAGAGAGAGATACAGACATAGATAAATAGATATGTAGTATGGCAGCTATAAGTTTAAGGATTGTCTGCTGTGTAAAATATATGCATATTATATATAGGAATGAATAGAGGAATGGGTAACAAAATTGGAAAGGTACTTTGGAACAAGGTTGTGAAGGGCTTTAAATGCCAAACAAAAGTTAGTATTTAGGCTCTATACATCCAGTCTTTATGATCAATATGATTTGTTTGTAGAGTGAGCATATTTTCATTTAGTGTTCTTGATTTTTGCTATCTTTATTCTAATTCTCTTTTACTTCTGTGGCTTTGCATGTTCTCTCTTTTGTCTCTTTGATGAGGTTTGCCATTGTACGTTCACATTTTTCCATTCTATTCATTATTTTTGATGTGCAAGGCATAAATTCTGCTCTCAAAATTCTCATTTTTCTTTTAACCACTCAGGAGCAGCATGTTGTAGTTCTATATTCTCAAATTCTCCAGAGGCCTCTGTCTGATCAAGTGTTGGATCATTTTCTTTTATTTTGCAGTATTTATTCATAGATTCCTGAACTCATTTGCTAGATCTGGAGCCATATATCTTTCTGCTGTTACTGTTTTCCTGTTAATTTCTCTATCTGTGACCAAGAGTTTTCTTCTTCCTGAAATTTTTGGTACTTTCATTCCTTTCTTCCCTGCCACCCTGATTTGCCCTATCACTCACTTTCTCTCTACCTCTCTTCTAATGGTAGGTTTTGAAGCATCTCAGTTTCCTTCCACACTAGGCAATTCATGGCTCACCAGCCTAGGTTTTTGTCTGAAGTGACTTTTGGGTGGTCTATGCTGAATATTATGCTCTTCTTCTTAGACTTGGTGAAGTGCAGCACAACTTCACCACATGCAATGTCCTGTCCTGGTGACCTGTCCCACTCCCTCAATTCTCTGCCCCGGCACTAACAGTTTAACACTTTGCAGGTTGCAGCCCCAGGAAGTTTTGTTCTTCAAGAACTGTGGCTAAGCTGGTTGCTGAGATCCAAACTTTTGCAACCTATAGCTAGGGTCTCCTCTGTACTAAAAAGAGGGAAGGGAGACTGGGGTTTAAGAGAGAGTGTTGATTTAAGGTTATATCATGTCCTTTGATTCACTTTCTGGATTTTTGACTTGCATTTTTTAACCATCTTTTGGATTCTGGGTATCTTAGACCAAAGAAACAGCTGAAGTTCCTTTATCTTTGGAGCATTTTTTCTGCTTTGGGAAGGTTTTAGAGGTCATAGTTTTAGGGAAAAAGTCTAGTCTGCCATCTTGTTGTTTATGTGATCATATCTGATCCTAAAGGTAACAGAGATTTATTGGAGTTTATTGAACAAAAGTGACACAATGGTACTTTCCCCACTCCAAACACCTTGTTTGTGTGTGTGTATATATATATATATATATATATATATACATGTGTGTGTGTTTTATATATGTACACATATGTGTATATATTCTATTATATAATTATATATGTATATGCTATTGCCCACAAAACAATATAAGCTCCTTGAAGGTAAAACTAATGTTATTTAATATCTCTGGGTCTCAGTTTCTTCTCTATATAGCAATTGCTATCTAAACTGTGGAATTCATATGTATTCATAATTGTATATTTATATATGTATGTATGCATATTTGCCCATTTGTGTATAAATGAGACAGTCCCTGCTCACAAGCAGTTTTCATCCTAATTAGGAGAGAACACATATGGTTCAACTCCAGGACAGATGAAAAACCCATGAGTCCCTCGAGAATGGGGAAGGGGAGGGGATAAGACTCTGAAAAACAAAGTAATAGGGCAGATGGTATATAATTATCAGAAGCAAAATTCAACCCCAGGTTTCTTGTCCTTCCCTTCCTCCAGGAGAAGTGGGAGACTCACACATGCAAATGTAAATACTGAACAATCCAAGGCATAGCTAGTGTACTTCAGTACCTCCTTCGAGAACTATTGGACTCGATGACCTTGGATTTGGCAATTAAGAGATCCCTGGTGACTTGGCAGAGAGCAGTTTCAGTTGAGTGGGGTTGCTACATTGCAAAGTGTTACTGGCTATACCCATATTCATATCACTTGAAGGGACATTACCGCAGTGATATAAAGTCAAATAGAAATGGGGCTTACTTATCCCTTAACAGATTAAAGATCTCTGTGGACTGCATATTGACTTAGTTTTAAAATGTGATATTATCTATGTTTTATTGAATTTTTATTTATTTTGTTAAATATTTCCCAATTACCTTTTAATCTAGTTTCTGCATGAGCACATATAGCCTGACAGCCACTTGTTTGACACCTCTGTACAGAACTGTTTCCTTTTGTGTGTTCTCAGTGTCTAGGACAGTTACTGGAGCATAGTAGGTTCTTAATGAGTAGAACTGAATTTAAGATGTCTTCCAGTTTTGATTTTCTTTGATTCTCTGATCTAAGGTACTAGCTCTCATTCTCCTCAACGGCTTAGTCTAAACTAATAATCTTCCAATCCAATCTGATCCAATTTATTAAGTACCTACTATGTGCAAGGCACCAGAGATACAAAGGCAAAAATGAAACAATCCCTACCCTCAAGGAGTTTAAATTCTACTGAAAATCTCTGGGGGAAGTTCTTCAAGTTCCAGGTATCAGTTGGCAATTTAGGGTTTCTTAAAAGCAATAACCAGTTTTCCCCTCTGGATCTTTTGCTGCTTATAGCTCCAGTTCTCGTGGCTCATCCATGGAGTCTTGGAAGGAAACATTTCTCTGATGGTGATGGAGAACAAAACTGGGAAGGAACAAAGCCAGACCATCTGGTACTTTGCCAATAGCGAAGGTTTGGGCATTTGGCATAGAATGGTCTTACCTCTTCCTGATGTTTCAGACAGGTTAGTACCTATTTATCCTTTCTACTCATTCTCTATTCCTTCTTCCCGGGCAGCCACAAGGCAGAGCATCCATCATAATAACAATAATTCTCATTTCTGTAGCAACGTAAGTTTATAAAGTACCTTCCTTGCCACAATCCTGTGAGATCAGCTCTGCTCCTATCATGATCCCCATTTTATAGATAAGGAAAATGAAGCTCATGTTAGGTAAATTGTTCATGTGAGATCATTCTCATTTTATATAGGATGAAGTTAAGTTTTAGAGAGTTGGAGGGATTTGTCCTTATACTATCAGAGCACAGATTCTAATCCATGTCTCAAAATTACAGATCTGACACATGCATACACACACATACATACACACACAATATGGAGAATCTCTTCTCACTGGGGCTTCTAAAACATTTTGAAAAAGGTTTAAATCCTAACTTACATCTCTTCTAACTAGAGAAAAGAAGGGAGATAAAGGAAGAGGAGTAGAGATAGAGATAAAGAGGCACACATGTATACATAAATTATGGAAAGGAATTTCTAAAAGCTTTGGGAAAGAATATAAATGCTATCATACATATCTTACAGTCAGAGAGAAGGAGGAAGGCAAGAAGATAAAGGGACAGAGAGATACTCCCAGAGGCACACAAATACACCTTACACCTCAGGTACACAGTCTCTGCACCTATGCTGATTGACTGAGTATTGGGGATTCCATAGGCAGAGCCAAAGCATGTCAACCCTTATCATCCTACTCACAAATGTTTAACAATCATATTTATTTCCTATGATATTTTACAGTCTCCAGAGTGCTTCCATGCTCATCACTTCATCTGAAACCACCAATAGCCCTGCAAGACAGGCAGGACAAATATTATTCCATTTTTCCAGACATGAAAACTAAATCAGAGGAATGCTGTGACTTGCTGAAGGTCACACAGCTAGCTAGTTATGGATTGTAAAGGTTTCCTCTCTCCCAATCTAGAGTCCATCATCCCCCATGGACATTCTGTCAAGGAAGGCAAACAGACTCCTTAGTATTCAGAAAAGTGCCATCGTCCCCCATCCTCACGTCTTTTCGTTGTCACACTAGGTCGTCATATACAAGCTGTTGGTGGAAAATGTTAAGAGTTAAATTTGGACAAAGTCATCCTTCCCCTGATAGGCAAACATTTCCAACTGAGTCTTTGGATTGTTGAGTTTACGTACTCTTGGTTGGGGCGGGGTAGGGGGAAGAGGAAAGGAAATATTCATTTCTACCAAAGAAAAGATTTTTAAAACATTGGAGATGGGGGTGGAAGAAAACCTTTTTCAGTGTCTCGAGTTTATTATTCACCTCAGCTTCTATGTTAGGGAACCAGCATAGTCAGAGAAAAGGTGTTGAATAGAGCATCAGTGCACCTGGGTAAATATCCTGGCTCTGCTACCTCTGACTTAGGTTACTTGGGGCAACTCACATAACTCTGAGACTACTTTTCCTCCTCTATAAAATGAGGGTTGGACTTAAACCACCTCAGCTCAAGTTCCAACTGTAACTGACAAATTCAAATTTCCCTCTTAAAAGACCTAATTTCGAAAAATTAGAACTCAAAGTTTGGTGTTCAGTTATTTCAGTGATTTCCAATTCTTCATGACCCTATTTGATGTTTTCTTGGCAAAAATACCGGAGGGGTTTGATGTTTCCTTCTCTAACTCATTTTACATATGAGGAAACTGAGGCAAACAGGGTAAAGTAACTTGCCCAGGGTCACAGCTAGTCAGTTGTCTGAGGACAGATCTGAATTCAGGTGTCCTGACTCTAGACAAGGTGTTCTATCCACTGTACATCTAACTGCTCCAAACCTCAGTATACAGTGGTTTGCTCAGGCCCTCGGCTTTCGAGATGGATGCTGAACTGGGAGGTTTGGCAACTTTTACAATCATTGCACACCTCAGCAATTTATGTAGGATCCTTGATTGCTAAAACCCTTAATCTGTGCTTCATGAATACTGCTGTTTCCAACCTGGACTATACTAAGAGACAGAATGCTATACTACAAGGAGTTCAGCCTTCTCTGAGCCTCAGTTTCCACAACACTTAAAAGGGGTTAATAGTGGAGGCAGGACAGTATAGTAAAAAGCGTATTGGATTTGGAATGAGAGATCATGGGTTCAAATCCCAGTTCAATCATTTATCAACCATGTGATCTTGAGCAATTCCTTAAGCTGTAAAATGAGGGGGTTGGACTTGATAAATTCTAAGGATCCTTCTAGTTCTAGATCTGTTGATGGTACTATGTGGCTTGCCAACATCCCTGACCAGGGTGAGGAAAGTAATTTTCATAAGCCTGGAAATGTAATAGAAATCTGAACTGTTAGTATATTTGTGATATAGCAGGGTCATACAATGATAAAAGGTCAACCTCAAAGTCAGGAAGGACTAAGTTCAAGTCCTGTTACTGACATACCAGCTGGGGAATAGTGGGAAAATCATTTAACAGCATGGTAACCAGGGTGACTCTCTAAGGATGTAAAATGAATGACTGATCAGCATTAATGGAGGGAATTTCCACACTGGGACTTTCCTACTGATTAAATCACAAGACCCATGTTGGGGAGGGCAGGTATCACAGAAAAATGGAGAAGCCTAGTGTATTTACAAGGGGACCTCCTCAACAACCACATCTGATGGTAGAGGGTTAATGATCAAGGGCCCTAAAATCTTTGAGGATTTGAGTGTCCCAAGACTAATGGGTTTAATTAAAAGGGAGGGGAGAAGGTCGAAGGGAAAGGAGAAAAGGAGAGAGCATTTAAGCTATCACCACAGATAAGTTTTTTTGTTTTAGGGATCTCAAGAGCTGGGCAAACTGCCCAGGACATGAAGACACTGCTAGTGCCCAATGGGAGATGCTAAATGATAGCTATGATGTAATGGTAAGAACCCAGGATTTGGAGTCCTGTGTTTGAACCCAACAACCTGTATTTGAATGTCAGCTTTGCCACTGATCATTGGGTGATCTAGACTAAATCACTTCATTACATGAAGACCCAGCTTCCTCTTTTAAAAAACAAGGTCAATGATTTCATGTGCTCTTCTACTTCAAACATTTTATTATAGGAATTTTTTAGACCAAGTTTTCTTTTATTCAGTTTACTTTATTTTAAGTTTTGGTCTCCCTATCTCACTTAAGCTGGAAATATGGCAGCCACTTAGTGGCCTGATCCCAATTTATCATTTTCCCTGCTTTAGCTGGTCTGTTTCTGACCTGTTTTTGACTGATCCTCCTGAGATAGCTGGACAACTCCTTAATGCTGGAAGCTCACGTATTGGCTCTGGGCTCAGTGAAGTTCAGAATCCCTGAACTCAAGTGATCCGCCAGTTTCAACCTTCCCAGGAGCAGAGATTATAGACATGTGTCTCCATGCATCTCTTTTTCATGGCCACTCTGGAGGAGTATGAGTGAATGAGACAATAACTGTGGTCCTTCTCATCAACAGAACTTAACTATCCAGGGATAATTAGAACTAACATGGCTTAGTCTGGCGAAATCTTGGGCTCTAATAGTCAATCAATAGTTAGCCAACTAACATTTATTAACATTTACTATGTTCCAGGAATGGTATCAAGTGTAGGCAGCATCAGTAACACTAAGGTACTAAATAAGGATATAAGGACGGGGAAATTTATGGTCCTAGCTCTCAAGAAATTTATATTATAAAAGGAGAAATAACTTGCCAACAACTATGTACATGTAAGATAGACACAGGATAAAGTAAAGTAAATATACAGAAAAGTCACTAGCAGTGAGGAGTACCAGAAAGACTTCCTGAAGGAAATAGGATAAATAAATAAGGAAGTCAGAAGGTAGAGACAAGGAGGAAAATCCTTCCAGGCTCTGGGACAGCCAGTGAAAAGGTCTGAAGTACAGATATATAATTTTCTGTTCAAGGAATAATAAGAAAACCAATGCTGCTGGACCATAGGTTGGAAAGGACCTAGTTATCAGTAATGTGCCATTTATATGGCAGTTATTTGCCAGTTATGTTGCCAACACCTGATACTATTCCTATAGCATAGTAAGTCCCAAATAAATGTTAGATTGACTATTAGGGTGTTTGATCCCTCTGATTATATATCTCTTAGATCCCAAGATATGGCCAAACTAAGCCATGTCAGTTCTAATTATCCCAAGATGGCTATGTTCTGTAGATGAGAGGGACTACAGTTATCGTCTCATTCACTTATGCCCTCCAGACTGGCCATGAAAAAGAGAAGTGTGGTAGCTCCTGTCAATGATCTCTGACACTGGGAAGGCTGAGGCTGGTGGACCACTTTAAAAACCCTTGATAACCAGAGGATTTTATACTTGATCCTGAAGGCCACAGAGAGTCCCTAGAGTGCTTCACATTGAGTTGGGGTAACAGCATCAGGAAACTGTGCTTTAAGAAAGTTACGTTAGCACTTGAGTAGAGAATGGATTAAAATGGGGAGAGATTTGTTGCAGACAATTGTTGCAATAGTCCAGATATAAAGTGATGAAAGCTTGTTCTCATCACTTGGTTGTGTGAATGAAGAGAAGGGGACATGTACGAGATAGAAATGACAAAATTTAGCAAAAGATTGCCTGTGTGGGCTGAGTACAGATGAAGAGTCAAAAAATGGTGCTGAAGTTGCCAGCCTGGGTGACCAAGAAAATAATGATGTCCTCACAGAAGGAGACAGGCTCAGCTAGGGTCTGTCTTTAGAAATTTTATTTCCATAATTTGTAGTACACGTGAATATCAGTAATTGGTTCTACAAAAAAACATGATGATGGGCAAAAAACTGGGCAGTCCATTCTATAATAATGTCTCTCTCTGCATAAGCAGTAAGCAGGCTGATGTTCTGACAAATGAACACTGTGGGGGCCCAAGTGCCAGTGAGGCTTTGACCCAATTTGTGCCTCTGCTGATTGGCCGAACATCTCTGCCAGGTGGTAGTGCAGTATTACTACAAATGGGGCTTCATTATCAAGTATTAATGATGTTATTGCAGAAATATTGGTTAGGACAACATTCTGTAGACTATTCCTGTATATACCAGCTTCTGGACACTTTCCACAGGGTCAGGAGAAGCAGGTGGAGTGGTATTAAAATATAATTAAATACCTCTGGACTCGGTGGCAGAAAACCTAGGTTCTAATCCCAACTCCACGGCTTCCAATTGACTGCCTACGTGACCTTTGGAAAGTTAACCTTTCTTGGGCTCTGTTTTCTTATTTTCAAAATTAGAAGTTGAAATAGAAGAGGTCTTTTTTCAACTAACGGTATGATTTTGCTAATTATAAAAAAAACAATACAAAGATGTTAACAATGAAACAAATCATACCCTCTCAAATCATTCAGGGCTTAATAATCAAATGTGAACTGAAAAGTATGGCTGGGTCACATCAATGGTCCTCCAAACAAGCCAGGCTGCTGCTTAATAGTTGAAAGGTAACTAGAGATAGATGGGGGGGGGGGGGTGGGAAGGAGGATGGAAAAGGGAAGAGGCAATAATTCAGGAAAGAAAAGGAGAGGAAACATAGAGATGACCAAGCTCATTTTCAGAAGTGAGCTATCCTCAGCTGGAGTGAGAGACCTTGCCTCTCTGTAGCTCCAAGATATTCGACAATTGGTCTTGTTTTGAGAGCCCAACAAGGAAGAAACGGGAGTTTCCTCTGCAAAGAACCCTCTCCCAAACCTTCCTATATCCATGGAACAAGTTATGAAGATTTTTTCTTTAAAAAAATTATCCTTCAACTCTGAGATACCACTACACACCTGTCAGATTGGCTAAGATGGCAGGAAAAAATAATGATGAATTTTGGAGGGAATGTTAGACAACTGGGATATTGATACATTGTTGGTGGAACTGTGAACGGATCCAGCCATTCTGGAGAGCAATTTGGAACTATGCTCAAAAAGTTATCAAACTGCATACCCTTTGACCCAGCAGTGTTTCTATTGGGCTTATATCCCAAAGAGATCGTAGAGGAGGGAAGGGGCCCCACATGTGCAAGAATGTTTGTGGCAGCCTTTTTTGTAGTGGCTAGAAACTGGAAACTGAAAGGATGCCCATCAATTGGAGAGTGGCTGAATAAATTATGGTATATGAATGTTATGGAATATTATTGTTCTGTAAGAAATGACCAGCAAGATGATTTCAGAGAGGCCTGGAGAGACTTACATGAACTGATGCTGAGTGAAATGAGCAGAACCAGGAGATCATTATACACGGCAACAACAGTACTATATGACGATCAATTCTGATGGACATGGCTCTCTTCAACAATGAAATGTTTCAAACCACCTCCAATTGTTCACTGAAGAAAGCCATATACACCCAGAGAGAGGGATGCGAAATGTGGACCACAACATAACATTCTCATACTCCTTGATTGATGTTTGCTTACATTGTGTTTCCTTTATCTGATATATCGTTTGTGTAGATAAGATTTTTCTTGCACACCAATGATAAGTTTGGAAATATGTATACATATATTCGATTTGCCAATATTTTAACATAATTAACATGTAGTGGATATCCTGCCATCTAGGGGAGGGGTGGGGAGTTGGGGGGAAAAATTTGTAACGGAAAGCTATGTAAGGGTTATTGTTGAAGAATTACCCACACATATGTTATGCAAATAAAATAAAAATTAAAAAAAAAATTATCCTTCAACTCTGAGATACCACTACACACCTGTCAGATTGGCTAAGATGGCAGGAAAAAATAATGACGAATTTTGGAGGGAATGTTAGACAACTGGGATATTGATACATTGTTGGTGGAACTGTGAACGGATCCAGCCATTCTGGAGAGCAATTTGGAACTATGCTCAAAAAGTTATCAAACTGTGCATACCCTTTGACCCAGCAGTGTTTCTATTGGGCTTATATCCCAAAGAGATCGTAGAGGAGGGAAGGGGCCCCACATGTGCAAGAATGTTTGTGGCAGCCTTTTTTGTAGTGGCTAGAAACTGGAAACTGAAAGGATGCCCATCAATTGGAGAGTGGCTGAATAAATTATGGTATATGAATGTTATGGAATATTATTGCTCTGTAAGAAACGACCAGCAGGATGATTTCAGAGAGGCCTGGAGAGACTTGCATGAACTGATGCTGAGTGAAATCAGCAGAACCAGGAGATCAATATACACGGCAACAACAATACTATATGAGGATCAGTTCTGATAGGCGTGGCTCTTTTCAACAGTAAAGTGATTCAGGCTAGTTCCAATGGTCTTATGATGAAGAGAGCCATCGTACCCATACTGTGAGAACTTAGTCTGGATCACAATACAGCATTTTCATCTTTTTGTTGTTGTTTGCTTGCATTTTGTTTTCTTTCTCATTTTTTTCTTTTGATCTGATTTTTCTTGTGTACCATGATAATTGTGGAAATATGTATAGAAGAATTGCACATTTAACATCTTAGATTACTTGTCATCTCAGGGAGAGGTGGAGAGGAAGGGAAGGGGAAAAACTTTTGGAGCACAAGGTTTTGCAAATGTTGAAAATTATCTATGCATATGTTTTCAAAATAAATAGCTTTAATCAAAAGTTTTTGAAAAATTAAAATATATATATATATATATCCTTAATCTAGAAAAAGAGGGAGCCATTGCCTATAGTCCATCTTATTCTAGAATTTATCTTATGTTGTTGTTCAGTCATTTTTCAATTGTTTCCAACTTTTTTTGACACTCTTTGGAATTTTCTTGGCAAAGATACTGGAATGGGGGCAGCTAGGTGGTGCAGTGGATAGAGCATCAGCCCTGAAGTCAGGAGGACCTGAGTTCAAATCTGGTCTCAGACACTTAACACTTCCTAGCTGTGTGACCCTGGGCAAGTCACTTAACCTCAATTGCCTCAGCAACAACAACAAAAAAAAGATACTGGAATGGTTTGCCATTTCCTCCAATGTATTTTTTTTTATTTGCATAACATATGTGTGGGTAATTCTTCAACAATAACCCTTACATAGCTTTCCGTTACAAATTTTTCCCCCCAACTCCCCACCCCTCCCCTAGATGGCAGGATATCCACTACATGTTAATTATGTTAAAATATTGGCAAATCGAATATATGTATACATATTTCCAAACTTATCATTGGTGTGCAAGAAAAATCTTATCTACACAAACGATATATCAGATAAAGGAAACACAATGTAAGCAAACATCAATCAAGGAGTATGAGAATGTTATGTTGTGGTCCACATTTCGCATCCCTCTCTCTCCTCCAATGTATTTTACAGATGAGGAAATTGAGGCTCTTGATCTCCTCAAAATTATATAGATAAGTGACAGAGGCAGAATTAAAACCCAAGTTTTCCTTGACCCCAAATCCCATGTTCTTTCTATCATATCATTATACCTGAAACTATAGGACTTTGACCCGATCACTATATATAAACATATATATATGCATATATGTGTATATATGTTTGTATGTATATATATACATGTGTGTGTGTGTCCTCTCAAGAAGTCTTTGATTCACTATTGGCTCTGTCTTGTCCACTTCTAAGAGTAATAAATGTTGTTCCATACAAATACTTCTTGGAGAGAGAGGATTTCTGTCAGTTATGTTTTAGCATATTGGAATCAGAAACCCCACTGAGACCAGGCCCTATTTGAAGAGTTTAAGACTCATTTATCTACAACAGAATCCCCACCAGTGCCAGGCACTACCCATAATGATATTATATTTTCTATTTATATTCATACTTCTTTCTGGAGAGTTAGCTTTAAGAGGCTCATTCATCCACATTTGGATGAAGTATGTATATAACCTGCAAGAGTCATAGACACATCTCTCTTTAGAAAACTGATATAAGTCCCCAAAAATATGTAGATAAATTAAGTTCCATGTTGGATCATATTTTAAAGATATGGGGGAAGTTTAATATTGAATAGAATCCCATCGAGGGAGTGACTTTTTGTAAAGCTAATAAGAATAAGAATATACAGTTATATAAGACTTTTCTTTACATGTGCTATTTCATTTGATCTTTACAATAACCTTGGAAGGTAGGTGCTTTTCTTATTCCTATTGTACAGAAGGGGAAATTGAGGCACAAAAAATGTTAAATTACCTCTCATGGGTCACACAGCTCATAAATATATGAGACAAGATTCAAATTTAGGTCCTCTTGACTCCAAATCTAATATTCTATGCACAACCCTCATTTATCTTTCTGATTTTAAAATACAGATGGTAAGAAGTACCTTGGTAGAAGAAAATAAACATTGATTCTGTAATCAGAACATGGGTTCAAATCCTGCTTCTGACAATTACCTTAGTCATCCTAGGACTCAGTTTCTTTGTAAAATGAAGTGATTGAGCTAGTTTGCCCTAAAATCTCTTCCATCTCTATGATTTTATGCTCCAGATTTTTCTTAGCTTGGATTTGCTTCAAGGTATACCTTACTTCAAAAGCTTCTTTGATCAGGCCCTTTTTGAGCACCATGGTCCCTTAAACCTCTCCAGTAGATATAGAAGGAGAAATGGTTTCCCTCACACCCACACTTTGTAGACACCCACAAAGATAACACAAAGGTATCTCTTGGGATAACTACAGCTGGCATTTTTAAAATATTTTATATCCTTGATCTCATTTGAACCTTACAACAGAATTCTGAAAGTTGGCACCACAATTATTTTTACCTCTATTTCATGGATGAAGAAATTAAGACTCAATCTTAAGCTCTGCCTTATTTGCAAAATTATATCACCTACCTACTAGGGTTATTTTTAAGATCAAGTGAGATAATAATGGTAAAGCCCTTAACAAGGTGACTTATCATAGTAAATGCTATGTAAATATTTGTTATTATTATTGTTTAAAAAATATGCTCCCCTAAAAAAAAGAATTCAAAGCTCAGATAAAGGAATGATTCAGCTATGGAAAAAACAAGCTACTCAGCTTGGGAGACAGGTTTGGAACTCCAGTCTCTTCCACCTTCAAATACAACTTCCCCATGCTACCACTGAAACCCAGGCAGCAGAGGAAAGATCTATTGATCTATAGGGCCAGTCTATTACTAAGAAGTTTCATCTAATAATCTCTAAAGCTCTCAGAAAGGAAGAGATCTTGACTTTTTAGATCCATTTTCAGAGCAGGGAAAACTAATGTATAAGATGCTAAAATGATTCTAATCGCTTCCCTGTGAACAACTTAGTCAATTATAGGTTCTTGGTGTTTGAGCTGAAAAGTTCCTCCTCTTCCAGATCCAGAAATTATCCAGACAAGTTAAATGGTTTGTCCAAAATCATCTAGCTAGTAAGTAATGGAGGAAGGATTTGAATTCAAGTATTGATACTCCAAACCTGTGCTCTTCCCACTGTACCCCAAACCTGAGTCCCACATTGTCAGATACATGAGCAGTTTTGTGGATAAGATGGAGAAAAGCTAGTTAAGTGTGAGAGGCCAGATTTGATCACAGGAAGATGAGTTTTCTTGATTCCAGACCCAGCACTCTATTCATTGCATCACCTACCTGCTCAGGACAGATATATCTGGGTATACACTAAACAATCCAACTGAATACCAGTGAAAATGGAGATGGGTGGAAAGAGCTGAGTTGAAAGTAGAGATGAAACCTGAAAGTGCTTTGGTAAGACTTACTTTGGAAGGCTGAACTCCTTTTCTCATTGAAACAATATCACAAATGGTGATGATGCTCCCAATGTAGTTAACAAATGTCTATTTAACCTATACTGTCCATGAAATACTGCATTGAAAAGGGTTTTTATACTGCTATAAGGATAACAATTAAATTTTTTAAATTAAATTAATCGGGGCAGCTAGGTGGCGCAGTGGATAGAGCACCAGCCCTGAAGTCAGGAGGACCTGAGTTCAAATCTGGTCTCAGACACTTAACATTCCCTAGCTGTGTGACCCTGGGCAAGTCACTTAACCCCAATTGCCTAAGCAAAAAAAAAAAAAAAATTAAATTAATCATTTTTATTTATCCTAAATGCTTACTCTTAAGAAAAATAGACTGAGAAGAAGCCTACAAAATGTGTTAATTCTAAAGAACAGAATTCTGAGTTCTCTCAAACTTTGAAAAAAGTGAGAGTAATTGTTTTATTTTGACTTTTTTTCATATGGCATAAAGTAGTATACAAATTACTTGGTATAAAAATAATTTTGATATGGTTTCATTTTGTGAAAGCAATTGTCTTTCATGTATATTTTCAATGAAATTAGGTTAACTCAAAATAAATAACCTTGACTAGATGAAACTACATTTAGCTGATTTCCCTACCTTTAATTATTTCTTTCAGTTGAGTGCTGGATTTTGTGTTTCACTATTCTCTTTTGTTGTAGTATTAATTCTATGATTTTTAACATATGGATATAACTTCAGGGAAATGTTCAAAAGTTGTAACTTTAAGGAGCACACTTCAATGACTGTTAAAGAAATTATAGCAATTGTTGATATGAGGAAGTCAAGCATTTCAAGAATGATTTAAGCCTCAAATGACATTTACATCAGTCATTCTAAAGTGCAAAAAGAAAGTCCAGCCAAAAAGCAATGCTAAGATGTGATAAAGTGTTAATCATAAGAAAGCAAGCAAAGACCTATAAAAGTTTGACTGATGAAGTGGTTGTTAACTATTCCTTTGAAATTTAGGCTTCTTAAAGTTATAAGAAAACTAAGAAAATGAGTTTACTTAAAAAAAAACAGTAACAAAGTATTTCTGTGACATAAAAGTAATTGTCATTGGCCAAACAGTACAGAGATGAAGTACAGAAGATCGGGGGGAAATAATTTTCACTCATGAAACTCACCTTTTCATTCAAGTATATACCAAAACTATTATCAAAAGAAAGGCATGCAAGGCTATAATCTCTAAGTGTCTTCATCAAACCATAGAAGATCTACTCCCTCCAAAAAAGTTTGGGTTTTAGTTTTTTGTTGTAGTTTTTTTTACTCTCAATTGACTTAAAACTTTAATTTCCATTGAGAGAAAGAAGAGTTCTGATAAATACATTCATATGCTGAGAAAGAACAACTGTTCCAGAATTTTAGAAATTCCTAAAGATAGATGGAATACTGCAACACAAATTTATACCATGCTGCACATCAATACAGATTTCTATCTAGGGTTTAGAAATGAATATTCTTCGATGGCCTAAGAATCTGATTACTTGATTTATTGGGAACATGGTTGAACTCAGTTCAACCTAGATCTCATCCAAAGGAAAATTCCCCTACCTCTAATATATCAAGCTGGGGGTGGTGATGAGATGGAGATTGCCAGATTGTCTCATGTTGGCTCCTTTCCAGAATATTATTCTCCCTTCTGCAGCCTGAAGTGGGGTTGAGATTGTCCATCTTCTCTTTCAAAGATGAAAGCCAGAAGATTATGAAATAAGAAAATGATGATGACAGAACAGAAGTTACTGAGAAACCCAGATTTCTCTTTTTTCTGCTCTCATCAACTTTGCCTCTCACAGAGGTATGGGGCATTGCTCTCCACCAATGAGGAGAAAATCTCATACCAATGGAGTTAGGAGCTCAGGTTATATTCCACCTATAGGACAAAATTCTGTTCATTGGCTTGATTTAAATGTCCCTTAAAAGTATATTGAAATTGATTCAAATTTAAAAGAATCAGAGCTATTCTCCAATTGATAATGGTCAAAGATTGTGAAATGGCAGTTTTCAAAGGAAGAAATCCAATCTATCAATAGTCACATGAAAAATGCTTCAAATAACTAATAATTAGAGACATTCAAATTAAAGCACCTCTGAAGTTCCCATCAGATTGACAACAATGATTTAAAAAATGACAGTTGTTGGATGGTCTGTAATAAAATAATCACCTTCATGCACTGTTGGTGGAACTGTAAATTGATGTAGCTATTGTCATAAGAAAATTGGAACTATGCTTCCAAAATAACTAAATTGTTTTTGCTCTTTTACTCAGAAATATCACTACTAGACACATGCCAAAGAAGTCAAAAAAGGAAGACAACAATCAATATGTATGATTTGTAGCAATTATTGTTTTGTAATAGCAAAAATAGAAACTAAAGGGGTGCTCATTCACCATGGAATGGAAGAATAAAAAAATAACATTTGGACATTATAATAAGCTAATGTACCATTAGAAATTATGAAAGGTACCAGCCCTTAAGTCAAGAGGATCTGAGTTCAAATCTGACCTCAGACACTTAAAAACTTCCTAGATGTGTAACCCTAGGCAAGTCACTTAACCCCAACTGCCTCAGCAAAAAAGCAAAAAAAAAATTATGAAAGGAATAATTTCAGAGAAATCTTGGAAGACTTGTATGAACTGGAATGGTGAAATGAGCTGAATCTTGGAAATAATTCATATAATAATAACATATAAAGACAAAAAGTTAGAAACACGTAAGAATTATAATCAATACAACAACCAACTATGATTCCAGAAGACCCATTATGCTTGCTAACTATTTACTTTTTGGCAGAAGGGTGATTTGCTCTGAGAGGATCAAAATTGATTCTGCATCATTTTCTCATTGATCCTTTATACATTTAATTGATTTCATCCGTAACTGCTTAAGTCATAACCTTTTGTCTCTGGACTTGATTCAGAAATTCATCTAGCCTGAAATGAATTTAAAGGAGTAGATATTGGTTTGGTACTTTATATTTAATCTTGTTGTTCTATCCTGTATTTTATATTTTATTCCACTCTGTAAGTGATTAAGTAGATTCTATATTCTAGCCTTCTCTTTGTCTCTGGGGGGAAAAGCTCATAAGTTCATAGTTCAGTCTCCCTCTCTGAGGCTGAATGAAGCTGTGGTTCTCCTATAATCATTGCTAATTAAAGAAAACCTCTGAGCATGGGAATTGTTATCTCAGCAACACCTGCAAATCACGCCTGCCAAGAGAAGTTTGTTGTTTCGCATAACTTCAGCCTCTGAGAAGCTGAATCTCATCTGTGTGCCATCCTTGAGAACAAGACTAAATTGACCTTCACCCATCTTAAGGATCTATCCTTGTAAAATTTAGGTGGCTTTGTATTATGTCCAGGTGCCTACACATCTGGTGCACCTATCCAGTAGGCATGATCTCAATTCAAATGGACCTCATACATTCACAAAACATTCCTTAGAGACACAAAGAGAGGGACCTGATCCCCAGATGTACTTTATGGCCACCTTCCTTAATGTAATTAATCTTAACCCCCTACCTCTATGATGCTACCAATCCCATAAACAATGATGTGATTTTTGGTTATTTTCTTTAATCTATGCTTACATAAATGTATTACACAATCAATTTGGGGGTCTTTTGACTATTTAAGGGACCAAGAGATCTGCTTTACTGGGGGGGGTAGCCACCCTACTAATAAAACATAACTTTGCTTAGATTTTAGCAAATTATTCTTATGGAATCAGTAGAGATGTGGATTAGATGATTATAAAATTAAATGATTTTGTAACTGGCTGAATAGCTAACATCAAAAAAATATTTCATTGTCAACTTGGCTGGTGGTCTCTGCTGGAGTGTCCCAGATATCTATGTTTGATCTTGTGCTATCTTAATCTCATTATTGAGTTAGATAAAGGACTAAGTAGCATGTTTATAAACTTAGCAGATAATAATAAAATCTATTCATAACTAGCATTTATATAGTGATTTAAGGTTTACAAAGTGCTTTACACATATCTCATTTGATCATCAGAACAACCCTGGGAAATGTATGCTATTATAATCCCCATTTTACAGATAAGGAAACTAAGAAGAGATTAAATGAACTGCCCTGGGTAATACAACTTGTTTAGTACCTGAGCCCAACTTTAAACTCAGGTTTCCCTAACTCCAGGTCCAGCATTTATCTACTGTATCACCTTTGGACTTCAGAGTCAGGATCAATCTGAGTTTTCATTCCACTTTTAGTACTAAATGCATTGCTGTGGGCATATTAACCCCCTCTCTCTAAGCCTCAATTTCCTCAACTATAAAATGAGAATGATAAAGTCACTTACCCAGGGTGCATTGCTATTAAGTGGTTCAGACTGAATTGACACTCAGGTCTTCCTGACACCAAATTCAGCACTGTATTGATTATATCCCCAGCTTTCTTTTTTGGGATCACAAAGGTGGGAAGGATATGAAATAGTCAGATTCCAAAAAGACCCTGGGAGCTAAAACACTGACTAGTAAGTCTAGTAAGAGGAAATCCAAAAGAGATAAATAAAAAGTCCAACAACTTGAGTTCAAAAAATCAGTCTTACAAGTATAGGATGGGGAAGGTATTAATAATAATAATAATATCTAACATTTATACAACATTATGTGTGCCAGGTATTGTGGATAAATGTTTTACAATTATTGTCTCATTTGATCCTTATAACTGGAGAGAAGTAGCTGTTACGATTATCCCCATTTTACAGATGAGGAAACTGTGACTTACCCAAAGTCATGCAGTTAAGTAAGTGTCTGAAGCTGAATTTGAAACCAGGTCTTCCTGATTCTAGACATGGTGCTCTAGCCCTTAATGCTACCTAGCCTCTGGCTTAGAAAGACCTGTTAGTTAGAAGTTTTCTGAAAAGGATCTGGGGGTTATAATGGACTGCATGTTTATTATGAATCAACAGTATATTGTGGCATCCCAAAATGCTAATGTGGTCTTAAGTTCCATTAAAAGAGAAATAGGAATGAAAAAGTTGTAGTCCCACTGGGCTTAGGATAAACTCCAAGCAGACAAAGGATAACCCCAAAGAACAATGATTGAAAATTGGGAGGGGGAGCAAATTTAGGCTAAATGTCAGGGAAAAAAAAAACTTCCTAACAATCAGAGCTGTCCAAATGTGGAATAGCCTGCCTTGTATTTGTATTCCCAATGTTTAGTACAGTCCCTAGGACTTAGTAAGCACTTAATAAACACTTACTGACTCGGTTGTCTTAGGAGATGATGGATTCTTCGACCTTAAAAATCTTCAATTAGAAATTGGTTACTTGCCAGATATGTAATGATGGGGATTGCTTTCAGGTACAAATCAGTCTAGCTAGTCTTTGGATATCCTTCTGGCTCTGAGATTTGGTGATTTATATAGTGTTTTCTTTTTTCCTCATTTGATTTGATCATCACTCTACCCCTATGAGTTAAGTTAGGTAATAAGTATTATTCTCCCGTTTCACAGATGATGAAACTAAAGCTAGTCACAAAGGCTTAGAGAACAATTATTCCAATCCTTTCTTAAAGTTTTGCCTTTGATCTAACAGGCAGTTAATAGCAAAGTAAGGACTTGAACCCAAGACTTCTGACAGCAGAAATAGTCTAGTCCTCTTTCCTCTCTATATGCTTCCCTTAGTGACTGGCCTCTGGATGACAAATAGATTGGAAGAGAGGGAGTTTAAGAGAGGAGGGGGTAGCTAGGTGGTGCAGTGGATAGAGCATTAGTACTGAAATCAGGAGAGCCTGAATTCAAATATGACTTCAGATACTTACCAGCTGTGTGACCTTGGGGAGTCACTTAACTCCAATTGCCTCCCCAAAATTTAAAAAAAATAATTAAGTAACTGAGCAAGAGACAGACAGAAAAGGAAAGAGGTTAGATAAGATGTGGGTTTGTGTAGAAAAGAGAAGAAAATAGGATATGTGCCCAAACCCTTTAAAGAGGGAAGGTAAGAAAATGTTCTCCAGCAGCTAAAGTGTTGCCCATTGTCTATTCAAGAGAGCTCTCTTACTATCTATCATGTGTGAGGAGTAGAGATCAGCATGATACAGAAGAAAGAATTGGCTCTTTGGCTAGAAGACTTGGGTTAGAATCCTACCTATAATGCTAAATACTTTAGTGACTTTCAGCTCCTGAACTTTAACTTCCTCTTTGCTTGACAGCTAACCCTGAATACTGCAGCAAGTAATAGATTAGCAATCAGAATTTTCTAATCCTATTTCCAGCACTAATTTGCTTGACAATTTGGGACAAGATGTTTCCACATCCAAGGCTTAAGAACAATGAGACAAATCTTTGATATTTGTCTGAATACAGGTCACCTCTGAATATAGGTTGCATTCTTAAAGTGAGTTCTTTCTGAAAGGAAAAAATATATGTGTATACCCTGAAAAATAATTGCACACATTTTTAACATGGAATTACCATACTGAAAATATATTTACTGTGAAAGTTATTTTTGCATTTCTTTCCATGCAAATAAAAATGTTTTATTCATTTGTTATCATCGCTGCTCTCTTCGTCTTCATCACTTTCATTGTCATTCTCTTCTTCCCAGGCTTCCCACAATATGCCATCTTCACATTTTAAAGCATCTTTTGAAGCCATGGATGACAAATTGAAGATGTATTCTTTCCCATGTGGTTAGAATCCCACTGTAAACCCATCACAATGACTAATTTATTCTGCCTAGAATGGGGATGTGTCCTCCCTACAAGAACCAGAGTTCTGAATTTGGGGTCACCTTCAAAAGGCTTCCCTGTCATGTAAAGGACTTGCAGCCCAGAAATAGCTACTGGATGCGAGTTTGATGAGCCCATTTAAGAGTCAATGGATAGAGAACTGGGTGTGGGGTCAGAAAAATAGGAGTTCAAATTTGGCTTCAGACACCTGGTAGCAGTGTGATTCTAGAGAAATCATTAAAATGCTTCCTGCCTCAGTTTCTTCAACTGTAGAATGATGATCATAATATACATACCTCATAATAATTATAACAATCACATAACAAATAACATACTGTTATATATTGTGATATATATGGCACAAATATAACACATACATATAATCACACATTTATAATACACACACACACACACACACATATATGCCTCATGGGATTGTTCTGAGAATCAAATGAGGTAAAGCACTAATCATACTGCCTGGCACATAGTAGTCATTTAATAAATCCTTCTCCTTCCCATCATCCTCATAAATAAAACTTCAGATGTCCTCTAAATGTACCTGGAATGAATTTTGCTATACAATTGTTCAGTCGTTTCCAACTCTTTGTCACCCTATGGACCAGAGAATATTACCCATGAGGTTTTCTTGGCAAAAATACTAGAATGGTTTGCCATTTCCTCCTCCCATAGATTAAGTCAAATAGGATTAAGTGACTGGCCCAGACTCACACAGGTAAGGAAGTATCTGAGATGGGATTTAACTCCAGTCCTCCTTACTCTAGGGCTAGTGCTCTATCCACTGAGCCATCTAGCTGTCTCCATGTGTAACAAACTGATTATAAAGACTACTACTCAATTTCATACAAATAACATTTTGAAGGGCAATATGGCCTAGAGTTAAAGAAATTCAGTAGTTTCAAGAAAAACTCACCATGCTAAATAATGGTTCATTAGGCAGGCTTAGTGGGACAGTGGGAAAAGCACTAGATTTAAAGTTAAAGGGCTAGGGATTGGCTTCTAATTCTGACATTTACCTAGGGCAAGTAATCAACCTCCTGGTTTCCTCATTGTAAAATAAGAGGGTTGAATTCTTAAGTCCTTTACAATCATGGACTGTTTTGTTATTCTCAGAAGTTATATACTTAAGATATTATTGGTAACAAGTCAGCAGATTTCCTTTTTTCCCTTCATTCATTCAACAAACAATTTATTAAGTTCTTACTGAACTAGGCACTGGAGATATAATGATAAAAATAAAATAGTGTCTTCCCTCAAGGAGTTCACAGTCTGTCTGATAACTTGGTCCTGGATTTCTATCCTTTTCCTTTCCTAGCATTGCAATGAAAGGGGCAGCCAGGATATCTTTCAACATCTTGATTTTTTTTTTTGAGTGAAGACAGGAGATACAGACAAATGCCAAGCCTGCTGGCTGACTTGCCGAGTGCCTAATAGGAGTCCAACATGGTGGGATATAGGAGCATTACAAGCAGTTTTGTGGACCAGACGGAGGCTTAAAGCTTTGATCTCCTATCTGTGTGCAGAGTGGCGTTTCAGAAGGATGAACCTGGCATCTCAATATAAGGCAGCTTAGGGAGGCAGGCTGGAAACCAGGGGACCTGTTTGTTCTTTCAGTAGTTGAGCTGTGAGGTGATGAAAGCCTGAACTCATGATATGTCAGTGAATGGAACCAGAGAGAGGAAGAAAGTAAAAATGGTTACTGGAGGATATGAGTGGAGGAAGAGGAGTAGGAGCTAAGGATGTCTCCAATGCTTCAATCCTGAGTGACTAGTCTGATGATGAGTGTGGCCCACAATGCATTGTCTGAAATGTCGGTGGGAGAAATGAGTTTAGATGGACACTAGACCATTCAGCTGAATTCCAAGACAGAGATCAAGGATGGAGACGTGGGGGTCATTTGGGTACAGGTGAGAACTGCGGCCAAACTACAGATGAGACTAGAAAAGTTCATGTGTTTGGGGTTATTGGTTGCTTTTTGAGACTTGATCTTCCTATCTCACCCAGGCTAGAATAGCAGTGGCCACTCATGAGCCCAATCTTATAACTGAGCAGCAAGGAGGCTTTGCCCATTTCTTACCTGAGCTGTTTCTCCCTGTCTTAGGCAACCTGATTCCCCATATGGGTAACAAACAGGGAGGACGCCCAATCAGCGTTAGCTCTACTGCAGCTCAGAACTCCCATCCACTAGCCTCAGCCTCCCCAGTACTCCCATACCTGCAGATTTGTAAGGCTATCTGAACAGAAGCCTAATGACCCCTAGGAAAAAATGAGTTGCAAGAGAATTATAGCAACATAGATTTGCAAGGGAACTCAGAGCAGGGATTTTAGAGTCCATCTGGTCCATTTTTTTTAGATCAGACCCCAAAATATTAAGTGTCTTCCCAAAGTCACATCAGAGGCAGGTTCTTTGATTTCAGCTTAGGTCTAAACCACTCTGCCTTCTAAAGGAAGATTATCTTTATTCCCCAAATCTAGCCTTTCCATATCCCTTGGCCCATTGCTGATTCGGTCTGGCAGATTTCTAGCTTTTTTAATCTCTCTTTCACAGAGTACCTGGCATAACACTTGGTACTCTGTAGGTACTTGGTACATACTTGCTGAATAGTAAATGAGCAGCTAGAGCCTTCCTAGCCTCTCACAGTGAAGTCATCTGCACTATTAATTCACAAGAAGACTGAGACCTAGGGAAGGGTCAATGGCCAGAGATTCTGAACTTCTCTTGGGGTTTTCTCTGAATCTATCAGTGCCATAGCCAGGAAGTCTAGCCCCAAGGCATTTTCAGTTTGAGAATGGGGATTGAAGGATAATAACATCCCCCAGAAGTGGGATGGAGGAAAGGAAGTAGTCACAGGCAGAAGGAAGTTGGGGAGAGGGAAAGGCAAACTTCAAAAGAGCAGGAATATGGAAAAAGACCCTCTGGGTAGTTGTCAGGGATTGACCATGGGTTGTCATGTTCCATAGTGTGAGAAGGGTTGAAGACCACCAGGTCCTGGGATGATGGGTCAGGGTACCATTACAAGAAGGAAATATGATCATAAATATTGGCTATTCTTAGTACCCTGGGGCAAAGCCTGATCATAATATCCTCTGTCAGTGGGAGACACTGGGCTTTATTGTTCCATGCCTGTTTCCCCATATGTAATAATATAATTCTGTTTCACATAAATTCCTATTGCTAGCTCCACCTCCTGTCTAATCCCAAATAAAATCCAGGCTTATTAAATAGAAACCTCTTCATTCTGCTATCCTGACAGGAAACCATTTGGCCATAACTCTTGAGGGAAATGTAATAGGAATACAGTATGGAAAAGAAAAAGTCAATTTAGACCTAGGAGATGGAAAATTCTTTCCTATCCCCCATGCTAATCCTCTCCAGGTGTTTCAAAGATAGATCATAAAAGTTATTTCTATCCTTTCTGAGATGAGTTAGGAGATTTGCACCACATGGGGGAAACTGTTGGGTCATCTGGAAATCATGAGAAGGGCCTTGTGCCAAGAGCTCTGTTCATTTCCTTTTATTTCTTCAGTCCTCATCATTATTAGTCCATTGGACAGCAGAGGACTTCTTGTTGGCTCTGCTGATTTCACTCTTGTCCCCATTCACAACCCAACAAGCAGGAAATAATGATCATTCCAACTTTGGAAAATGGGTTTTTTAGGGAGATGAGAGAGCAGAACCATAACTAACATGGATAGAATGGAGATTTGTCCAAGAGTGCTGAAATTCAAGGATGGCAAGGAGGACAGCGTCAAAGGAGAGAAAGGAGCATCTTGAAAGATGCTGCAAAGGTGAAAGTGACGGACCCTGACAACAGATCAGATGATGCTGTGTCATATCACTTAATCCCTCTGAACTTCAGTTTGCTCATCTGTAAATTGGGGGTATTAGTAGCAGCTACCTAGAAACCTCTCACAGAACTGCTTAGAGGAACAAATGTATTAGCATACATAAGTATTTTGAAAACCTTATAGAACTAGATCAATGTCAGCTGTTATTGTTTTATTTCCATTATTATCTCTCAGTTAGTTATCTGGGTGCCAATAGCTCCCCAGAGATAGCAAGCTGTCATTAGTAACTTAGCCACATGTCTATCTAGGACAGGAGAAATGTGCCTCTGAGCACTTCTCCCCAAAATGCTCTTTCAGGGGGACACACAGAGCACCTAGCTCTGTTTGTGATGTGGTCCAGGGACAAGTCAGGAATGGGGGTGGGGAGTTAGGATCCTAAGGAACACCCCTTTCTATAGAGAAGCTGAGAGGGCAGCAGCTGTAGGAGCTGAGTGATGATTCTCCATGTTGACCAGAACTAGAAGAAAATTCATATTCTCCCTCTTCAACATTCAGGAAGGCTCCCCTGGGAGGTAGAAGGAAGGAAGGGAAAATTTGGAGTACAAGGTTTGCAAGGGTCAATGTTGAAAAATTATCCAGGCATATGTTTTGAAAATAAAAAGCTTTAATAAAAAAAAACAGGAAGGCTCCCTTGGGTGAGCTGAGCATTTCTATAGCACTGGTCCATTCTGAAATTAATATTGTAACGGTCAATCCTCAATTCAGTTAGTATTATATGAAGCAGGGGAACATGTGTCAGATTTAATATTAATATCTGATATTTATATAGCAGTGAAAGTTTGTAGAATGTTTTACTTAATATGTATTAATATGTCATTTAGCTCATAAAAGACTCTACTGAACCCTCTCAGCAACCTTAAAAGTTTTGTGCTTTATCACACCCATTATACATATGGAAAAATTGAGGCTGAAAATGGTTGTTACTTATTCAGGTCACAAAGGTACTAAGCATTCCAGAGAGTGCGTAATGAGTGGTTCTGGCTCAACGAGTTCCCTCTTAGAAGAAAATAAAATACTTGTAGGTCATTTCATGATTAACAAAAAGAGATTTCTTTAACCATAGCATAAAAAAGATATTTAACAAGGATACTGCAGAATTTAGTTTAGGTTGGTGCACCATCCTTCTCCCTGGCCTCCATATGGAAATCTGGGTATCAGGGCAGAGTATAGGAACTCGGGTCGCTGTAATCTGCCAAGTCTGAAGGATCTAATTCCACAGAGGAAGCCCTTTTATGCCCTCACTTGATCAGGAAGCTATGTCATTATGGCCAGAGGCCAGTAAAAAGCTTCCTCAAGAGAGAGGATCTTAAACCCTCATCCTAGAAACAATTCCCTTGCCTTTTAGGAAAAGGTATATGACTGGGGAAGGCATGGGATAGGAAAAGAGAATGAGAGCAAGAGCAAGCAAGAGAAAGAGAGAAAGAGACAGACAGAAAGAAAGACAGAGACAGAAACAGAGAGAGCTTCCCTGGTAGCAAGTAGGATTCAAAGGTAGTAAGTACTTCTTGTCTCCAGGTCCAGCATGCAAACTACTGTGTGAGACTGCTTTCTAACTTAGAAGCTCTAGATTTGAGTCCCAGCTCTAGTATTTACTGTGTGATCTTGGGCAAGTTATTTAATTCCCCTGAGTCAGGGTGCTCCTATAAAGTAAGCTACCTTTTTCACAGGGTTATTGAGTCTCATAGATGCTCCATAAGCATAAAATGCTGAATAAACCTAAGTTCATCTTCTTATATTCAAAAAGAGAACCGGTTGCAGGCCAACCAAGAGGTAAAGGGAAGAATATGGATTTTGAATTAGAAGACCTAAATTCAAATCCTGGCTCTGCCATTTATGATCTGTGTGACTTCAGCCAAATCACTAGGTTCTCTCACCTGAAAAATCAAAAGGGTGAGCTAGATGACTTTCCAAGTCCCTTCTGGCTATAGATCTAAATGCTATGACTGATCTTCCCTGTGACAATTTTTAAGGGGAGAAGAAGCAAAATGCACTCAAGCCTAAGAGTTTGATTTATAGCTGGATGTTCCCTAGAGCTCATCTCATTTCCCTAAGCCTCAGTGGTAGTTTCCCTATCTATAAGATGAGAGGTTAACTTGGATGATAAGAGGCAGCATAGCAGAGTAGACAGGACACTGGACCTGAGGCAATAAAACAGATTCCTATCCTTCCTCAGACACTAACTAGCTGTGTGACCCTGGACAAATCATTAACAATTCACTGTGTCTCAATTTCATTCTCAGTTAAAAAAAAAAAAAAAACAAGAACACTATAGAATAGAACTTCGGTCACCTGTAAAATGCCTTCTAATTTTAATTTTATGATCCTATTAGATATCATGATTTAGAGTAGGTCAAGCAACCAGACAGGCACCAAAGCAGGTTCCTGACTCAGAAACTCCATTTCCAGGCCATTCTAGAATACACACACACCCTCAGATCTAGAAATCTTGGCTTTGTCACCAACAACGAGCCAAACCTCTCAATTTTCTGAGCACATTGGTCTCAGGAGCCATTCAAAGGGACCCTCTCATTTCATCCTGTAACATGTAAATTTATGCTTTATAATAAGACAGAATGTGGCAAGGCTCCCCCTCCACTTCTCTCTTTTTTTTTCTATCACTCACATTATCTTAATAGAAATGCATATCCAAGCACACACTCCACAAGAGTTCATTTTTGGAGACTTTCTCTTTGGAGTGCATCAGGGCTGCAGTAAGAAATCAGAAAAGGCAGTTTTACTCAGCAGCATCCACCAGTTTCCTCCTCAGCAGCAAGAGCCTTGATGAGCCCCAGCTGAGAATAGGTATTCAGAACACAACCTCCCTCTGAGCATCCTAAATGGCCGGTGGAGGAATCCTAGTTGTTGAGTCCATCTGTTAAGTGCATTTTGCCCAGTCTCATATCTCTCTTTCCCTCCCTCAAAAGCATTTCCCATCCCTCTGTCTCTGCATCCCAACACATGCATGTCTTTTGTCAGCCACTTGAAATCATTAAGGGAACCTAATTAGGTTTGTCAATCCCCGGGGCTGTCTGGGTGGCAAATAAGGCATTTTATCCACTGTCCATTAACAGTCTGTTGACTGAAAAGGAGGCAGCATTTTCCAAGTCAGTGCACAGCTTGCATCAACTTATTTTCCAGGCAGTTATTTCCTTCAGGAAACTGGGAGTTGCCCAAGTCCTTTGTAGCCCATTCAAATCTGGCCCACTACACATAGTCCCCTGGCATCTCTGGGGGCCTGTCTGAAACAAGCTGCCCCAGGAACTTAATGCTCCAAGACTTCAACAAAGTCGGGAGCCAAAGAGATTTTAAGCCAAGTTTGTTTGAGAATCTCCCAAATCCTACTGAGGGAGGTGAGGAAATGGGAGAGAAGTCAATAATCTCTTGGATTTTATTAGATTCCATATTATTCTAACAGATGCTGGAGAGCTACCAGTCAGATACATTGTAGTAGGGATTCCTTTTGGATGTGGCTTGGATTAGGCAGGAGTTCTTAACATTTTTGTGTATCATATGGCAGGCTAAGGAAGCCTATGGATCCCTTCTCAGAAAGTCCATGGATGTTTTAATCACTTTCTTTGGGTTGAGTCATAGCCATACCAATAATGTACTAATGTGACCAATGACCTTTTATTAATATATATATTTATGTATATATATTACATATCTAATATATATATATATATATTTAATATATAAAATACAACACAAAGGATTACAAAAATATTATTGCATATATTTATTTTACATAGAATAACAATGAATAAGTTATTATAATATGATATAATATATTTAAACAAATCCACAGATCTCAGGTTAACAACATCTCTAGTTCCCAGCATCCCTTTCAATTCTCACATTCTGGGTAACTCTGATTCATTTCAATCCAAGAAGGTAGAGTAAAAAAAAAAAGATGAAGTGAAAAAGAAAAAAAATGAAATTTAAAAAAAAAAGAATGCTGGGTCTGGAAGCAATAGAGCTGAATTTGAAGCCTAGTTCTGCAGGTCATTATATCTGGGCCTTAATTTCCTTATTTGTCAAATAAGGGAACTGGACTAGATCACCTCTGAGATCTCTATCAGTTTTAAATCTAAAGTCAGAAAACATTTATTAAAATACCTACTCTAGGCAGAGGACAGCTTGGTGGCCCAGTGGATAGAGCACTGGGATTGGAGTCAGGAAGATTCACCCTCCTGAATTCAAATCTGGCATCAGATACTGGCTGTATGACTCTGAGCAAGTCACTTAACCCTGCTTGCCTCAACTGTAAAATGAGTTGGAGAAGGAATTGGCAAACCACTCTAGTATTTTTGCCAAGAAAGCCCCAAATGGGTCACAAAGAGTAGGACATGGCTGAAAACTACTAAACAATAAAATAACTCTATGCAAGGCACTGTTTAACAAAAATAAAGATAATCAATGGCCTCTCTTCTCCAGGACCTGATATTTTATTATACTCATAGGAAAGTTCTTTAGTCGGGACTGAGAGAGCTTCACATATAAGTAACAAAAACTTCGATTTTCCAGAGGATCCACTGAAGCATAAAAAGAAGCACAGTCATCTGCCATTAGCTTTTCAAAGCTCATCCAGAATGGAACTAAAATTGGGCTCCTTGGGTTTCAGTCCATTTCTTCTATTGATCTGGATTAGCAAAATAAAGAGAAAAGACTCCTGGTGGATATCTAGGGAGTGAATGGCAAGAGCAGGATTGGAGTCCAGGATTCTTTCCATTGTCTAAAATGCCTAACATTAGGGAAGCAGGTAAGAGACCTGCTTAGATCCTGAGGATTCAATAGATTGGAGAATTCAATAGATTCAGCCTCTGCTGAACCAACCAGCTGAGGTCTCTCTGTCTCTGTCTCTCTGTCTCTCCCTCTCTCTGTCTCTGTCTCT
>JAJPUD010000523.1:592363-617782 GCA_023553655.1 Myrmecobius fasciatus
TCTCTGTCTCTGTCTCTCTGTCTCTCCCTCTCTCTGTCTCTGTCTCTCTCTGTCTCTGTCTCTCTCTCTGTCTCTGTCTTGCTCTGTCCCTCTGTCTCTCTGTCTCTCTGTCTCTCTCTCTCTCTCTCTCTCTCTCTGTCTCTGTCTGTCTGTCTGTCTGTCTGTCTCTCTCCAGTTTGCTTCAGAATTTAGTATCTAAACCACAAGGTCTGAAATCCATGCTCTGTAAGGACTCTACAGGAAAGAGCTCCGGTTTGGATTGCTTCTGAGAAAGTTAGAGCTTAGCATATGAGAGTCCCACATGAACCTTTGCAAAGTTCTCTATCAGATATGATGATGATGATGATAAAACTGGCATATACAAAATTCTTTCTTCACTGCAGTTTTTTACAACTATAATTACTCCCATTTTATAAAAGAGAAAACTAGTGTTTGGAGAATTATTTGCCTACTCAAAACCATTGCTATTAAGTTTCATAACCAGAATCAAACTTAGAACTTCCAAATCCAATCCTAGAAACACCCTCCTAGTAACACTTTCCTTACCTTTAAAATTTCTATGGAGAGTTTTTGTTTTTATATCATCTATTCTTTCCCCTTTCTACCCAGAAAGATTTATAACAAAGAATAAAAAAGATATGGAAAAGAATTCAAAAAATCAAGTTAATCCATTATGTGTACCCATAGTCTTCACTTCTTCAAAGAAAGAGAAGAAGTAAAATCTTAAATATCTTCTTTGGGGCTAAGCTTGGTCATTACAATTAGATGACTCAATTTTGATTTTGCTGTTCTTTCCACTTATATTGTTGGTGTCATCATGTCAATGGTTTTTCTAGTTCTAAGTACATTACTTTGCCTTCATTCATCCTTCTCTGTATTCTTCATATTTATAACAATTTATTCCAGGGTAGTAATATTTTAATACTTTGTTATAACACAAAGCATCTACTTTGTTTTTTATTCTTTGCTGTTACCAAAAAATGATAAAAATTTTGGTGTATATGGACTCTTTTTTAATTTTGACATTTTTAGTATAGACAATATGGCTAGCAGTATCAGCTCTAGATCAAAGGGCATGGATATTTTAGTCACTTTCTTTGGACTGAGTCCAAATTACTAATGTGGCCAGTGGCCCTTTCTAACACATCATACTGAAGACTATGCAAGTGCACCCATAGGATATCTATAAGAGCTAAAGTATTAGAGAATTAGACATTAGAAAATGTAAAGGAGTGTGTTCTAGCTATCTGCTTATTCAGAATCATCAGGATCCTATCCCAAATGGGTGTGCTTAAGCTTTATGAAAGAGAATATTATTGCTATTGATTTTTCATTTTTATACTTCCCAAAGTATGGGAAACCTGTATTTATTTATATCTTTTCTCCTCAGAGTTAAAAATAACTGTTCATGATCTGATGAGCAAGGATTGGTATTGTTGTTTTACCACCTATAAATGCTCAGAGAAATCTCATGTAGGAGTATAGCCAAGGCAATAGCTAGAGAGTAAATCTTTCCCAGTAAGATGAAAAAGGGCAGTGCATGGACTAGACTGGAGGAAACCATATTCTAAGGGTGGGGTCCAGAAGACGGAAGAGAAGTTCAATAGGTAAACCTTGTTTCATCTTCAATCAAATGGTCTGAAACGTAAAACTTCACTGAGACTTTTGGAAGACCCTGTAGAATAAATACATTACAAATAAATAAAAATAAATGCTAGTTTGGGAAGGGAAGGAACTAGTAGCATAGGGAAGAGCAGGAAAGGCTTTCTATAGATGTATGTTCTTAAGATGCATGGTGGAAGTAAGAAAATCTATGAGGCAAATAAGAAAAGGGAATACGTTTCAGGCAGAGGGAAGAGCTAATGCAAAGACACACAAATGGCAATTGGAGTGTCATCTGTGTAACCTCCATAAGGGTAATTTGGGGAGGCCACTGAGTGGATGAAGGGAAATAATGGATAATAACTCTAGAGGTAAGTGGAAACCAAGTACTGAAGAGTTTTAAATACCAAACAAAAGAGTTCATATTTGATCCTAAAATTAATAGAGAGGATATTGAGTAAAGGAGTGACATGATCAGATCTACACTTGTGGGAAATCATTCTGACTGCTATTCAAAGAATAAATTGGAGTAGGGTGAGATTTGAGACAGGGAGACCAGCTATTTCCCAGGTGAGTCTAGATGACTGATGATAGGGACCTTAAGTAATATGGTGGAGACCCAATCTGCAAGCCTTACAGCATTATTCCAGTCTGCTCATTGGTTATCCTCCCAACATTTTCTAGAACTCCAAAGAGAACATCTTCATACAGTTCTCTGGATTGACAGCAGCAGCTCTGGGGTGCTGCCGGCATGTTTACATCTCAACATCTGATTGAGCTTTGCCTGATTGTTATGAGTGTTCCTTCCTCAAAATATGTGCAATTCCCTGTGTCAATCAAGCTCTTTTCAACAGCAGCTGTTCACAGAACTCTTGAAAAAGTAGTTTTATTTTGAAACCCTTCCAACTCCAGCTTACATCATCCCATCCATGCTAAGAGAGCCCACTGGCTGGTGAAGAAAACCATTGCCTCTAGCCATAAAGAATAAATGGAGAGGGATTGGCGTCCTGCAAGTCACTCTCCTTTTCCCCACTTAGGGCATATTTGAATGAGAATAAGATCTTTGTTTCACTCCCCCATCCCCACTTTATTTGCTCAGTATCCCATTCCCCACCTGGCAGGTACATCGTTTGTTACTGGTAGCAGCCCTAGAGATCCATGTGTGGCCCTGACATCACAGCTGGCTGATGGGCAGATTATGGTAATGTCATAAGCAGGAGATGATGACTTCAGGTAGGGAACAGATAGTGGGAAAAAGCAGAGCCATAAAGGTGGGCTGGAGGGCTATTACTCAATTGTGTGCCAGTGCATTAAGCCGCTGAAGCCTGGTCTTTCCCCAATCTTTTACAAAAGCATTAACCTGGGAAAACTATCTCTATCCCTGTCTTCTTTTTTTTCCTTTCTCCAAGTAGCTCTGAGGTTTGTGTTGAGCAGCTCACTAATCTTTCTAATAGCTTTAAAAGGGACCAAGATCATAGGTCCTCTGGTCCCTGTTTGAGGGAGATGAGGAAACAAGGCATGAAAAAAAGTTTGTGCTTTTTAACTTGGGCACATTATTGAATCAGAAAAAGGCTAGAATCAGTCTGGTCAGCAGCGTAAACTGCATACTTGCTGGATGCAAAAGATAGGAAAAAATAGTGTACCTAATCCCTGACAGGTATCATGGTAAAGACTAGATAAATGTGCATGAAAAAGAAAATATTCAGAAAAATCTAGCAAATTCTGGTGAAGTATCTAAAATGGGGAATGGGAGCAGAACAGACACAAAATATATTCATCAATGTAGATAGAAAGAACAAACACAAAAAAAAATCCCAAAAGCTAAAACTGAACATTATGTAATTATAATGACCAAGATTGGCCTAGAGCAGGAAAGAGGAAAATGCACTCTCTCCCTTCTTAGCAGAGATAGGGAGCTGTGGGTATAGAAAATTATATAGACTGCCAGACATGATCAATGCTAATATATTGTTTTATTTTGCTGAAATAATTTTTCCTCTCAATGTTTTATTTTATTATATGGGATGATTTGTAGGCGAGAAGGATGTCAAAAAGCATATTTGAAAATGAACATGATGCAAAAGATTATTGATTAAAATTTATCAATTAAAATCTTAAAGAAACATCTTAAGATATTACCATCTTAAACAAAATTTTAAAAAATCTTAAACATTCTTAAAAAGAGGAGGCAACTAGAGGGCACAATGGATAGAGCACCAGCCCTGAAATCAAAAAGACCTGAATTCGAATTCCAGCCTCAGGCTTTTAACATTCATTAGTGTGGTATGACCTTGGACAAGTTATCCAATTGCCTCTCACACACACCAAATTCTTAAAAAGAAACAAAATTTTAAATGTTTTTAAAAACAAGATCACTGAATATACCTCTATAGAGATAGATACGGAGGTATTGAAAGGGAGACTCTGCCTCACTTAAATTCAATTCATCATAAGTCAAGATACCATCCATGATGTCATTGAAAATGAAGGATGAACAATAATAGCAATTCAATCAATCTCTTCATTTTACAATGAGGAAATGGAAATCGAAAAAGATTAAGTAATTTATTCAAAGTCCCACAGGTAATGGAAGCAAAGATTTGAACCCAGATCTTTGACTACAAAAATTTTCTTCACTGTACTCTTCTGGGATATTGGAAGATCATCAGACTGTGTATCAGAAAACCTATTCTCCAATTCCAACTCTTCTTCTCACTTAGTACACAATCCATTTAAGCTTACTTTCCTATCCTGTAAAACAGTCATTCTAGAACCACTCCATTAAGCACCAACTCTATACAATGCCCAGCACTAGTGACTGTGATTGATTACTACTAAGCTTTAAGTAGTGATTGATTAGCCCTACTTACTTTACTTAGTTGTAGAGATGAACAAATAAGATTATGACAATGAAAAGCTGTGTTTTGGATACCATGGGAATGCCATGAGGGTCTCTTTTCTCAAAGGCAATAAGAATTACTCCCCTTTCTGTGACATCTCACAAGAACTCTGGGAGGGGGGGTCAGTCAGGTATTCTTGTCCCCATTTCACAGAGGAAATCATGTCATAAAAATTAGTGACTTACCCATGGTTATGCAAATCAAGGATATATGACAAATCAAGGTCTCAAAGAAGCTTCAATCTAGAGGCCATCCAGCACCACTCTTCCATTTTACATATGGGGAAACTGAGGGCAAAGGAGGTTAAATCACTTGTCCAGTGGTTACATACGTAGTAAGCCCAGAATGTGAATCCAGATTCTCTGCTTCCTAAGCCGGTGCTCTTTCCACTGGAGAATGAACTGGAAGCCTGAAATCCCTTTAGTCTAGAGGTAGTTAAGTGGCAAAAAAGGATAGGACACCGGATCTGGAGTTAGGGAGATCTGAATTCAAATCCAGCTAGATGTGATCCTAGGCAAGTCATTATTTGTCTCAGTTTTCTCAGCTATAAAATAGAGATAATAATAGCACCTACTTCTCCAGATAATTGTGAGAATCAAATGAAATATTTGTAAAGCACTTAGTATAGTACCTAGAACATAGTAGGTACTTAATAAAAGCTGCTTTCCTTCCTTTAAAACTCTTTCCCCCAAATCACATTATGGCAACATGGTGAAAAAAGATCAGTTCCCTTGCCCTTGTGGTCTATTATAGGTATTCAATTTCCTCCTATTTCCTGTAGGCAGAGGCATAATTCAATAATGGGAAACAAGAGAATGTTTAGGAGCAGGGGAATGGAGGAAGGCATATGACAAACTGGGTGATGGTGGTGATGTTACCAAAGCCAGTCTAACTAGGGTAGTGGGCAAGAAAGGAAATGCTTGTTCTCCTAGAGAATCTGGTCATGTGTCTCATAGAAGTTGAAGAGGAAAATGGTTCAAGTAGAGAAGCATCCTAGTCTGGGAAAGGTGGTAGGGGGAGGTTGTACAGTACTGTGTAATGGACCAGAGGAAGAATTATGGGGCAAGAGATGGGGCAGGACAATGGTTATGTGGAGAAAGTTTCTTCCACAATTCCAGAGGCAGTTTCACTCCTTAATATTTACTTCATTAATTAAAGCTTGATTGACCATAATGTAAGATCTGACGTTTTTCCCATGATGTGGCTTCTGACCACTTTGGGCCTGAGAGGGAAGGTTTTCTCAGATGATCTGGTCCCAGGTTCCAGACTCCAAACTGTATTATTAAAGACAAATAAAACATACTGAATTAACATTTAGGGTCATAAGCTTAGAATAGGGCCAACTAATACACATGAGGAAAAGGAACTAATATGAAATGTCCTAGGTCATCCAGTAAGAGTATGAGATTTAAATCCAGGTCCTCTGACTCCAAATCTAGCCATCGTTCCACTCAACTGTGCCTCCTTCAGAAGAGGATAGACTTTGTGCCATCTGAGTGCAGAGAAATTCCAGATTGACTGCCTATCTGTCTGCTGTGTGATCTAGAGCAATCCAATTAACCTGACACCCTTAGTTGCCTCATCTATAAAATTAAGGGGTTGGATTGAATGGCCTTTCTACTTTTAAATCTAGGACCCTATGATCTTGTGATTAAAGCAATGTACCTTGGCAAATGTGGGGCATTTAGTTACCAAGCCAAGTTAAAGTAATGTTGACTCACTATCGTAACTCATCATTGGTTCTTCACCTATACAGATTTTGGCTCCAGATTGTCACATGGTGGGAAGAAGGTTCAGAAGCCTTCATCGCTTTTGACAACATCTCCCTCAGCCTGGACTGTTACCTTACAAGTGAGTTCACCGGTTAATTCTCTTCATTGCCTCCTCCTGAAGTATAAACCCCTTCCCACTCAAATCCTGCCAACAGCCCCTCTCTCCCACTTCCTATCAAATCCTAACAACAATCCCTCCCATTCATTCCATTTTTCCATTGTCTTCCTTAAGTGAGCTCCACCTAATTTAGATGCCATGGTGTCTTCTGTTTTCCTAGTCAATGAAGAGGAGAAAATATCACGGGATGAAACTCCCAATTCAAGCAACCTCTTTGAGAATATCTATAAAAAGTCTCTACAAGATCCAAGATCCCAAGAGAATGCACATGGGGAGAACCTCAACTTTGATCCAACAGGTAAAGGATAGACCTTAACTTAGTAATTTATTTTTGCCAGAGCCACAGTATCGGGTGGATATTTTGTGCTTAGTAGCTGTGTAGTTCTGAGAGAAAACAGATCTATCATCTAGAGCCAGAAGGCTAAAATATTAGTTGCAAAGAGGCAAATTTGGGCTTGTATCGGGAAAACATCCTAAGAACTAGAGCTGTCCCAAAGTGGAAAGGGCTTTCTCAAGAGGTTCTTTTTCTTTAAAGACCTTCCAGAAAACACTAGATGACCACTTACTTGGGGGTGTCTTAATGGAAATTCATTTTCTGGTTTAGGAAGGACTTTCTGATTGCTAAGATCTTCTCCCATTCTCAAACTTCATGATTCTATAAATCTCCTTGGCAATCTAAGCAAAGGGAAAAGTCTAAAGAATATGAGGATGAAGCTTCCCTCTCTTCCTTAACTGAAGGATGCATACTCCTTAGCAAAAAAAAGGAGAGAATCAGCCTGCAAATGTTCTTAAAACCCCCAAACCTGATTTTAAAAAAAGATGTCTAGTATTGTGCTTAGAATGGACAGGTAATTTCAACAGTTCTCTTTCTATAGTTGGTATGTATTTTTGAACCAAATGGCAAGTGACATTCATACTTACTGGTTCACAACTAGGGTTAAAGGTAGGTCCAATACTCTAACCATTGCACCACCTAGCTGCTCAACAACATCCATTACTATACCTCTAATCCAGAATTGTAAATTCATGATACTCGAGTATGATCAAGTTATTAAAAATATGAACAACTAGATATAGACTAGTACTCTTTTCACTAAACTCAATGGTAATCAATTATTGTTTAATTAAACTCTGCCTTTCTGTTTTCCTTAAGAAGAATCTTTACTTTCTGTTCCTCCAAGATTTCATTCACAGCTCTGAACTGGCATGCTATCTGAATTATCTTGGTGGTTTAAAAGAATGAAGGTGTCAATTGTTTCCTTAAACCTCCTTGGAACCTTGGAGTGCTCTAACTATTGAGGGAGGGAAATGTTTCCAATTCTTTCAAGTGAAGGTTCTCCTTGTCCTGGTAAGTTCTGAGCTCTCTTTTTATGTAACAAGAAAGGGAAAACAACTTCCAGAGAAACCAAAATCTTGATCAATGAGTAGCTTGGATGGAAGGCAATTTTGGCTCATTACAACCAACTAGAAATGTGCTCAAGTAACTAGATGGTGCAGTCAATAGAGTGCCAGACCTCAAAAGTCAGGAAGATTCATCTTCATGAGTCTAAAATCTGTGCTCAGATTCTTTGTGTGACCTTGGGCAAGTCACTTCACCCTGTTTACCTCAGTTTCCTCATCTGTAAAACGAACTTGAGAAGGAAATGGCAAACCACTCCAGTATCTTTACCAAGAAAACCTCAAAATATGGTTGTAAAGACAACTGAAAAACACTAAAAGGAATATTGCAGAGGAAAGAGCATTGGACTAGGTGCCAGGAGTCTTGATTTTTAAGTTTTTGCCCTGCCACTATTTGCATGATAATAAGGAAATTACTCTCTTTTATCAGTAGTAAAATGAGGGGAACAGATTAAATGATTCCCAGATGTAACACCTTGTGTTTCTTTAAATAAGATTTTCCCTCTTTGTTGCTCTTGCTCCCTTGACTTACAGGACAGGTAAGTAGGGATGAGCAGTCTATTTCAGGATCATTAACATGAATCTGCTAAGGTTCCCCCACCTCTACTCCTGCTTTGATCCAAAGCCCTCTAGAATTTATTATGTTTTTAAAACTGGGAAATTCAGCAGAAGATGTATCTTCTCTAGTATGACCAGCCCAAGACAGTTTCCAATAAATTCTCTTGACACACGAGATATACAAGATTATGCAAGACATAATCCTGTATATCAGTTGAGGAAGAGTCATCCTGGAACATTATGACATTGCATCATCACTGGAGCCCCAGGTTGAGTTCTAGATGAGCCACAACAAAGGTCTCTCCTAAAATCCTGAAGAAGAGAGACTTATCCCCAAGAAGTTTTCATTATCCTTATGAAAATTGTGAGATTCACCAGGAGAGGGCACCTCCATAGGGAGACTTCTGCTATTTTGGTTTCTTCCCACTCAAAATTAGTTTTTAATTAAGTAATTGGCTATAACAGGAAAAGAAAAATTGGAGAAAAAGATCCTGAAAAGAAAGATAGACATTAGACTCCAATGAACTAGATTCTCCTCATGTCTCAGCTACCCACCGATGTGGAATATAGAAAAGTATTTGACTCTTTGTGCTGCTGCTATTTGGATTGGGAGACATTATAATGTATAATCCATTCATGATGACTGTTGGTCAAGCTTCTATTGCTAATGAATGTGACCCTGGAGATCACAGACACTTGGCTTCAGGCCCCTTAGTTACCACAGGTTGCTCTGGTTCCAAGTTTATGAAGGTTTTGAAATGCCGCCAGATGCCCTTTCCTCTATCCTGAGACCCTGAAAACCCTGAACTTTGAAAAGAAAACCTAATTATCATGTCCTCTCTCTCCTATGTACGGGAAATAAATGAAACTCTAGCCTCTTGAATAATGAAAACAGAGGAGGCAAAATAATTAGTATTAGGCATTTCAAAATCTCTACAAGACCAAAGCAAGAGTAACTGTGATAACAGAAATGCTCAGAACAAAGAAGAATTTGCACTCTAAACTTTCCAAATTTCTTAAGGCTGCCATGGAATATCTTGTTTGACCCAAAAATCTATAAATATATAAATGAAATTAATATGTACAATAAACATTTTAACTACTTACTATATATCAGGCAGTGCACAAAGCACTAGGGATGAAAATAAGAAAAAGAAAAATAATCCCTGGCCTCAAGAAGTTTATAATCTAGTGGGGGGAGAGTATACACAAAAGTAAAGTGAAAAGCAGGAGATGGGTAAAGCAAAGTACCCAATTCGGGGGCATAATAATGATGATAGTCAAGTTAAAACTAACCACAGCAGCTGGTGACAAAAGAGATCGACTGGGATTTAAAGCTTTCTATAAAGGGAGGTTGTGAGAAAAGGTTTTTTGTTCTATCCTCTAGCCTTCCAATCAGAGACAGAAGTAACTTAGGATACTAATGAGGTATGAGTACCAAAGCTGAAGCAATTTCCATGATGATGAGTTTCCTGGCGATGAGCTAATCTTTGACTGGGCAATGATGATGATGATGATGATAATGACAGTTAGGAAGATGAAGATAATGGAGTCAAAACCAAGCAGAGTAGCTGGTGGCGAATGAATAAATAAATGAATGAGCAGCCCATACTTCTAACCATAGATTCCAAGACAGCCATTTCAGAATTCAAACCCCAAGATCCTTGGTCTCAGAATACGTGGATGATTTTCCCTCAACTCAGTCTTCTAAACTGAGTTGAACTGGGCTAGCTAACCAGGATGTCCAGCCAATAAAATGTCCACTAAGGTGCTCCATGAAGCTTTCTCGGAAGGTCTCTGAGTCACTTTAGCTAATCAGATGAAGGGGCTGAAAGAGAAAACGGGCAAGCATGAAAGCTGGCAAAATTACATTTGTCGGCTTTACACATACAATTACACTAACTGAATGGTCAGGATAATGCAATCAAGGGAACTGCAGAATTGTATTTCTATATTTGGTTGAAATAAATGGAATGAGTGGTGAGGTAAAATAGCCCTCCCTTCTCTGCAAAAGCATAAGTGAGAATGAAGGGGACCAAGGATCAGGTGGGGAGCCTAAGATAATCCTTAGGAACTGAATTCACTCTGCCTCAGTTCCTCTTTTCTTCCTCCTTGCCTACATTCTATCTTGCCATGAGTTCTGTAATAGAGCAGATGCTCTCTGAGAGTGAGACGCAACCTGAATTGTCAATCCCAAACACAAAGAGATTGTTGAGATCTCTGTCACCCATCTATTACCACCCTTTTTTTTGCTGAGGCAATTGGAGTTAAGTGACTTTCCCAGGGTCACACAGCTAGAAAGTGTTAAGTGTCTGAGACCAAATTTGAACTCAGGTCCTCCTGACTTCAGGGCTGGTGCTCTATCCACTGCGCCACCTAGCAGCCCCTACTACCATCCTTTTCACTAGATCATGAGCTCAGAACTATAGACTTAGAATTGGAAGGTATCTTATGGGTCATCTAGTCCATCTTGTTCATTTTATAGACAAAAGCACTGGGACTCAGAAAGATAAGATTTCCTGAACCACCACCACCTCCCCACCACACACATACCATAGTCATATAGCTATTAAATATCAGAGGTGGAATCTGAACCCAGATCTTCATATTTTGCCTCAACATAAGGAAAAACTTCACAGATCAAGAGTTGTCTAAACATGGAAGTAGTGGGTTATTCAAGGCTAGTTTTCTAGCAGAAGCTGGATGACCAAGGAGACTATAGATGGGATTCATGATCTTGGGAAACATAGATCTATATAACCCTTGGGGTCCCATATGTCTAAAATTCTAGGACTAGCCCAGCATCCCTATATATGCCTCAATTTCTCCCATCACACTTAAGAAGCCATAAGGATTTTTCCCTTCTTTAGAATATCTCCTGCTGATACAGAGTCCTGAACATCATATTTCATCAGTACATAAGAGTCCTGTTTATTTCACTGACACTGGCCATTGAGTGTAATGTGACTCAGTAGAAGGGGCTATGGTTTAGAAATTCATTATCCTGCAGCAATTTGGATGAATCTCTCAGAACTTGGTTTGGTTAGTCCCCAGAAACCAAAGATTTTGTTCCTCACTAGGGTTATCCTGGAGAGCTTTCCACTTTAGCATGACCTTACAGAGCTTTAATTCTACTAGTAGAGGTTTCAAGACCCCAGAATCACTCTTCAGGTCATCAGAAAGAGATACCAACTTCTACATAGAAAGTGGTCAAAAAATATCTGTTGGATTGAATAGAATTTGTTAATCCATTCATGTCTTTTTGCTATCACCCTAGCTCCCTCTGCAGACCTGCCATCCTATTACTCTTGAATGGGTATAGCCTCAGTCAAACTGAGACTTGTTGAAGACTTTAGCTTAAAAAGGCCAAGGTCTCCCATTGCATCCAGGGCCATCTCCAGTCCTCTTGATCTTTATGTGGCCATTGGCCAGATGGCTCCAGAAGGGAGAGTGAGGCAGGTGACCTTGAACATGCCTCCCTCACATCCAATTCACTTGCATGTCATGACATCATCTCCCTGATATCATGATCCTCTTTGAGAACAAAAGATAAACAACAACTTTGCATCCCCAATAAGCAACACACCTCAGTTACTTTTAACCCTTGTTGGCTGTATATAGCTTTCTGGGGCAGTTAGGTGGTGATGTATAGAGCACCAAGCCTGGAGGCAGGAAAATTTGAGTCCAAATCCTTCCTCAGACTTTTAGTAACTGTGTGATTCTGGATAAATCACTTAACTCTCTTTTCCTCAGTTTCCTCATCTGTCAAATGAGCTGGAAAAGAATTGGCAAAAAGCTTCAGTGTCTTAGCCAAGAAAATCCCAAATGGGGTCACAAAGAATTAGACACAACTGAAAAACAACTGAATAACAACAACAATTGGAAGTTATTTCAAGCTATAACATCAAAAAGATTTTCTTTGTTCTGGTCTATGCTTTTCTGGCTGGTTGGCACTACCCTCAAGGATACAATATTAAAAGAACTCTGCTTATTATTTCTTTTCTTTTTATTTATGCATTTTGTTATTATAGCACATTCACTTCTGATTATAACCCTACCTCCTCCCTTACTCAGTGAGTCATTTCTCATAACAAAGACTTAAAAAAAGAAGGGGGAAAAGAAAGAAAGGCATTTCAACAAAATCACTTGCCCCATCACACCTCTCTGCATAGGCAATATTCCATACCTAGCGTGGTACAATGGAACATGCATTAAATTTGGAGTCAGGGGGCCTGAGTTTAGAATCCCACGCCAGCTACTTATGTGAGCCTTGGGTTGTGTGGCCAAATCACTTCACCAAACTAGACTTCAATTTCTTCATCTATCAAATAAGAGCAGTAAACTAGATGATTTTGATGTTCTTTAAACTCTAAATCTAAGATCCTATGATCATCCTATGATTCCTTTCTTCTCTAATAAAAGGATTTAAGTAATTTTCTCAGCTCTTCTCCAGGGCCAAACTTGGTCATTATTTCATAGTATATTTCATAGCATTCAGTTTTCTTTTCTTTTTTCTGTTTACATTATTTAAATCATTATATTTGCTTTTCCTGATTTTGATTACTTCACTCTATCAGCTTACAAAAATCTTTCTTTTCTGCTCAATATTTTAATCCCATCAAAATTAACCTGGAAAAAGCACTTCCATTCTGGAATATTTCAACACACCAGTGGGTTGGTGACATACAGATGCAATGATGTCTTAACTATATACTGCTCTATAGATGCTTTCCTTTGAAGTATGTAGCATATCCACCACTTGCTCTTTCTTTCCTACCGCCAAAATTCTATTCCAGGCTTCATCACCATATACCTATATTACTAAAATGATCTCCTAATTGATCTCCCTGACCCTGATTTCTCTGGCTCATACCCATGCCATATAGCACCAAAATCAATTTTATTCTGCCACTCCCCTGCTCAAAATCTTTCTCTGGCTCTATATCATACACAGGATCGAATGCAAATTATTTGGTTTAGTATTCAAGGCTTTTCACAATATGACCCTAATCTACCTTTCCAAAGGTATTTTACTTACATTACCTGCCAACATCCTGCTTTGATCAGGCCACTATAGATAGATCCTCTAACATGCCCTATTTATTCTGATAATTAAGTCTTTGATCCTGTGGTCCTCCTTCTACAATCAACTAATCAATAATGCATTGATTAAGTACCTACTGCATATCAGACACCTGGACAACAGTCCTGGCCTTCAAGAATTCGACATTTATTTAGGAAAAACAACATGTGAATGCAAAATAAGAATATGCAAAAAGGTAATTTAGAAAGGGAGAGACAGGAGACAGAAAGTATTGTTGGGGGAACAGAAAGACCAGCTTGGTCTTTGTGAGAGGGAAGTCATCTAAAATAATTTCTAAGGCTAAAAAGTTAAGTTGGGGATAAGTTTGAAAAGGCCTTTAAATGTCACAAAGAAGAGTTCATATTTAATCCTAGGAGTAATAGGAAGCCACTGGAGTTTGTTGAGTAAGAGAATGAGATGGTCAGAAATCTGCGAAAATCACCCTTTGCAGTACCATAGAAGATGGCTTAAAATTCAGAGAAACTTGATTCAGGGAACCTAAGGGGCAAGTTATGAAAGCCAAGTTAGAGATGATAAAAAAAACTAAACTAGGGTTATGGCTACATGAGTAGAAAGAAGGGACCAGATAGAGAGGTTAGACATAGAAACAAGATTTGTCACCTGAGTCTTTGTGCTGTGAGAGTGAAGGAACAATCCTATTTGCCTCAGTTTCCTCATCTGTAAAATGAGCTAGATAAAGAAATGGCTAATTCCTCCAGTATCTGCCAACTAAATTCTCAAAGAGTTGGGTGTAACTAAAAATGACTAAACAATTAATGTGAGTTTCTTTCATTTATTCAGCAAGTAACAAATACCTATTCTGCTTGAGGTCTTTTTATTTTAATTTGGCTCCTAAACTAAATTGTAAGGGTCTAGAGGGTAAACTTGCCAAGTTGTATATTTTATATCACTTTTAGTACTTGTCAAAGTCCTGCACATATAGTAACTATTCACTGAATACTTTGTGGAATCCATGGATGGATGGATGGAAAGATGCTTGGATGAATGAATAAAAACATTCAATTAGAGAATGATTTCAAAGGAACATACAAATAAACACATTGTAATATCATTTAATATAAATAGTACAAAAAGGACTATCACATTATAGACAAGAACAGTGAATGAAAAAGTCAGAAGTCTAGACTGTAGTAGCAGTTCTGCCATTATCTCACATTGAGTGTTTAGATACAAATCCTGATTCTTCTATTTGCTACTCATAGGGCTGTCAGCAAGTCACAACCCTCTGGACCTTAACTTTCTCATCTGCAAAATGAGAGGGCTAGTTTAGATGGCTTCTTAGGCCCTTTCCAGCTCTCAGCCCATAATCCAATGACTATGAATTATTTAGGGTCAGGGAAGGGTTGGGACATTGACTTTTCCTCATTTGTAAAATGAAAGAGTTGAACTTAACTGATCTCTAAAGATCTTCCCAGGTCTAAGACTGATTCTTAGGGCTGAGGGAAAGTAAAGAAATAATTCTATTTCCCCTATCTCTTTCAATTAACCTGTGACACTTTTAACATCCTCAGAAGTAAGGGTGACAGGCTGTCCTTTTCTACATACAGTGACATTATTCAAGAGCAGATGCCAGTGCCAATTGAAAAGTTTTATATATTTCATATAAATTGATTGGGTCTATTTCTGCTAAATACATTATCCACTCACTGTGGAACAAGTATTAGAGATAATAGAATTTGTAGCTAGAGCCATTCAGTCATTAAGTTCTGAACATACCCTCCTGGGCATGACGACATCATTGGAGCCAAACTAGGACAAAACTCAAGAAGGCTATTTCCATTGGAACATTGTCCTTAAAAATATGTGTTTTCTTCTAAAGATTGGAGGCAGATGTGTACCTAGGATAGAGGGAACCAGGACTTTGACCGAGGGCACCTCAATTGAGAAGGCACACAAAAATCTAATAACTTCTTCAGAAGAGTAGAAACAACTGCATTTCATATCAAGTTGCCAAAAACAATCATTTAAGCATGAAAACTAAAGGATCATGAGCATTTTAATAATATCTATTCATGAGACTCCATAGTAAATACTTTGTCTCCAAATAGAAATTTGTACAGGCTTCTGGGGAATGTAGTTCCCAAAGAAAATAACCCATCTTACATTCTTAATTACTTCTTACGTTATTTCTACTCATTAATTACAAAGTTTTTTTCAAGGGCATATTTTGAACTGCTTGCCGCTGGTGCTTCATGCTGCTTGCCTAGACTCCAAAATTGCTAATTATTGCTTAGGTTAAAGGATTTTTCTTTCAGCCCAGACCTTTTCAGATATTCAGGATTCACCGCTGATTTGTTTTCCAATTTCACTAAGTCCATTTCAGGAAAAAAGGTGGTTGAAAACAGCTCATAAAATCCTATCTACTGTCCATCTTCAGAACTGTTTTATGCCAGAGGTTTTGAATAGGTTGAAACAGAAAAAATTGATTATAGTTTGGAGTATTTCCTCCTTATTTTTTGAACCATGCCTATAATTTAATTGGTATTGAGTAATTCCATAAGGGCACTCTCTATCAATGCAAATTAGGACATGTGTTTTTCAATTCATAACCTGAGAGACTTGCTTGAAGCTTTAAAAAGTCAGAGATTTGTCAAGTTTCACATAGACAGTATATTTTAGAATCATAACTTGAATCCAGACCTTCTCAACTCCAAGGTCAGGATGTTTCCTCCTCTAAACTTCTTTAGTTCTGTTGAGGGTACCAACATCTTCCTGGTTTTCCAGGTTACTAACTTGAGAATTTTCCAAAACTCTTCTTTCCCCTTCATCCCTATATCCAATCAGTTGCCAAATATCATTATGTCTGCCTCCATAATATAGCTCAAAATTGTCCCATTCTCCCCATTCACCCAGCTACCACCCTAAATCAGACTTTTCTCATCTCTGACCTGGCCTCCTAATTATTCTCCCTATTACTATCTCCTTACCTTTCTAATCCATCTTCCTCATAGCCACCAATAATTCAGTGCAAGGGAAGATGCCTTCATCTGGAAAACTGGGATTCAGTTCCTCATTTGGCCCATGTGAGTAATCTTGGGCAAAGCAATAATCAGAGATTTAGAACTGGAAACTACAGTCCAAGTCCCTCATTTTATAAACCCTATGTAAATCCTGAATTTGGCTTGTTTGTACATACTTGTTTACCAGCTATTCCCCTTCCACATTAGATTGTGAGGTCTCTGTAGGTAGAGATTGTCTTTTGCCTTTCTTTTGTTTCTCCAGTACTTAGTATAATGCCTGGCATGTAATAGATGCTTAATAAATACTTGCTCCTTCTCCTTTCTTTCCTTCCTTCCTTCCTTCCTTCCTTCCTTCCTTCCTTCCTTCCTTCCTTCCTTCCTTCCTTCCTTCCTTCCTTCCTTCCTCCCCTCCTCCCTTCCTTTCTCCCTTCCTTCCTCCCTTCCTTCCTTTCTTCCCCTTCACCCTCACTCACATTTGTATGATCCATTCCCCCCCCCCTAAGTACAGATCATCTTTAGTTCAGGTTACTTTTCAAATGTTAAAGTTGAGAGCAATCTTAACAGTCCTACAATACAGATAAAATTGAATTCATAAGATAATGTGATTTGCCCAAGATCATAGGGGCAGTAAGTGTCAGAGCTAAAACTCCTTCCCAGTTCTCCGGATTCTCAAGAGCAATATATTTTTCACTACTGTATCTTCTCTCTTTGTCATTTACCCAAACTGATGTACTGTTTCAGGAAAAAGAAATGCTTAGGGATAATTAATTATTCATGATTGCTCAGTGTGTGTGTGTGTGTGTGTGTGTGTGTGTGTGTGTGTGTGTGTGTGGTTCAGCATAGCAACAGTCCCAAGAGCTTGGTAAACATAGTGGCCTTTATGCAGACTACCAGGGAGCATCATTTAAGAGTCTGAAAGAGGAAATATCCATCTATAACTCTAGGACATGAAGAAAGGTCCCAGATGCCAGGGAGAACATGGCCAACCATGGCACTGGAAAATATTGGCATAATTATAGCTCACACTTCTCTAGTGCTTTTAGATTCACAGAGTATTTATATGTGGCATCCCATATGAGCTTCACACCACCCCATAAGCCCCTTTCTCAAAGTATAGTACCCCATTTTACAGCTGAGGAAACTGAGGCTCAGAGAAGCTTAAGCAATTTGCCTGGGCCATTCAAATATTAATCATCTGAATATTCAATATTCAGTATCTGAACCCGGATCTTTACAACTCCAAGTCCAGCCCTCTATGCATTTTGCCAAGTTGTCTCTGATAGGGTAAAAAGTAAAAAAAGAATACTGGTCTGGGAGGTAAGAGACCTGGGAGTCTGGTGAGTGACCCCATCCTTATCTCACTGTGCAGATAGGAAAGTTTTGTCATCTCTCTTGGTTTTACTCTCCTCATGTATATATTGGAGGATAAAGAATCAAGTCAAACATCCCAACTGAGTGACCCTGGCAAGTTTTTAACTTCTCAAACTCAGTTTCCTCATCCATTTAAAAAAAAAAAGATGCAGTAGCATCTACTTCCCATAACACACATACAGATATCTACCAGGATACTGGAATCTACCTGAGCATTTTGCCACATGCCATGCTACTCCAAGGATTGTGTCTCTGCACTGCCCCTTCACCTTCCACTTTTACCATTTATAGAATTAATATTAATAGAACAATTTACTATTAATAGAATTATCCACCCTATGACTTTACTCACAATAGTGGGAGCTCTCTGGACCAACACTTCCTTCCCTTGTCAAAACCATCATATGTATTATTTCACCTGTGGGAATGTAGGCTATTTCAGGATGGGTACTGTATCACTTTTGTATTTATGTTCCATCTGTCTAGCATGCTGCCTAGCAAGTACTTAATAATTTTTATTTATTCTTTTATACTTAAAATATTATTCCAGAATACTAACAATTGAGAATAATTGTTAAAGGCAGCTAGATGGCATAGTAGAGAGCGTTGGACCTAGAGTCAGGAATCTGCCTCAGATGCTTATTTATGATTCTGGGTAAGTCATTTAGCCCCTATTTGCCTCAGTTTTTCATGCATAACATAAAGAGATTGTACTCAGTGACCTTTAAAGTCCTTTCCAACTCTTAAGCCTTTTGCCAGGTCACACACTTATATAACCAGAGATCAGTCCATATCATGGGATGTAGTATCTACTACTCTAGTTGGGGAAAGCACCTGGATGATGGACACTTTCTTGTTAGAAAGTATTTTATTGACAGTTTCCTTTTCCCCCCAAATTTATTTTATTTGAAGAAACAGAATAAGCGAAAAGCAAAAGAGAAAAACAATACAAAACAAAAGAGAATATTATTATGTGCCCAGCTGAACATCAGGGAAGATTCAAAATATATAACAAGTACACTTTAAGAAAGTATATTTATTAGTAGAAGAAATTATATTCATGAAAGTCCTTCTCTTCTTTACTTCCTTGTAAATTGTTCTTTTGTTCTCTGCTGTGCATCTTATTTACTTTATTCTTTACCCCCCTTTCATCTGTCCCCAAAAATCCCAAAGCAGGCTATAGTTAAGAAAGCATGTATTTATATACATATATAGATATATGCATATACATACATACACACACATAATTTCCCTTTCATTCCCCCAATCACCCCCAAGCAAGCTACAGTTAAGAACAGATATATTTATGTATAGATATATACATACATCTATACATAAATTCACACATTCACATATGCCCCTACATTGACAGAGATTCCAAAGAGAATCAATATGTCTAGGGACACTTTGGTATAATATAGGAAGAACTGAGTTCAAACTTCATCCCTGACCCTTCTTAACTCTGCAACCCTGAACAAATCACATAATATTTCTTTTTTTTCATTGTAAAATAAGGATAATAACAATATCTTCTTCAAAAAGATGTTGTAAGGATCAAATGAGATCATAAATATTAAGCCCTTTGGAAATATTAGATGGCAGCCATTAAGAGACAGCAGGGAAAGCAATTCTCTTGAGTCTAAACAAGTGGCATTTTTCTTTCCCAGAGATAATAAATACCACATTACAGAGCTTAGAAGAAGGTACCTTGTCACCAAAAGATGAAGTTAGAATTTCCTGTGAAATAAAGCAGTGAAAAGGCAACCTGACATAATGGGTGATGAATCAGCCAGTTGATCAGCAAAACTCAGTTTCAAGCCCTGATACAGACATAAACTGATAAAATGATCCTGCACAAGATTCGTAACTTTTGGAGTGGGGGCAGACAACTTACTAAAAACCTGACCTAGCAGAGCAGATGTTGATCTGCTTTAGCAAAGGGAGTTTACTCAATGGGAGCTCTTTTTACCAAAGAAAGAACAAATCTGGTTTGAAACAATAATAATAACAGTAATAATAATGCTGAGCTCACTGAGTGGAAGAAAATCCTATATTTGAGCATCTGAAGAACTGAGTTCAAATCCCAACTTGGATGTCTACAAGCCATGTTAACTTTTTTCCCCTGAGCCTCAGTTTCCTCATCTATACAATGAGGATAAAAATCAAGTTCTAATAATTCCTGGGGTTATCTGTCATGAAGATGGTGCATTATATTATTTGGAGATCTATAGAAATGTAAACTGTTATTATTAGAAATATAGCATCACAAATCCCCAAGAACCATCCAGCCCAATCCCTTCATTTTGAAAATGAGAAAACTGAGGTCCAGAAAAATGAAATTATTTGCCCCCAAGGTCAAACAAAGTCATGATTTGAATCTAGGTCATCTTACCCCAGAAGCAGAAGTTTCCACCAAACCTTTATGACAAAACTACCCCCCCAAAAAGGAAGAATGAATCCCATATCCTCCAACCTCAGACATCCATCTTCATCTGACTTTCATCCCACACTTACTGGAGGGAACATTTCCCCCATTTGCTTCAGGAAAAGGTTGTATAATAATAAATTCGGGAACTCCGAGCTCAGCAAGCCTCGATTAAGGTCATTAAGCTTGCTGTCTCCTCAGCAGGCAGGAGGCTCCTCCATCATCATAAGAGAATGTGCTAAGCATTATTTGTTTGGGAGGGATGCTTTTAATTATAATTCCTCCCCAGATTTTTTGGCTCTGGCTGAGATACAATTCCATGTCCTGCTTGGCTTTGCTCAGCCCCCAAGGGTATCTCCCTCCCCGGCTTCAGTGGCCTTTTATGTGCTGAAGGTTCTTCTTAGGTTAATGCACAGGTAAAGTAGGATTGACATGGGGGAGGAAAGGACTGTTGAGAAACCAGCCTGAAAGACCCTGGAGGCCATGAGTGATGGCCACTACTGGCTAATGGTGGCTGAGGAGGAAAAATAGAATCCTGCGGTAGAATCCTCATGCTAATAATGAACATTCTCAGACACTTCAAGGTTAGCAAAGTGGTTTCCAAATGTGATCCCATGATAACTCTGAGTTCCAAGCTATAGATATTATCTCTATTTTACAGATGAGGAAAATAAGGCTAAGAGTTTCTGTGACTTCCCAGAGTCACCATAGTTGGTCTGTGTCAGAGATGGAATTTGACTATGGTGTTCTTGGACACAAATCCAGCACTATAATATAGCATGTAGAATCCATTTAATATAGACATTGTCCAAAGCATGATTCCTCCCTGCATATCTCCAGGTACTAATAAATAACAACTCTCTCCACCTCTTTCAACCCCCACAAAAAAAATAAATAAATAAAATAAGAAACTCACTACTGAGCAAATCAGGTCATTCTATTTTGAGGATTGGCATTAATTGTTAGAATGCTCTTCCTTACACTGAGCAGATGTCTCCCTGGAGGTGACTTCCACCCACTGTCACTCACCATGATAACTCACATTCATAGCAAGCTTTAAGGTTTCCTCACAGCCACCCTGTCAGATAGCTCCTATATTATCACAATAGCATATATTTCTATACTTCAAAAATCTATGATTTCAGTCACAGAGAGCACCCACTCCACCAAGACACATCACAATCTCTCCTCAGCTTAGTAGGTAGTTTTTGAGGGTTTCTTGACTCAAATAATTTATCCCCTATTTGCCAACCAAGTAATTCCTTACAAATTCATCCAGGCTGGCCCTTAGAAAACAGATATCCTGGCTATCACTGTGTCTTGAGGTGTACCTCAAATCACCTTAACCTCATTTTCCATAACTGTATAATGAGGTCATTGGATTAGATAACCAGTTAAAATCTCTTCCTGTTCCAAATCTAAATATATAAGTTGCCAGAACTTACAAAATCTCTTATGTGGATTTGGGACATGTACCCACAGCATAAGCCATAAGGTCTCCCATTTTATAAAGTACTTTTGCAGACATAATTTCATTAGATTCCTCTAACAGAGGAACTGAACCTCTATGTAGCCTTCTAATTCTCAGTGACAGATCCTTTGAGGTCTTTTCTAGGGCTGAGATTCAAGAGGAAACAGGAAATTAGGAAAAGCTTGCATTCTACTTAGAGAAAAATATAAATAAGTAGAATGAATGAATAAAGTAATAAATATAAGGGAATTTCAGGGTATAAGAACACTAACAATTGAGGGGACAAAGGGGATTCAGAAAGATTGTGAAGGGGATGACCCTTCAGCTAAATCTTGAAGGAACACAGGAATTCTAAGAGGAAAAAATGAGAAAGGCAGTGTATACCAATCATCACAGGTGATAACCTGTGCAAACTCATTGAGATGGAAGATGAAGCATTGTGCACAGGGAACAGCTCCTCATTCTTCTTTCCTCTTCCCTCCCACTTCCCTTCTATTTCCCTAACATTTTCTCTTCTTCTGGTATCTTCTCTTTTATCTTCCTTGTCACTAAGATAGTTTCATTTATCTCTTATCTTTGACCCTCTTTGAAACTACTCCCCCCTCTCTCATTTCTTCTTTATTTATGCAACTACTAAGATCCATAGTTTCATCTAACTACCTCCTTAATACTTCCAACTAAAATGTCATTGCCTCTCTGGAATTATTGGAGAGAGAGAAGGAAGATAAGGAAAATGAAGAAGAATAAGGGACAAAGAGAGGAAAGAAAGAGAGAGGGATGAGGAAGCTTCCTGCACATATCCCAGAGACTTGGAAGGAAATTTGTTAACAAGCACAAAAAATATCATCCTTGTCTCTAGCATTCCTGAAACTTGCTAGGCCACTGGGTGGATTTGATATCACCAGTGGTCTCGTTTAGGGAGAAAGCACCAGAGAATGAGACACATATGTCCCTTCAATTTTCTATAAGGGCTTTTCTAACTAGAGTGTGGAAGACAGTGTGATTCCTGACTTTGGGGCTTTGAAGATGGCCCAAAGATCACTGGAGATGTTATAAGGATTCATGGTGAGAATAAAATGAGACTCCTTGAAAGAGATTGATGGAGGGCAAGAAATTAATATTTCTTGAAGCTGTGATTTCACTAGAGTAAAATCCTCCCTACATTAACATGGATCTTCTTAGGAAAATGGGCATCCAAATGCCAGAGTGTCAGGCTCTGGAAAGAGAGAGTATATAGTTTAAAGGTACTGAGAGGAGGGTAGGCACCAGAGGGACAAAGACCCCAAGAATAGAGATGGGAGGACACTAGAGATAAAAATGTTTACTTCATAATATTCTTAGGGTCTCAGCTGGTTTGTTAGAGAGCCCAATAATTATTATTTTCCAGAATTCAAATATGTGAGTGAATAGCTGATAGCTCCCTTTTTAAAATTCAGGTATAGCTAATAAATTAGAGAGCTACATGAACTCCAGTGTCTCCCAAAGAATGACATCCCCCATGAGGTAAGATTATCTAAAATTCTAGATTTAAACAAGGGGGCCTAAGTATTCCCAAACTCTTGAATCCCTGCCATTTTCTTTTCTTTCTTCCCCAGCATAAAATTGCTCTCAAAAAGCCATCAACCTCACCTCAATTAAAAAAAAAAACCCTGTTCCCATTACTATGTCCACTGCACTTGATCACCTCTATAACTTTACCTCCTCCTATACTAATTAAATGAATTAACAAGCATTTATTAAGCACCTATTGTGTATCAGGCACAGTATTAATCAGTAGGGCAAAAGTAAAACACTTAAGAAACTTACATTCTAACAGAAAAGACAAAATGTACATGTATATGTAAAATAAATACAAAGCAAGTCTGGAGGTAAAGGCATGAACAGCTGGTGGAGGGGGACCAAAAAAGACCAGTAATAAAATAGTACTTGAGCTGAAGAAATTAGAGATCTAAGAGGTTGAGGTGAAGGAAAAGAACATTTCCTGCATGGCTGGAATGTTCTCCATCTTTGACTCCCATCTACTGGTTTCTTTGGCTTCCTTTAAGTCCCAACTAAAATTCAGCTTTCTACAGGAAACTTTCTCTTCCTCCCTTAATTCCAGTGACATCATGTATATGGCTTGTGTTGCATATATTTATTTACATGTTCTCTTCCCCACTAGACTGTAGGATCCTAGAAGTCAATGGTTGTTTTCTTTTGGGGTTTTGCCTCCTTTTTGTATCAGTGCCTGGTACTCAGTAGGCATTTAATAAATGTTTATGACTTAATTAGTTGATATGAATGAAATAATATGTAATAAGGCTGAAAAGACAGGATGGAATCCAGTTTTAAGGACTTTGAAAGGCAAACACTGGAATTTATTGAGTGGGAGAATGACATAGATCTACTGCTATTGTTGTTGTTGTTTGTCCTTCATTCTCAAAGATGAGCATGACATTAAGAAGGGATGCCGTGACATGCAAGTGAGTTTGATTTAAGCGAGGGTAGGTTTTGCAAAATTACCAGCCTTACTGTCTCCTGCAAAGTTATCTCGGTCCAATGGCAAGATATAAATCAGGACAACTAGACATGGCCTTGGATGCAGAGGGAGAGCTTGGCATTTTTTCAGACCTACTATACATATTAAGAGAGTCACTATAGTAGTTGTGTGAAGGATGGACTGGAATGGGAGAGTATTTGAGGTGTGAAGACCAATGGAGAAACTATTGCAATAGTATGGGCAAAAGATACTATGGACCCAAACTAGCATATTGGCTATGTTCTTTCCATGACTGGAGAGAAAGAGATAAGTGTGAGATATGTTGTAGAAACAGAAATAACAAGAATTTGCAATTGATTGAATATTGGGTGTGAATGAGGAGTCAAGAAAGACTTTAAGGTTTTGAACCTATGGGACTAGAGGAATGGTAGAGTTCTCAACACAAAAAAATTAAGTTCAGAAGAGAGATGGGATAATGGTGGGGGGATTGTGATTTTTTTCCAGGGTCATACAACTAATAAATGTTTAAGGAGAGACTTGAACTCAGGTCTATCTGTTCCAAATCCAGTGCCCTATCCAGTATACCATCCTGCCTCTCCCCATTTAATCCAATCCAATTTCATCTAATATATGGGGAAACTGAGGCCCAGATATATTAAAGTAAACTCATACCACCATTTCCTAGTCAACCTCCAGTGACTACACCCTACTCTGTTCCCCTGCTTTGGCTATCCATTTTGTCTAGTACATTAAGAATGCCTAATAATGTCTAACCCAAGAGAATCAATACCAGCCTGGTCTCCTTGTTTCTTCCTTAGTCTTCCCTGTCCTTCCTACCCATGCCTAAACCAGAGCTCTTTTCTCTTGATCTTACAAAAGTGTTAATACCATTGATTGGACTTAGTGATCCTATTATTCCCAGTACATTGGTGTGGGGAGCAAGAGGTAAAGGGGAAGTAAGGATAGAGAGAAGGAAACTAAAGAAAGAAAATGAGAGAAGAAAGGGAAGAGGAAGAAGAGGAGGGAGAGGAGATAGAGAATATTCAGAGCAGGAGACAAAAACCAGAGTTTAAGTTATAGTAAACTGTGATTCAGTGACATGAATCTAGAGCACTAGGATTAAAGCTATGGATGGACCACTGGCCTTTTGAAAGTAACTAGATCTGGGGCAGAACATAAGCACAATATAAAATGCCTAGCAGAGATAATTGGCTGTATGCTCCTAACAACTGCCTGTGGTGATTTTAGGTCTCTCCCATTA
>JAJPUD010000523.1:617792-672409 GCA_023553655.1 Myrmecobius fasciatus
TTCTGTGTAAGGTGCAACTAGTGCAGTCCCTGCCTCAGGGAGAGGAGAGAAGAAATGAAATAGAAAGAGATTAAAAACAAAGCAACATTTTACTATTGTTATTATAATTATTATAACAATCAGATCAATAAAGATAAGATCAGAGGGTTTAGAACTAGAAGAAACTCCTTCATTTTTTTTAGATGAGGAAACTCAGACACAAAAGGGGTGAAATAGCTTCTACAAGATCAGAAGATAGCAGAGCTGGAGGTCTATCCTTGCTTGCAGTAGGAGGAGCTCAGGGCTCTGAAACATAGATCTTAATAGTGTCAGGCTGAAATGATATGTTCTACTGAATTGGATGGATTGGGTTTTGTTTGTTTTTTACATTTTGTCACAAGAGATAATTCACTGTGTAGAAGAGAAAGGAGAGATATATTCATAAATGAAGGTGATGTGAGATCAAATATATCATTCGAATTTTTGAGTTACTGAGCCAGAATTTAAACTTACCATTTTATGATTTTCAAACAAATGCTTTATCCCATTATAAAACAATGCCTTTTTTTCTCATAATATAAACTGTGTTTTCAACTCCTGAAAAAAATAGGAAAAAGGAGTGGGGTGGGGATGGTCAAGAAAGGCTCCTTCGAGGAGGTGCTCAAGGAAGGGTTTCATGGGTGCCTGTAAAGAGAGAAGGAGACATTGGTGAAATACTCTTAAGCAAAGGAATAAAGAGAAACCTGGCTGTGCAGAGGGCTCCCCCTGGTGGCGACAATGGGCGTTTTCAGTTTCCCCAAGAGAAACTGAAGAGGGGGGAAAAAGTGTCCCTTTGATGATTCTCCTTTTTCTTGTCTTTTATTACAGTTCACTGGCTGTTCACCACATGTGGAGCCAGCGGGCCCCAGGGCCCTACACAGACCCAGTGCAACAACGCCTACAGGAATTCCAACCTGAGCGTGGTAGTGGGCAGCGAGGGCGCCCTGAAAGGCGTACAGATCTGGAGAGTGCCAGCCACCGACACATACAGGTGTGTGTGTGTATGTGTGTGTGTGGGTGGGTGGGTGTGCGGGTATGTGGGTGTGTGTGCGCGCGGTGCGGCACTCAAAGGCAGAAGAAATGATGATGATCATAGCGGTTCTAACCGGGATGGAGGAGGGAAGAAGGCAGACCCAGTGCAACAACGCCACAGGAGTTCCAATCTGAGCGTGGTAATGGGCAGCGAGGGCACCCTGAAGGGCGAGCAAATCTGGAGAGTGCCAGCCATCAGGGCTGTGGGGCGGCTGTGGGGGCAGATTCAAGGATGCTCAAAAAAGTTATAACTGGAATAGAGGAAGGAAGAAGGCAGACAGAGGGCACAACCTGCCTTTGTTGGATGGAATTTGATTCCAGGGTACCTCTTTTGCATGGAAAAACATTTAGAGTCTTCTGTAAGCGCCTACTGTATGCAAAGCGCTGTGCTGGACCCAGCAGGAGGATAACCTTATGCTGCCAACAATCCAAGAGGGGATAGTACAAAACTGCTGATAGTATTTCATGTATATAATCCTTTATACTTTATAGATGACTATTCACAAGCTGGGTTCTCTGAGTATTGTTACGCCCATTTTCCAGATAAATATGGAAAGCTCAAAAGGGATGTCATGGTTACAGGATTAACTTGAGATGGAAACATTCTATCACACCCACTCTTCCCATGCCAAATCCAATACTCTCTTAGATCTTTAATAAACTGAGATTGATTCCATTATACCCCATTGTTTCTTCTACATCATCAGTGTGTGCATACACAGATAGGAAGTTCTATATTTCTATATATGTGTGCACATATATGTATATATATAAATATGTGTGTGTATATGGGACATTTGTGTGGGGAACTCCCTGTGTGAAAATTCCCTCCATTGATACAGCTTGGTAGTTTTTCTGTGAATTATAATCTTAGAGAATTACCCAGGATGATTAGAGCTTAAGTGATTTACCAAGTGTTTCAGAGGCAGGGACTGAAAAATTGCTAACATTTATATGGTGCTTACTTTGTGCCAGGCACTGTGCCAAGTGCTTTGCAATTATTATCTTACAGGTAGGTGCTATGCTTATCCCCACTTTAGAGATTGAAGAAACTGAGGTCAGTAGCAATTAAGTGACTTGCCTAGAGTCACAGTAGCTGAGGCTAGATTTGAATCAGGTCTTCCTGATTCTATGCCCAGAGCTCTGTCCCTTGCACCAGCTCACTGCCTTTCTTGTCTTCAAGGCTGGCCTTCTTTCCATTATGCCATATTGGCTCTCAACATAAAATTGTATAATATAGTAACAATAGCAGTAGATTGTTCTCTTCTCATTTGAAGAAGATGCTACTAGCTCCTCATGTACAGGGTCATTCATTCCCCATGCTGTATTAAGCAGCCTGCTCTCTGCAGAGCACTGAGGGAGCTCCCTGAAAGAAACAAAGATCATTAAGACATGCTTACATGGGCCCTGCTCTCAGGGAAATACAATGTAGCAAGGGGATACAACATATGCATAGAGATACACGACTATACAATAACTATACAGTAACTATAGAAGTTTCCAAAAGGTGGCATTTGAGTTCAAGAGCAGACATGGAAGGAAAGACATTCCAGGTGCAAGAAATGATATGAAGGGAAGCATTCAATCTGAAGTCTCCAGTGAGGAGAAACCCCAGGAGTCAAGAAGTCCAACCCCTTCCTCTTACAGATAAGAAATAGAAGGAAATTTTACTTATTTCCCCAACATCCCACAGGTAGCAAATGTCAAAAGTGGTCTTTGAATCCAGGCTCTGTGACTCCAGAGGTAAGATTTTTTTCAATACACCTCAATACCAGTTTACTGGAGTTGTTGTCATTGTGTTGTTTTCAGTCATATTCAATGATTCAAGACCCTATTTGGGATTTTCTTGGCAGAGAAACTGGAGCAGTTTGCCATTTCCTTCTCCAGTTGATTTGGCAGATGAGGAAACTGAGGCAAGCAGTTTTAAGTGACTTGTTCAAAGTCTTATAAGTGTCTGAGGCCAGATTTGAACTCAGGAAGATGAATCTTAATGACCATGAACTCTATGTACTGCACCAATCAATGGCAATAACTCTCCTGGAGTTACTCTGTGTAAAAGGGAGAAGTATAGAAAGGGATGTTGGCAATAGATTATAGGGACCCTTAAAAATTAAACTGAGAAATATGGACTTCCTCTGATAAGCCATGAAGGATAATAAGGGTTGCGGTTTTGAGCAGAGGAATGACACAGCCATATTTGATCACAGAGAAAGAACAATCTTGCAGAAGAATAAAGAAGGATTACTTCTGTAGAGGCCAGAAATAAGAAAAAAAACAATTATAAGGCAAAGAAACAGTCAAAGTCTAAGTGAATGGAGATAGAGGGAAGTCATAGTGCAGAGGAAGGTCCACCAAGAACTGGCAACTGATGTGGATGTGAGAACTGAGTGTCAATGACAAAGGCTTCAAGCATGGGCAGCTGAGTGAATAGTGGTGGTACCAGCCACAGAAATGGGAGTCAGTACATGCTTCTGGCTTTGGCCAAGCCAGAGACTCCTGGTCCTTCACCACCTTCTATCTAAGTGTGGTCAAATTATTTCTTTTCTATGGGCCTCATTTTTCCCATCTGTAAAATGAAAGGATTCAACTAGATAGCCCCTGGGATTCCATCCAACTCCATCTACTTTCTGATGAGGTTAACTTAGACCCAAGATTTGATGAAAAAGAGGTACTTGTTGCCCTTTGTAAGAGAACCTTCTATGGACATATAAGGACAAAAGGCAGCCTGACTAGGGGTGTGAACTATAAGCTGTCTCTCTAGTAGAGCTTTTCATTGAGCTTCCAAAGTCTCTTCTTTGGGCTTCATAATGGAGAATGGCATAAGGGTAGCAAGATGGTATAGTACTGGGTCTGGAATCAGGCAGACTCATCTTCCTGAGTTCAAATCCAGTGACTAGTAACCCTTTTTACCTCAGTTTCCTCATCTGTAAAATGAGCTGGAGAACGAAATTGCAAACCACTCACTTTCTTTGACAAGAAAACAGTAAATGGGGTCACAAAGAGTCGAACATGACTGAAAACAAGAGAACAACAGCAACAATGGGCAATGACACATACTTCTCCAGATATGGACATGGCTTTGCATTTAGCCAGCAATATTTCCTATCCCCATCCCTCCTATCCCCAGTGGGCAATGGCAGTCAGTCCATCAAGCATTGTATTAAGTGTTTACTATGGGCCAATCACTGTGCTAAGCACAAAGGAACCAAAACCAGAGTTAGAGATTCATGATGGAGGATCATGGGAAGTTTGATTTCAGGTTCAAGTTCAAATTACAAGGGTTTATGGGATACTGTGTCACTGAGCAATCAGGGGACCCTGCTTTCACTACTGAAGCCTATTCCTATACAGTTTCTAATAATAGATAGTTTTTCTTAGTTCAAAGCAGTAATCCCAGACCTGTGTCCCAGCTAGTCAATAAGCATTTATTAAGCATGTTAAGTATTAATTAATTAAATGTGTTAAGTATGTTCTAGTCTGGGTAGCTAGATGGTATAGGCCTGGAATCAGGAACATTCATCTTCCTGAGTTCAGTTCTAGCCACAGATGCTTACTAGTAGTATGACCCTGGGCAAGTCACTTAACTCTCTTTGCCTCAGTTTTCTCAACTGTAAAATGAGCTAGAGAAGGAAATGGCAAACCACTCCAGTATCTTTGCCAAGAAAATTTCAAATGGGTTATGAAGAGTCAGAAAAAGACAATTGAAAAGCAATAATAAATGTTCCTGTGTTAAGCTATTGGGCATAAATACACAAGCAAAAGGAAAAATGGCCTGTGCCCTTAAAGACCTTATGTTCAAGTTGTTCTGCTCAGTATATCAGCCTTTGCCTTCCATTCAGCTTTCACTGACATTCCACCCTGCTCAGCTTCCTGCTACTCTTTCATCTGTCCCTAATTGGTTTAATTAAAAAGTATGTGAAACTATATCTCACTCCAGAGGAGAGATCATTCTGCCCTACTCACTTCTCCTGATCTCTTTCCTCTACCTTGCTATAGCATGTAGATTGAGCCAAGATCCCAACTCTAGTTTTGCCCATTGCCTTAATATATGCTTGGTAAAAGTATAACAGAACACTGACTTCTTAAGGATAAGAGCTCCATCAGTTCTGCTGCAGAGGAAACTAAATGTTTATTTGTTATTCTTACTCTATTAACAAAGGCAACAACACCTTTAGTGTGGCATAAATGTACCCCACAGATAATTGGTCTAATTCAGATCAAGTAATGTAGAAAAAACAAAAGAATCTGGAGTCCACCCTGACACTTACCTATCTGGATAATACCTTTGGGTAAGATATTTAACTTCCTTTCACCTCTGTTTTCTCATCTGTAAAATGGTGGTTGAACAAGGCAGTCTCTGCTTCTTACAGTTCTAATCTATATCTGTGGTCCTATAAATTGAATGACTAAGAACTACAGAGAATAGTTTACAATTCAATTCGATTATGCAAATATTTATTGAATGAATGAAAAAGCATTTACTAAGTAAGTGCATACTGATTGCAAAGCAGTGTACTCAGTTCTGGAGATGCAAATAAAAAATCAGAACAATCCTTCCTCTCAAGGACTTCATATTCTAAAAAAAAGAAGAGACAGTATGATGCTTTAGATTATGGGCTCTGTTTTCCTTTTTTCCTTTTTTGTTTGTTTTTTATTTAAAAAAAAATAAAAACAGAAAAGAAATACAAAGCAAAATCAAACAAAACAAAAGAGAACATTGTCATGTACCCAGCTGAACATCAGGGAGAATTCAAAATATATAACAACAATTACCAGTTCAAGAAAGTAAATATATTAGTAGAAGAAATTATATTCATGTGTCCATCTTTTATTTACTTCCTCATAAATTGTTCTTTTGTGTTCTTCTGTGTACCTTTTTAATTTTTTTTTTATTTTTCCCCCTTTCATTCCACCCCCATCCCTAAGCAGGCTATATTTAACAAAGGATATAATTAGAGAGAGAGAGAGATACATACACATATACCCTGCTTCTCCCCCTACCTACACACACATATCTTTTCTATCTCTACTAACTCTTTGTTTTAATTCTGCTCCTCACCTTACTATTACTTAACCTCCCCCACCCATGGATCCTTCCTTGTCTTTTTCCCTCACCCTTTGCTACCCCCACCACCCGTCCCTCCCCAGTTACTTCTTTATAGGTTTTGAAGGATGCTGTACCCTCCATGAAATATAAGTAGTATTGCCTATTTAATCCATTCCCGATGTGAGTAGGTTTTCAGAACTAGGAGCCCTCCTCCCTGCCTCTAATGTTTCTGTGTCTATAGAATGTAGGCTCTTGAGATAGTAAATGTTCTACTTTATTATTTCAGGTAAAAGTCAGGTGAAAAACACCAGTGGCTCTTAGGTACACCATGACAAAGCAGATTTTTAAAAATCATTTTCCTGGATAAAACCATATCTGTTTCTGATGTTGATCCATGTACCAACAATTCTGGCATTGGGAATTTCTGGGTCTTTGCTCACCACAGCTTCTGAGTAATTTGGAAATTTTTTGCATCTCCTATATTAGAGATAGTTGCCTGGTCACATCTCTGCAAGAGTTGTGTCCCTTGGACATTGGCTACAGGAAGTGGAGTTAGCAGGGAACTATTTTTACTGAATGGTATCTGGATCCTAGACTGTATTGACAAGTCTCTAAGGGACAATGGTGGTGAACATGCCTAGAACATGCTACCTATTGTTTCTCCCTCATGTTGCCCTAGTACTTCAGGCAGACTGAAGTAAGTAGTAAGATACCAATTTAGATAGACTACTGGGACTTACTCGCCCCAGTAGTGGCGGGTGATCCTCATTGGTGTTGGTGGTAGTACAGATTTTGCTTCCCTAAATGATGGCTGGTGACATGAATGTGTAATATATAAAGCACTATCTTGGGCTCTTCAAGAGATACAAAGAAAATTAAAGAACAGTCCTTACCCACAAAAAAAAGCTTTACAATCATCAGGATAGACAGAAAAAGTACTAGGTTGGGAAGCAGAACCCAGGAGCAAAGCCACACTGATGCTTACTGCTTAAGTGACTTTAGGCAAAAATCACCTTTTTTAATAATAGCTTTTTATTTTCAAAATACATGCAAAGATAGTTTTCAATATTCACCCTTGCAAAATCTTGTGTTCCAAATTTTTCTCCCTTCCTTAGACAGCAAATAATCCAATATATGTTAAGCATATATAATTCTTCTATACACATTTATCATGCTGCACAAGAAAAATCAGATGAAAAAAATGAGAAAAAAAAGCAGGCAAACAACAATAAAAAAGGTGGAAAACTACATGGTGATCCACATTCAGTCCCCACAGCCCTCTCTAGGTGCAGATGACTCTATCACAAGAACGTTGGAATTGACCTGAATCACCTCATTGTTGAAAAGAGCCATGTCCATCAGAATCGATCACATAATCTCGTTGTTGCTGTATACAATGATTTCCTAATTCTACTCACTTCATTTAGCATTAGATCATCTAAGTCCTCTCTAGCCTCACTGAAATCATCCTGCTGATCGTTTCTTATAGAACATTAATATTCTATAACATTCTTATACCATAACTTATTCAGCCATTCTCCAACTGATGGGCATCTACTCAGTTTCCAATTCTTTGCCATTACGTATACAGCTGCTACAAACATTTTTGCATATGCAGGTCCTTTTCTCTTTTTTATGATCTCTTTGGGATACAGATTCAGTAGAGACTCTGCTGGATCAAAGGTATACACAATCTGATAGCCCCTTGGGCATAGATACAAATTTCTCTTCAGGATGGTTGGATCAGTTCACAACTCCATCAATAATGTGTTAGTGTCCCAGTTTTCCCACATCCCCGCCAACATTTATCATCATTATTTTTTTTTTGGTGAGCCAATTGAAGTTATCTCACTTGCCGAGGATCACATAGCTAGTATTAAGTGTCTGAGGCTGGATTTAAATTCAGGTCCTCCTGACTTCAGGGCCGGTGCTCTCTTCACTATCTAGTTGCCCTATTTATCATTATCTTTTCCTGACATCTTAGCCAATTTGAGAGATGTGTAATGGAACTCAGAGTTGTCTTAATTTGTATTTCTCTGATCAATAGTAATTTAGAGAATTTTTTTCATATGACTAGAAATGGTTTTAATTTCTTCATCTGAAAATTGTCTATCATATCCTTGGCTATTTATCAACTGGAGAATGGCTTGTATTCTTATAAATTTGAATCAATTCCCTATGTATTTTAGAAATGAGGCCTTTTTCAGAATCCTTGGATATGAAGATTTTTTCTCAGTTTACTACCTTTCTAATCTTGTCTGCATTAGTTTTATTTGTACAAAGTCTTTTTAATTTAATATAACCAAAATTATCCATTTTGCATACTGTATTCTAGTTCTTTTTTGGCCATAAATTCCTTCCTTCTCCACAGATCTGAGAGGTAGGCTATCCTTTGTTCTAATTTGCTTATAGTAACTCTCTTTATGTCTAAATCATGAACCCATTTTGACCTTATGTTGGTATAGGGTGTTAGGTATTGATCAATGTCCAATGTCTATTATACTTTTTTTCTGATTTTCCCAGAAATTTTTGTCAAATAGTGATTTCTTATCCCAAAAGCTGGGGTCTTTGGGTTTATCAAACACCAGATTATTATAGTTATTGAAGCTAACCTATTCCACTGATCAACTGCTCTATTTCTTAGCCAGTATCAAATGGTTTTTATGTCCACTGCTTTATAATACAGTTTTAGGTCTGGTATAGCTAGGCAACTTTTATTTGCATTTTTTTTCATTAATTCCATTGAAATTCTTGACCTTTTTTTCTTCCAGATTAACTTTGTTATTATTTTTTCTAGCTCTGTAAAGTAGTTTCTTGGCAGTTTGATTGGTGTGACACTAAATAAGTAGATTAACTTAGGTAGAATTGTTATTTTTATTACATTAGCCTGGCCTACCCATGAATATTTGATATTCTTCCATTTACTTAGATCTGACTTTATTTGTGTGGCAAATGTTTTGTAATTGTGTTCATATAGTTCCTGACTTTGATTTGGCAGATAGATTCCCAAATTTTTTTTATTATCTATAATAATTTCAAATGAAATTTTTCTTTGTATCTCTTGATGCTGGACTTTGTTGGTAATAAAAATGCTGATGATTTGTGTGGATTTATTTTGTAGCCTGCAACTTTGCTAAAGTTGTGAATTGTTTCTAGTAGTTTTTTTAGGATTTTCTAAGTATACTATATTATCTGTGAAAAGTGATAATTTGGTTTCTTCATTAGCTACTCTAATTCCTTTCTTTTTCTTCTCTTATTGGTAATGCTAACATTTCTAATAAAATATTGAATAGTAAGGTGATAGTAGACAACCCTGTTTCATCTCTGATCTTATTAGGAATGCTTCTAGGTTATCATATTATATATGATGCTTGCTGATGGTTTTAGATGGATGCTACTGATTATTTTAAGAAGAACTCCTTTATTCCTATGCTCTCTAGTGTTTTTAATTGGAATAGGTATTGGATTTTGTCATATGCTTTTTCTGCATTTATTGAGATTAACACATGATTTCTGTTAGTTTTGTTATTAATATAGTCAATTATGCCAACAGTTTTCCCTAATATTGAACCAGTCCTGCATTCCTGGTATAAATCCTATTTGGTCATGATGTATTATCCTGATGATAACTTGCTGTAATCTCTTGGCAATATTTTATTTAATATTTTTGCATCAATGTTTATTAGGGAAATTGGGTTATAACTTTCTTTCTCTGTTTTAATCCTACCTGGTTTAGGTATTAGCACCATATTTGTGCCATAAAAGGAATTTTGTAGGACTCCTTCTTTCCCTATTTTCCCAAATAATTTGTATAGTATTAGAATCAATTGTTCCTTAAATATTTAATATAATTCATTTGTAAATCCATCAGACTCTAGAAATTTTTTCTTAGGGAGTTGCTTAATATCTTGTTCAATTTCTTTTTCTAAAATGGGACTATTTTAGTTATTTATTTTCTTCTCTGTTAATCTGGAAAATCTGTATTTTTGTAAATATTCATCCATTAGATTATTAGATTTATTGCCATATAGCTGAGCAAAATAGCTCCTAATTATTGCCCTAATTTCTTCTTTATTGGTGAAAATTTCTTCTTTATTGGTATCATTTTTGATACTGCAATTTGATTTTCTTCTTTCCTTTTTCTAATCAAATTTGCTAAAGATTTATTTATTTAGTTGGGTTTTTTTTTCACAAAACCAACTGTTAATTTTGTTTATTCTTTCAATAGTTTACTTACTTTCAATTTTATTAATCTCCCCTTTTATTTTCAGAATTTCAAATTTGGGATTTTTAATTTGCTCTTTTTCTAGCTTTTTTAGTTGCATTCCCAATCCATTGATCTTCTCTTTATCTATTTTATTCAAGAAAGCATCTAGAAATATAAAATTTCCCCTATAACTACTTTGACAGAATCCCATAAATGTTGATATGTAATCACACTATTGTCACTTTCTTGGATGAAATTATTAATTGTTCCTATGATTTGTTGTTTCACCCAGTCATTCTTGAGGATTAGATTATTTAGTTTTCAATTAATTCTTGGTTTACTTTTCCCTGGTCCTTTATTACATTACATCATGCTCTGGGAAAGATGCATTTACTATTTCTGCCTTTCTGCCTTTTTGATTTTGAGGTTTTTAATGTCCTAATACATGGTCAATTTTTGTGAGGTTCCATGTAGTACTGAGAAAAAAGTATATTCTTTCTGTCCTCATTCAGGTTTCTCCAAAAATCTATCATACCTAACTCTTCTAAAATTATATTTGTCTCTTTCACTTCTTTCTTGTTAATTTTATGGTTTGATCTATCTAATTCTGATAGAATGAAATTGAGATCCCTTACTAGTATAGTTTTGCTGTCCATTTCTTCTTGAAGCCCTCTTAACTTCTCTGGGAACTTGGATGTTATACCACTTGGTGCATATATATTTAGTATTGATACTACTTCATTATCTATGGTACCCTTTAGCAAGATGTAGTTTCCTTACTTATGTCTTTTACTTATATCTATTTTTGCTTTTGCTTTACTTACGATCAGGATAGCTACCTCTGGGGTTTTTTTTACTTCATCTGAAGCATAATAGATTCTGCTCCAGCTTTTTATCTTTACTCTGTATGTATCACTCTGCTTTAAATGTGTTTCTTGTAAATAGCATATTATAGGATTATGGCTTTTAAGTCTGCTATCCATTTCCATTTTATGGGAGAGTTCATCCCATTCACATTCACAGTTAAAATTACTAACTCTTTATTTCCTACCACCTTATTTTCCCTTATTTTCTCTTTCCTTTCCCTCTTTTCCTCCCATTGCATCTGAACACCACCTCTCTCAATCTGCCTTCCCCTTTTACAGCCCCCCCTTTCTTATCCTTTTTCTCTTCTACTTCTGTTCTCCCTTCTATTACCTCCCCCCTTTTATTCCCCTTTCTCCTCCTACTTCCTATTATGATGATGAGACAAATTTCTGTATTAAACTAAATATGTCTGATATTCTCTCTTTGAGCCAAATCCTATAAGATTAAGATTCACCTCATGCCCCTTCCTTCTTTCCCTCAACTGTAATAGGTCTTTTTTGCCTCTTCAAGTGATGCAATTTACTCCATTTTACCTCTCCCTTCCTCTTCTTTCAGTGCAATCTCTTTTTTATCCCTAATTTCTTTTTCATATTGCCACAGTATACCTACATTCTATAAGTATATCTCTAACAAAGATCCAATTCTCAAGAGTTAAACATATCATCTTCCCATAGAGGGATGTAAAGATTTTAACCTTTAAAAACAAGGTTTTTTTCTTTCCTTTTTTACATTTTTATGCTTTTCTTGAGTTCTGTATTTGAAGATCACATTTTCTGTTCAGCTCTAGTCTTTTCATCAAAACTAAATGAAAATCCCCTATTCCATTGAATGTCCATCTTTTTTCCTGAAAGATAATGCTTAATTTTGCTGCATAGCTGATTCTTGGCTGCATTCCAAGTTCCTTTGCCCTCCAGAACATCATATTCCAGACTTCTTGATCCTTTAAAGTAGAAACTGCTAGGTTGTAGGTAATCTTTATTGCGAGTTCTCAATATTTGAATTGTTTCTTTCTGGCTGCTTGTAGTATTTTCTCCTTGATATGATAATTCTGGAATTTGCTTCAATATTTCTTGGAGTTTTCATTTTCAGATCTCTTTCAGTAAGTGATTGCTGGTGATTTTTAATGGCTATTTTGCCCTGTGCCTCAGGGCAAAATGATGATTTTTGATTTCTTGATGATTTCTTTTTTTTCTTATTTTTTAATAAAGCTTTTTATTTTCAAAACATATGCATGGATAATTTGACATTGACCCTTGCATAGCCTTGTGTTTCAGATTTTCTCCTCCTTCTTCCCACCCCCTTCCCTAGATGGAAAGTAATTCAATATATGTTAAACATGTTAAAATACATGTTAAGTCCAATATATATAAACATTTATACAATTCTCTTGCTGCACAAGAGAAATCAGATCAAAAATAAAGTAAATGAGTAAGAAAACAAAATGCAAGCAAACAACAACAAAAACAGTTAGAATGTTATGTTGTGATCCACATTCAGTATAGTCCTCTCTCTGGGTGCAGATGGTTCTCTTCATCACAAGATCATTGGAACAGGCATCAGTCATCTCATTGCTGGAAAGAGTCATGTTCATCAGAATTGATTGTCATATAATATTGATGTTGTGTACAATGATCTTCTGCTTCTGCTCATTTAACTTAGCATCAGTTCATGTAAGTCTCTCTAGGCCTCTCTAAAAGTCATCCTCCTAATCATTTCTTTCAGAACAATAATATTCCATAACATTCATATGCCATAACTTATTCAGCCATTCTCCAACTGATGGGCATCCAATCAGTTTGCAGTTTCTTGTCACTATGTAAAGGACTGTCACAAACATTTTTGCACATGTGGGTCCCTTTCCTTCCTTTAAGATCTCTTTTGGATATAGGCCCAATAGAAACACTGTTGGGGTCAAAGGGTATGCACAGTTTGATAATTTTTTGAACATAGTTCCAAATTGATCTCCAGAATGACTGGATCCATTCACAATTCCACCAACAATGTGTTACATTTTTCCCCACATCCCCTTTAACATTCGTCCTTGTCTTTTTCTGTCATCTTAGCCAATCTGAGAAGTGTTTAGTAGTATCTCAGAGTTGTCTTAATTTGCATTTCTCTGATTAATGGTGATTTAGAGCACCTTCTCATATGATTAGAAATAGTTTTAATTTCTTCATCTAAAAATTGTCTGTTCATATCTTTTGACCATTTAATTGATGATTTATTAAAAGATGTTGTCTAGGCTCTTTTTTGTGGTTTTCAGGTAGTCCAATAATTCTTAGATCTCTCCTGCATCTATTTTACAAGTCAGTTGTTTTTCCAACAAGTTATTTTACATTTTCTTTTTTTGTTTTGTTTTGTTTGATTGATTCTTGAAGTCTCATTGAATCATTCACTTCCATGTGTTCAACTCTAGTTTTTGTGAATTGAATTATTTTCCTTCAGTTAGCTTTTTTATCTTCTTTTGTATTTGACCAATTGAATTTTTAAATGAGTTGCTTTGTTCATTGGATTTTTTCCATTTCTGTTTTTCAAGGAGTTGTTTTCTTTTTCCATTTCATCAAAACTATTTTAGAGTGATTTTCTTCAGACAATTTCTGTGTTTCCTTTTCCAGAGCTCTCCTTTTCTTTTACCATTTTTCTTCTAACTCTTTTTAAGGTCCTTTTTGAATTCTTCCAAAAGAGCCTTGTGAGACAGAAACGAATTTATATTACCCTTTGAGGTTTCATCTGGAGATGTTTTGCCTTTAGTGTTCTCAGGGTTCTTCCCTATCTCTATAAAAAGTTATCCATGGTCAGAGTTCTTCTTGCTTTTTTGCTCATTTTTAAAGGTTGAGATCTGCTCTTTGGGCAAAGGGGAGATTGTCCCAAGCTTCCTCTACAGGCAGAGGCTTCACACTGCTCTGCAGCTGGTGCTGCCAGCTTCCTTTTCATGCTGTGTGGGCATGGCCAAGTCCTGTTTGTTATGCTGGGGTTCAGGGGTTCACTATTTGCCTTCTATAGTTGTTTTGGAGGTCTCACAGCTACTTTGCTGATCCACTGGCTTCTGACAGAGGACAGAGTAAAAATGTTGCTGTATTTTGGCTATGAATCTCTCACTAAATTGCCCCAGAGCATGGAAGCCTCTCTGCCCTGGGTCTTCTTGCACTGCACTGTGCCTGCACTGGATTGTACCTCCTTCCCACCCCACCTGAATGACACAGATGTTTCCTGAAGTTCTTCCAAAATATCTTCTGCTAGAAATTTTATACTCCAAATATTTGCATGTTCTATCAGTCCAAAACCCATTCAGAGGCTTGATCTGATATTAATCTGAGAGAAGCCAGGAAGCACTCAAAGACCTATCTACTCTCCACTATCTTGGCTCTGCCTAGTTTCTAGTTGCTACAGTTTCCTTATTTGTAAATAAGAGAATTGGACTGGATGGCCACCAAAGTCCCCTCTAGTTTTAGATCTTTGGTCCTAAATTATTTAATCTCCCTGGTACTGTTTTCTTATATAGAAAATGAGGGAGTTGGGCTAGATGTTAAATCTCTGATCCTATTTGGTCCTTGCAACAACAGCACAGGGCTGAGTAATTCAGTTCCCCTTCCTTATTCCAACATATAAGTCCTCTGGGGAGGAGAACATGAGAGAAGTAGTTTTGTTTGTTTTCTTTTTTCTCTACTAAATGTTTTCATGGCAGAGCTGCCCCCACTCTTGGGACCAAAAGATAAGTGCATTTATAGGGCTGCTCTTGCTGGAATGAATGCTTTTAGGAGGGCATTCTATATGGAAGTGCGATAATGAAGTTTGGTTGCAATTAAGTTAGCAACCCACATGACACCAGGCATCTCTTGGGAATCATGTTCCAAAGACAGTATTTGCATTGATTTAGCCCTTGGCTACCAATGAACTCTCCTGTGTTTGCCATCCCATACCTCCCTCCTTACTGGAAAAGAAAGCAGAAACCTTGTGGGACAGTCGCCTGGGATCATGAGGATAAAGTAGAAAGGATAAAAGAGAATAGGTCTCTATGTGTGCATTGGGGCACCTATATTAGGAATCTCCTCTAAGAAGTCCTTTTGTGAGCCTAGAGAAAGCTGGGAGAGAATAACAAATTCCTACGATAATATTGATGGGTCACCTTTTGCTCATTCTATCTTAAAAAGAGAATTGAATTTGATTCAATACAGAAAGCAGTTATTAAGCACTTGCTATATGATGAAGTAGATAAAGTTCCTGATTCCAAAATCAGAAAGACCTGAGTTCACATTCTGCCTCGAACAGTTACTGTTTGACCCTTAACCTCTTTTAGTCTTAGTTCCCCATCTGTAAAATGATGAAGCTGAACTTGTTCTTTAATACATAGGATTTCTATAACACTTTCAGCTTTACAAACTCTAATTCTGTTTATCTTTTTTTCATTTGAGCCTCACAATAACCCTGGTAAGTAAACACTATTATTATCCTCATTTTACAGATGAGGAAACTGAGGCAGAAAGAGGTTGAGTGACTTGGTCATAAGGTAACAAGAAGCTAAGACTAAATTTGACCTGAGCTCCAAATCCAGACCTCTATCCACTTTATGAACTAATTGCCCAAGTTCTAACTCTTAATCTATGATCCAATGTACCAGGTGTCAGGGATGCCAAGAAAAAAATGATAATTGGAGAAAATGTCAAAATAGAGGACTATCAGCAAGCTATAAGTGGGAGATGAGCTCTGTATTGAGCCAAACAAAAAGTCTTATTAAATTTCTGCTAGGTAGCAGGTTTTATGTTAGTCATTGAGGGTAAGACAAAACGAAAACAAAGACAAAAATGAGACAATTCATACTCTCAAGCAACTTATATAAGGGATCTTTTGTGCTCAAACCACTTTAGATGGTTATAAATCAATTAAAAAGCCTTTATCAAGCACTTACTATTAAGTTTTCCCATCCCACCCTTATTAGAGAGGGAGAGAATGATACTAACTCCAGAGCCACAAAAGAATGAACAGTGCTCATCTCTTTCTCCTGTTGGGACAGAAATAGGAAGTAGTCAAATAGCTCACCATCCCCAAAAGCCCATAGAGGTCTCCCCTATTCCATAGGGAGATGGATTTAATAGGTTAAAAACAAACTAGTACTATCCAGCCTATAACACCTGGGCCCTCACAACTATACTGATCATAGACTAAAAAGCCTTTTTCCTGGAGGGGACCATGTCCAGATATAAATCTTTCTTTCAGTCTTAGTTCATTCATTGGGCTCTCTAGTTGGAAGTTATTTCCACCAGGTACCTTACTGCTTTTTCATCTTGACAACATTGAGAAGTAGTAGGAGAACAAGGGTTCTGTTTCCCCAGGAATGTCCCTGAAAGGGGAATGGAGGTACAACTATGGATTCAAACAGGGGTCTCCTCTACACATCCCCTCACCTACTACCTCTGGTTATCTCTGCCACTTCATATTAACACTCACATTCAAGGTTTGTAGTTTCTCTTACAGCAATTCTATGAAATAGATGGGGCTGATATTATGCAGTTTTATATGCTTGGAGCTGGCAAGATCCTCTAGGTCATCCAATTCAATCCACATCTTAAAACTAATCTCAACAACAGATACCACATGTAGTCATCCTACTTTTGTTTGAATCTGTTTTTGTACCTAATCCTAATATGTACACTAACCCTAACCCTAATATACTCCTCCCAAGTGCCTTCCTTCTGTTGATTATTACAGTTTATCCTATATCTATCTTGTTTATACATGATTGTTTGCACATTGTCTCCCCCATTAGACTGTAAGCATCTGGAGAGTAGGGATTTACCTTTCACCTTTCTTTATATAACATCTGGCACATATGATGATTAACTGATCAAAACAGCCCCTTTTTAAAACTTGTTATTCTAAGTCTACCCTCTGCTGAAATTATTTAGTCATTCCAGTTATATGTGACTCTCACTGATCCCTTTTGGAATACTCTTGGCAAAGATGTGGGAATAGTTTGCCATTTCCTTTTCCAGCTTAGATTTTATAGCTGGGAAATTGAGGCAAATAGGGTTAAGCGACTTGCCCAGAGTCATATAGCTAGTAAAAGTCTAAAGCCAGATTTTAATTCAGGAAGATGAGTCTTCCAGACTCCAGTCCTGGAATTCTATCCACTATATCAAGTCTAACACCCTTATTTTTACAGATGAAGACCAAAGGAAAATAGGGTTAAGTGACTTGTCTAAGGTCACACAGCTAGTAAATGTCTGAGGCTGGATTTGAATTCAGCCTTCCTGATTCCAGGGCTAGCACTCTATCCATTGTGCCACCTGGCTGCCCTTCTGCAGAGGTAGCCAATTACAACTCTATCCCTGTTTCAGCATATGCTCTAGCTATCATGTCCACTGCCTTCTCTCTTTCTCATTCATTATTTCCAATTCCCACAGTAATACTGATCAATAAATCCTCTTTTTTCTATTCCCTCTTAAAAAGAGGATTCAGTTTGGTTCTCTTCTGCCATCACTTCAAGCCCCTTTACCACCCTGGCTGCTCATCTTTGGACATCATCCGGCTTATCCATAACCCTCCTTAAATGTGCCCCAAGTCCTCCAACTGAGAGAAGCCTGATTGGAGATTGTGCAAAGGGACTATGGTCTTTTTACTATTACCCTTCCAACTTCTCTTAATGTAGCCCCAGATAGTATTAGCTCTCTTGGCCACTGTATCTGTCTCTTGGCTCATGCTGAGGTTGTGATCCACAAAAACCTCCCAATTCTTTCTCAGCCAAATTGCCCTCAAGCTATGCTCACCCTGCCTTGAACCTGGGAAATTGATTTTTAAAAATCAAGGGCATGAGGCTTTTCCTGATTCCTTTCTTATACCTTTTCCCTACCCCTAAATTACCTTGAATTGACTTTGTATGTATATAGATGTATAGATTTTAATTTTGTATAAATATATTTAAATTGTAAATATATCAATATTTATTATTAAATAATATATAATACATTATATATTGTACATTATAATACATATTATATAACATGATATAATTATACATTATCATGTTTATGTAAAAATATAGAATTATATATAAATATATAAAAGATATTAAAAGTTAAAAGCTATTTTTAAATATACTTATATACATATATAGTTGTTCTTTCCATGTAAGAAGAGTTAGGGGTGTGACACTCCTACAATCTGGAAAATATACATTAGAATTTTTTGGCACTCTCTTCATACCAATGAAGTTTGAATAATTATTATATTAAAAGATAAAATATATTGATATTTTACAACACTACACATATATTTTATGAGTTTCTAAACATTTTCTTTGTTGTCTGCTGATCTTCATGTGTCATTTGTGGCTTCCATAAAACTCTCAAAAAATTCCCATTTAATTTCTTAGGCTGACCTGCAGTATATGCAAAAGACGATGGAAAAAGTCATGATGTAGAAGGGATAACTGTATATTGTTTCAATAAGCTCTTTTGGACAAGTGCACTTAATGCTTTTTGCTTTTATATTCTCTATATTCCAACATAGAGGCTGGCACATAGGGATAAACCTTTTTGATTGGTTGACTGATTTCTATTACACTTCGTGGTATTTGTTTGGGCCCAGAATTCTAGCCTGTGAAGATCTGTTTTATCCTAATGTTATCATCATCAATGCTCTCCCTTCCCATCCCTGTCATCTGCAGACTTGTTAAGCCTGTCCAAGTCACTGATAAAATGTTAAATAATATATGACAAATAGCACATTCCTAGGACCCTAGTGGAGACCTTCCAAGTTCACACTAAACTATTAATGACTACAAATAAAAGAATACATGAATGAATGAATGAAAAACATTAATTAAGCACTCTCTATGGGCAATTCACTGTGCCAAATGATGGAGTTACTCAGAAAAGCAAGGAAGTCCCCTATTCTAATCTATCACCATCCTTTCCAAATTGGCATCCTAAAACTCCTAGAGGGTAAGGGCTGTTTCATCTTTGTCTTTGCCCTCTCTCTCACCTAGGGGCCTAGAATAGATCTTTATACTTAGCAGGCACTTACTTCATACTAATTGATGGTTTCATGGAGCATACCATTAAAGGCTATTCTTTGTTCTGACAATCAAACAGTTCAAAATCCACCTGTCTGTACTGTTTTATATCTCATATGTTTTCAACTTATACATAAGAATAGCAAGAAAGTCTGTCTAGTAAGGCAACTAAGTGGTGCAATGGATAGTATGCTGGGCCTGGAGTCTGGAAGACCACAACATGGCCTCCTTATTTGTAAAACAACAAGAGTGAGTTAGACCATAGGAGCTCAGTCCTAAAACTAAAAGAGATCTTAGAAGTCATTGGGTCAAATCCAGCCTCGGACAGTCCTAGCTGTGGGACTCTGGGAAAATTATTTAACTTATGTGTTCCTCTTTTTCTTATCATAAAATGAGTGCTTAATGTTTATTCCCTTCCCTCCTAATGATGGAGATTGAAGTTCAAAGATGATAAAGTTTGGACTTGCCCAGGGTCACATAGCTAGAGAGTATTGAAACCACAATTTAAACCCAGATTTACTGAAGCTAATTCTGGTGTCCTTTCTTTTTAAACATATCTCAGCCATTAAGGATTTCCAAGTGCATTATATAATTTTAAGATTATAAGGGAATAAATCAATCATCCTGCATTTATTAAGCAACTACTATGTTAGGTCCTAAGGGGTTGGGGGGAGAAGAAATAATTTCTTCCCTCCTCCTACCCTACCACTAACCATCTCCCAAGAATTTCAGTGGAAGATGAAACTAGTTCCAACATTCCCCCTACAGGAATATCAAAAGCTTTGGCACTCAGTAGATACTCCTTGAATTGCTACTCATCTTTTATTTTAAAAAAAAATTAAAGAAAGAAAAAAGAATAAGATTCCACCTAAATCAGGTAATAATAGCCTACAGTCAATAATACAAAAAAAAATTACCACCCATCCATTCTGTGGTAAAGACAAAGATGTAGCCAAAAATCAACAAAAAACATAGCAACAGCTTGTCAGGCAAAATATCTTATAATCTCTAGTAAATTGGAATCCCTACATGACATTCCCCACATGAATGACAGGCGGGTTAATTCTTTGTTGGCAGTCAATAAATTGTTTATAAGTGATTGGGAAGAAGCAGCAGGCATGCAGGTTATAGTGATTACTCAGATGTGGCTCTTGGGTATCTCTATTTATCAAATTCATGCTTCTAAAACAAAGGATCCTACTCTGTTCTCCCATCTTCTCCTATGGCTGGGGACCAGGTGAACTTGGACTTCCTTTCCTACACCCCGACTTCCCTTCATGTGTCCTTTGTCCCTTCTCAGAGATTTATAACTCTTCCTGCCCTCTCAATCCCACCCCTTTCCCCACCTTCACGTTCACCAGTGGAATCAGGGAAGGGAAGTAATGTGTCTCAAGTCACACAGCTAAGAAGTGCAGATTCTAAATCAGGCTTTCCTCCTGTTTCCAGATCCAGCACTCCAATGAGGCATATCACGGCCCCCTTATTTGTAAAACAAAAAGAGTGAGTTAAACCATAGGAGCATAGACCTAAAGCCAGAAGAGACCCTTAGAAATCAATTAATGAATCAATCATTAAGGTTTTATTAAGTATGCACCAGTGACTGTGCTAAACATTGGAAATAGAAAAATCAAAATTAAATAACTTTCAGAAGCTTTTATTCTGGGGCATCCTGATGCAGTGGATAATGTGCCAGTCCTGGAGTCAGGAAGACCTGAATTCAAATTCAGCCTCAGTTGCTTACTAACAGTGTAGGCACCCAGATTGCCTCCAAAATTTTTTTTTCTATTTTAATATGGGGAATTATGTGTATGCACATGGGTGTGGCTGAGATGCTCTCAGAGTACAAGAAAAGTGTGGTAAAGGCACAGAAGGAGGCAGTGCAAAAGCCTGGAAATGGGAGACTGGAACTTCAGGGATGAGGAACAGATGGGAGGACAGCATGACTGAGGTACAGAAACCTGGATGGAAGTCGACTCTTTAAGTGCTACTTGCCTCTGTGTACCTAATAATCACACAGCTTAAAGCCAAAGGAATGGATGAAGTCTGAGCATCATCAAGCGGATGATGGGAAGGGGCAAGGCAGGAAGGAGACAAGGAGGCTTCCCAGGGTCTCCAATGTGAGACCAACAGATGTCTGCCACATGATGTAAGGAGAGGGGCAGATTTAGAATCAGAGAATCTTGGTTCAAGTTTTGACTCTACTGTTTGTTTTTACCCTTGTGAAAATTCACTTCACTTCTCTGGGAAACTTGAACTCTAAAATCAGAGAGCTGGGCTGAATGTTTTTTAGGTTCCTCCCAGCTCCAAATCTATGATTCTCCAAGTCCCTCCCTATTCACTATTCATGAGACCAGCCTTGCTCTAATGCAAGATTTTCATGTTAGGAGTATTTGACTTTGACTCCAATGTGAGCAAATCAGTCTTGAACTCCCATATTCCTATTATTAGCATCCCTATGGCACATTCAGAGAAATAACTAGGGCAGTGGAATTGGGACTTTATATTAGGGTGCTGGCATGAGGGAAGGGACAACTTCATCCCTGTGGTGTTCTTCTAATCCCCCCAATGAAAAGAATTTTCAGGAAAAGAGGTATTCAAGGGGTCTCCCAACATGTTCTGATTTGATTAAGACACTAGATCTTCCTGAGAAAGGGTTCTACTTGTCTGCACCATTCTGGGAAAAGGATAGTTGAAGAACCAGGTATCCCCATGGCCAAATGGTGCAGCTAAGAAAGAATTCTTGAGCTCGTAACCCTCAACTGAACATCCCGATTTTAAAAAAGTCAGTTATGGCTGAATGCTCTGTGCTAGTCGAATAGCTGAATTTCTGGCCAAAGACCTAGTCAACAAAGCACTTATAACTGAGAGTTAGGCCAGGGCTTGGCAGCCAGAGGTGGGGAAAAATAGAGACTCAGAGAGGGAAAATATTTAGGCATGAGCAACTTGTAAAATATAACCGTTTTTGGCTCAATTTAAATCTATGAGAGAGTTCAGAGTGATTCTTAATACATGCAAATCTATGCAAATATTATTCAAAGGGAGGGGAGAGAGGGAAGGAATGCTATTTCCAAGTCATCACATAGACAAGTGCAGACCCAACAGGACTGTGACTTTATCTACATGACAGAAGTACTTACAAGCAAACTGTATCTTTGGGGCTGAAATGAATTTTTCACGCAGATCTACATGGCACCAAAAATATGGAGCAGCTGCATGGGAGGTCTCAGTGGATATGAAACACAGCTGGCCACCATCTTCTGTATTATCATTGCATTTTATCCATATTGCACTTGGAAACCATAATCAGGGCACCCTTCCCAGTGTTCTCCTCTTTAGGCTAAATGACCTGGGTTCCTTTAACCTCTCATTATGCATCCTTTCCCCCAAAACCTTTTACTTATATTGGTTATTTTCTGAAATTTCTCCAAATTTTCCTTGTCTTTAAAAACTAGGTTCAAAATTCTGTGAAGGGTTCTGATCTCTGTCAGAAAGAAGAATTACTTTCTGGTTTGTTTGTGCTGCAATCCAAAGTCTACATCCCAGTGCCATATTTGAAATTTAGCAGACCCCCAACTGAGCTCTCCAAAATTATCTTGTCCTAGTCTCCTCCACAGACTCTCTGTTCCAACATGCCATGAGCATTCTTCCTTCCATCTCTTGCTTCCTACTCTCCACATGGAATGCCCTCTCTTCTCCTTTTCTTTTGTCTTTCTTCAACCGCACAATGAAGCCTCTCCCAAGGATTATAGAATCCTAAGTGTTTTTAAGTCCCTAACAATTTATATAAATCAGTTATTTTTATAGACTAAGAAATGAAAGGAACTTTAGAGATCATTTAAGTTCTTTTTTTTTTCTTTTAAAGATTGGGTCTCCCCACCTCACTATCTCAGGCTAAAAATGTAGCTCACACACACAAGCTTAGACCCACTCCATTTCCAACCTTGGATTCAAATCCTGCTTCTGATGCGTATCACCTGTATAAGTTTAGATATTTTAACCTCTCTGAGTCTCAATGTCCTTACCCCTTAAAATGAAGGAAGTTGAGCAAGACAGCTAGACATCCCTTCCAATTCCAAGGCTATGATCCTATCATTTGATAATCCCATAGGACTCACCCAAGATCATACAATGAGCAAGAAACAAAGCAAAACAAATTTCAGGATCTCTCTACTTTAACAAGTGACTTCTCCTTCTCTGAACTCTTATTGCTTTTCCTATCTATACCATTCATCTGGTATTTAAGATTTGTACTATTTATCTTCTGTGTACAGCTCAGCTAAGTAAACAAGCTCTTTGAACCCCCTAGCATCAGGGGGCTAGTAGATAATCATAAGTGTTTGGTAGATAATTATAAATTGTTTTTGTTTAAAAGATGATGATAGACCCAGGAGGAAGCTCATTGTGGTTCTCCAGATCTTTCTGTAATATTAAGAAAGAACCATCCATCTAGCATTGTCATTGGGAAAATATTTTAAGTCCTTACCTGAGAATCAAATCAAGTCATTGAGTATTTATTAAATTCTACTGCGTGCCAGGCACTGTGCTAAGTGCTGGAGATAAAAAGAAATGCAAAAGCTGTCTCTTCATTCTTGGAACTTATGACCTAATGAGAGAGAGAATATGCAAATAGCTACATACATACAAGATCTATACAAGATAAATTGGAGATAATCTCAGAGTCACAGTACTGATTTTTTTTTTTTTTTTTTTTTTTTTTTGCTTTTTGGTGAGGCAATTGAGGTTAAGTGACTTGCCCAGGGTCACACAGCTAGGGAATGTTGAGTGTCTGAGACCAGATTTGAACTCAGGTTCTCCTTACTTCAGGGCTGGTGCTCTATCCACTGCTCTACCCAGCTGCCCCCACAGTACTGATATTAAGGAAAACCAGAAAAAAATTCTCATAGGAGGGTAGATTTTAGCTGAAGAAAGCTAGGGATGCCAGGAGACAGGGACATGGATAGAAAGTGTCCTAGTCATAGGAGAAAATCAATAAAAATTCCTGGAGGCAATAGGAGAATTGTTTTGTACGAGCAATAAATAGTGGGAAAGCTACTGTTAATTAGTCATAGAGTATGTAGAAGAGAGTAAAACATAAGAAGACTGCAGAGGTAAGAGGGAGCCAGGTTATAAAGGGCCAACCAGAAGATTTTGTTTTTGTTCCTAGAGGTTAGAGGAAGCCCATGGAGTTTATTGGCTAAGGAAGTGACATCAGACTTTGCTTTGCCTGGTCCCATTTGCCCATTTGAACCTGATGTGTCTGATGAGTTTGCAATATTAAACATTACTTAACCACAAGTGTTACCTCTAGAATCAAAGCATCTGGCTTCAAATTTACTACCTAAGTAACTTTGGGCAATTCATTAAATCTCCATTGACCTCAGTTTGCTCATCCACAAAAGAATTAGCCAAGATGGCCCCAGACAGCTCTATGATCCTGAGTCTGAATGTATGGAAGCCACTGAGCATGTGTGCATATGCAAAGCTGCCTCCTGCTACTTCCTCCCAGGTGCTTTTCAAAAAGTGCTTTGGATCCCAATACACTGGGGTTTGAAAATGTAATGCAATCACTTCTCACTGACAGGTAGTCTATTGGGGAAAATTTGTAGCATAGATACTAACAGTTCTAATGTCTGGCCATACTTCTTATATAGTGCAGGAATTAAGTTCTATTTTTTCTTCTTGCTTAACTTCATCTTTATGACCTGGGAGGCAACTGAAGTAATGTCATTTTCCCATCAGACCATTTCTATTAGAATTTCTCCTTGTTGTTGTTTTCCACATACATATTTCTAAAAGGAAAGGCTTCTGGGACAATTGATTTAAAAAGTCTTTGCTCATAAACATGGCTGTAAATCTCATTCTCCCATTTGCAGTTGCTTGCTATCTGACTAAATGATGTAGCTTCAAAACACTTTACAAACATCAATTACTCAATTCATTCAGCACGTGGCACCTTCGCATTTCAGGAAGGGGAAGAGGGCCCAGAGCATGACATCATAGTGACAAGGCTATAAATCAGTGCTCTTGGGAGGGCCACAATCTTCCTTTCTATTATGAGAATCTCTTTCAGAGCTTCTCTTCCATCCTGTCCTCCATGCTCATTTTGGTATTTGGGCAAGCAATCTGGTGCAAAGCAAAAAGCAATGGCCTGAGAGTCAGAAGAGAAAGGTCTACTTTGTGAAGTTGCTAATTGTTCTTCCCTCCCAGGATGCTGCTCTCTTTAGCCATTTCTTAGACATGCACTCACTGTCCAAACACATACTGACCACTTATTAGTTTATGATCTTAGGCAATCCACTTAATTTCTCTGAGCCTCAGATCCTTCATCTGTAAAATTGGGTTAATAATGCCTACTGCACAGAGTTATGGTGAGAACCACATTGAATGAGAATGATGGGGTGGATGAATATGCCGTTTGCAGCAAAGTGCAATATAGATGTCAGGAATTATCACTAAAATTACTTTTTTCTTTCTGTAGCATCTCAGGCTATGGAGCAGCTGGAGGTAAAGGAGGAAAGAACACTATGATGAGATCCCATGGTGTATCAGTTCTAGGAATCTTTGATCTGGAGAAGGATGACTTCTTATACATCTTGGTAGGACAGCAAGGGGAAGATGCCTGTCCCAGTGTAAGTGCTCATGGCTTTTTAACATCTACTAAGGTTCTCAAGTTGTGCTGAATTCTCTGTAGAATGGACAATGGGTACAATCCTTCTGAAAATCTATATTCTAAGTTGATAAAATTCTCCTGTAGGAAACCCACTGTTAGTTTTAATTTAGGGTGACCATCCTTCATTAATGTGCGTGAGAAAATTATGGGTTTGAAATTATATAATATGTTGGAATTTCACACATGGATCCAGACTCAGTCAATTCTTTGTGAACCTATAATGAAGACACAGGCTAAAGCAATCTATTATTCTATTTTATAACAGAAATGAAAATAAGGACCCATTTGCTAATTGTTTTTCCTTGCCAGGAAATGATTGCCCTTATCTACAATATAGACCCAGATACTCTATATAAATTAACTTATGGCTATTTAAGACTCGTTATATGCTTTTGTTTGAGGTTTTATTACATTTCTTTTGCTGTTTCCTCCTCATTTCCCATCCCTGACAAGTTATATCCTCATATCCTATAGCCCTAGAGATATCTCATTGGTTGGGGTTCCTAACCCTACTGGAATGCTAATGATTGAGGAAGCAAGCAACAGTGAATCCAAAAGGCCAGAACTGGACAAAAATTAGAGGGAAGGAAATCAGACAGTGAAAGATAATTGTACTAAAGTCATGTAAACTCTGCAGTGTCTCAGCTCTGTGTTTCTTGTGTACATATATCTTTTAAGAAAATCATTACCAAGCTCAGAATGATTAGAGCTCATTAAAAATGAAGAGGAAAAAAGAGGTCAAAGACAGAAACAGAGACTTCATATGTTGCAGAATATTTATAGCTGCACTTTTGGAGATAGCTAAGAACTAAAAACAAAGCAGTTACTCATTGAATGGGAAATAGCTAAATGAACTTGTATATGAATTAATGAAATATTATTGTGCAGCAAGAAATTATAGTTATGAAAAATTTAGATAAACAAAAAAATTGTGTGAACTGATAGGAGGAAATGAACAGAACCAAAAAAATTAAACATAATTATTATAATTATATAAATCAAAAGATTACTAAAGGGAAGCCAAATTCTGAGTAACTAAAAAGGTCAGTGATAGTCCCAGAGAAAGGTATGTCCCTTCTCTTCTCTTAAGGTGGTAGATTAGTAGGCAGGAATGTTGTACATGTTGTTGGGCATGGTCCACTGCACTGAATTTTTATTCTTAACTCATTTTCTTTGTTACAGTTCCATTTCAGGAAAGAGATGAGCTAGAGAAGGTATTTCCAAAAATGACAGTGATGTAAAAATAAAAAGCATCAGTAGAACTTGTTTTTTAAAAAACTGAACAGGGAGCAGGTAAACCACCATTGTTAGAGATCTACCATGATAAGAACTCAGAAATCTGTGTGGCCAGCCTCCTGGAACATTCAACACACTTTCATGGATGAGCCCCTCCTTGAAAGCCATAATGCCCCACAGACAGCCTCCTTCTGGGGTAGGAAGGAATCAGCACTGCAAAAAGACATTCCTTGTGGTTCTGATGGGCAGGACCCTGAAGGTGAAGTGTCCAGGAGCCTAGAGGCAGAGCATCTCAGAGAGGGCAAGAGAGTGGAGGAGGTCTAAATGCCCCGGATCAAGGATGGGAGCTCCAAATGGCAGCGATAATCATGGGGTTAAGCCAGAGGAAACAGGAGAAAGGTTAATGTGAACAACCTTTAGAATGAGAAATGCCCCAACTCTAACTTTTATTTAGCAACTATAATCAGGACATTCCAGCTTGATATAATATATGAAGTCATTAAATTACAGGCTGCTGTAATCTTAGCGAGAATTTATCGAGTGCTAATGCAATTCTTTCATCTGAGCAGAGAGATTGCATTGACTTCTGGAAGGGACTTTTACTTGATTGGATTGTAATCAGTTATGTCTTTCACATGACTACTTTTTTAAAAATTCAATTGTAATCTACTTGTTCCTCTGGGTCACCGCACTTTATCATGTTATTAATCATCCTACTTGCTCTCAAACTTTGGACTCAATTTAGAAACATGCTGTATTCCAAAAGAGGTAATTCTCTGCTGGCAATCCTGGGCATCCACCTGTACCAGACTATCCAAATGAGGTGATGGCAGGTGGACAGAAGCATTGGCCTCCCATGCATCTCCTTCTGCCCAGATGGGAAAAGAAAATGGAGGAGAGGAAAGATCTTTTGATCTGGATTCAGCCATCTGGGTTTAAATCCTAGACTTACTACTTACTACATATGTGACCTTGAACAAGTCACCTCAGTTTCCTCATCTGAAAAACAAGAGCCTTGGATTCAATGATTTCTAAATTCCCTTCCAGCTCTCCATCTATACCCCTGGGATCCTAATGTCCAATATCCATATACTTTGTCAGTTTCCACTTCTTTGTTGGCAGAAAAAAATATATATCAGTTAGAAAGATTCTCCAGCCATTAAAGCAGACAGGCATCTATATGATTAAAATTAAATAGAAGCAGAATTACTAAAGAGGATTGGCTTTGGAACCAGAAAGATCAGGGTTTCAGGCTTGCCTCTGATGGGCAAGTAAATTAACTTTGCAATGCTTGTGAGGGAACTTCTTAGGACCCTATATAAGTGATACATTACCTCAGTGCTAGAGAGTTCCCCACATCAATAACAAATATGGAAATATGTTTAGAAGAACTGCACATATTTAACCTATATTGAATTGCTTTCTGTCTTGGAGAGGGTTAGAAGGGAGAGACAGAGAAAAATTGTAACAAGGTTTTGCAAAGGTGAATGTTAAAAACTATCTTTGCATGAATTTGGGAAAATAAAATGTTATTTAAAAAAGAAAGATTAGATCAAGACACACATTACCCCCCACCAAAAAAATAATGAAAGATAGACTGTCACAGTAGATAAAGTATTGAATCTAGAATCAGGATTCTCTGAGTTCAGATCCTGCCTCTGATTCTAGCTAAGTTCCCCAATTAACTTCACATTTAAGATGTTGGAGAAAACTCCTTAAGATTTCTCTATAAAGTCATAGATAGGTTGCAATCTATGTTGGTGAAGAGAATTTCCATAGTGGCATACATTATTTAAGTGAAACCAGAGATCCTTCACCCATTTGCAATATTGTTTGGATCACCCCTATTTAATGGGGGTGGATTGGATCACCAACTATTTAATGTTAAGAGGGCCTTTCTTTTCATAGAGTTAAGTGCACTAAGAGAGGGATGTCAACAGTCAGACTAGGAGAAATGAGAAATGACTTTCTAACTCTTCCCTGGAAGCAGAATCATAGGATAAAAGATTATGAGAATACTGTAGTCCCATCTACATTACTACTTAACTGTGTATATGAGAAAATTATATCATCTTTCTTGGTCTCAGTTTCTTCCTCTGAAAAATAGGGATATTGGACTTCCTGATCATTAAAGGCTCTTCAAGCTCCAGCCTTCTATGAATTTATAAGTGCTGCATGGGCAGCAGTTTCACCAAACCCTTCACTAGCACTTTAGTTACCCAAGAGTTTTGTGCCATCCAACTCCAATTTGCACTCATGGAATATGACACCCTTCAGAGAGTAAAGATCGGGAAGGTTGCAGAACAAATGAAGAAATAACATGGATGATCAAACTCTTTTCAAATGGACCAATTATTCCTAAACTTTTTGGTCTCAGGGCCCATTTCTACTAACGAAAGTTATTGAGACCCACTCCAAAGCACTTTTACTTATGTGAGTTATATCTATTAATAGTTATTGCATTAGAATTTAAAACATATTAGTTTCATTGTGAAGAAACTAGATAGCCCAGTGGAAAGAGTTAAGGAGTTCAAATCTGGTTTCAAACACTTACTAGTTACATTACCCCAAATAAATCATTTAGCCTCTGTCTCAGTTTCCTCAATTATAAATTGGAAATTATAATAGCAATTCCCTCCCCCTGATTGTTGTAAGGATCAAATGAGATAGTAATTGTAGAGTGCTTATTACAATATTTGGCACATAGTGGGTATTTAATAAATGCTTACTTTCTTCCACATGAAAATAGTTTTGACTTTGAGTCAAATGGTTATGACTCCCTAAAATGGTTTTGGGGGCTACCAGAGATCAAAACATACTTTGAGAACCATCAGATAGACAATTTTAGAATCATAGGATTTCATAGATAAGAGGCATCAAGAATGTAAGAGTTGGAAGGACCTCAGCAATTATCTGAGTCAATTCATATTCCGAATAAATCATAGAAACATAGATTTAGATTGGGAAGGCACTTCAGAGGCCATTGAGTCCAGCCCTCTAATTGTATAAAGGGGAAACTGAGGCTCTGGGAACTTAAGTGATTTGCCAGATGTCACACCAGAAGTGGGATCTGAAACCATGTTCTCAACTCGAGAACCAATACGCTTTTCAGTTTATCTCCCCTAAATCTTCTCTTCCCCAAGGTAAACATCCCCATTTCCATTAGGTGATCCTCATGTGACATGGACTTGAGCTCCCTCACCATCCTAGATTCCCCTCTCTAAGTGTTCTTCACTTTAGCCTATCTAAACAGAGATGCCCAAGACTAAGCACAATGCTCCATAAATATCTTGACCAGGGAAGAGGACAAAGTGATCAGCACATCCTTATTCCTTGAAGCTATACCTCTCCATTTCAAATCACCTCATTTAATAGATAAGAAAATTGAGATGTTTCAGATTTCAGTGACTTACCCACACTTACCCAACTAGTTAGTAACTATCCTGAGACTAGAACTCGGGTCTCTCCTGATTCCCTATCTACTGTTCCTTCTACCACAAGCATTCAGAACACAAAAAGGCATGGCAGGTCATCTCTGGAGTTTAAATCTGAAGGTATTGCCCTTGTCCTGCAATCCTCAGCTACATTTTGTTTTTTTATTAAACATTTTATTTTCAAAACAATTTTTTGTGAATAATTTTTCAACATTAACCCTTGCACAGCATAATCAATTATATTAATAACCAAACTAATAAAAACCATGATTATCTCTATAGATGCAGAAAAAGCATTCGATAAAATCCAACACCCATTCCTATTAAAAACACTAGAGAGTATAGCAATAAATGGGCTTTTCTTTAAAATGATTAGTAGCATCTACTTAAAACCATCAGCAAGTATCATATGTAATGGAGACAAACTAGAACCATTCCCAATAAGATCAGGAGTGAAACAAGGCTGTCCACTATCACCATTACTATTTAATATTGTATTAGAAATGTTAGCTTTGGCAATAAGAGAAGAAAAAGAGATAAAAGGAATTAGAGTAAGTAATGAAGAAACCAAATTATCACTCTTTGCAGATGATATGATGGTATACTTAGAGAACCCTAGAGACTCAACTAAAAAACTACTAGAAACAATTCACAACTTTAGTAAAGTTGAAGGATTCAAAATAAATCCACATAAATCATCAGCATTTTTATATATTACCAACAAAGTTCAGCAGCAAGAGATAGAAAAAGAAATTCCATTCAGAATAACGGATGATAGCATAAAATATTTGGGAATCTATCTGCCAAGAAAATGTCAGAAACTATATGAACTAAACTACAAAACACTTTCCACACAAATAAAATCAGACCTAATCAACTGGAAAAACATTAACTGCTCATGGGTAGGCCGAGCGAATATAATAAAAATGACAATACTACCCAAACTAATCTACTTATTTAGTGCCATACCAATCAAACTCCCAAGAAATTATTTTACAGATCTAGAAAAAATAGTAGCAAAGTTCATTTGGAAGAACAAAATGTCAAGGATTTCAAGGGAATTAATGAAAAAAAAAGACAGATGAAGGTGGCCTTGCTGTACCAGATATAAAACTATATTACAAAGCAGCAGTCATCAAAACCATTTGGTACTGGATAAGAAATAGAGCAGTCGATCAGTGGCATAGAATAGGATATCAAGACAAGCTAGGTAATAACGTTAGCAATTTAGTGTTTGATAAACCCAAAGACCCCAGCTTTTGGGATAAGTACTCACTATTCAGCAAAAACTGCTGGGATAATTGGAAACTAGTGTGGAAGAAACTAAGGCTGGACTCACACCTAACACCGCACACCAAGATAAGATCTAAATGGGTTCATGATCTAGATATAAAGAGTGATGTTATAACCAAATTAGAGGAACATGGGATAGTTTACCTCTCAGACCTGTGGAGATGGAATAAATTTATGTCCAGGGAAGATCTGGAACTCTTAATTGAACACCAGATAGATAATTTTGATTATATTAAGTTAAAAAGTTACTGTACTAACAAAACTAATGCAGACAAGATTAGGAGGGAAGCATCAAATTGGGAAATCATCTTTACATTTAGGGGTTCTGATAAAGATCTCATCTCTAAGATATATAGAGAATTGTCTCACATTTATAAAAATTCAAGCCATTCTCCAATTGATAAATGGTCAAAGGATATGAACAGACAATTTTCAGATGATGAAATTAAAACTATTTATAATCATATGAAAAGGTGCTCCAAATCACTATTGATCAGAGAAATGCAAATTAAGACAACTCTGAGGTACCACTACACACCTGTCAGATTGGCTAAAATGACAGGAAAAGATAACGATGAATGTTGGAGAGGATGTGGGAAGACTGGGACACTGATGCATTGTTGGTGGAGCTGTGAACAGATCCAACCATTCTGGAGAGCAATTTGGAGCTATGCTCAAAAAGTTGTCAAACTGTGCATACCCTTTGACCCAGCTGTGTTTCTATTGGGCTTATATCCCAAAGAAATCATAAAGGAAGGAAAGGGTCCCACATGTGCAAGAATGTTTGTGGCAGCCCTTTTTGTGGTGGCTAGAAACTGGAAACTGAATAGATGCCCATCAATTGGAGAGTGGCTGAATAAATTATAGTATATGAATGTTATGGAATATTATTGCTCTGTAAGAAACGACCAACAGGACGATTTCAGAGAGGCCTGGAGAGACTTGCATGAACTGATGCTGAGTGAGATGAGCAGAACCAGGAGATCATTGTACACGGCAACAACAGTACTATATGAGGATCAGTTCTAATGGACATGACTCTCTTCAACAATGAAATGCTTCAAACCAATTACAATTGTGCAGTGAAGAAGGCTATATACACCCAGAGAGAGGGATGTGAAATGTGGACCACAACATAACATTTTCATGTTCTCTATTGATGTTTGCTTGCATTGTATTTCCTTTATCGGATTATTCTCTCTTATAGATACGATTTCTCCTGAACAAAAAAATGATGTGTGGTAATAACTATACATATATTCGACTTAAGTATTCTAACATAATTATCATGTAGTGGATATCCGGCTATCTAGGGGAGGGGTGGAGAGTAGGGGGGGGGAAATTTGTAACAGAAAGCTTTGTAAGGGTTAATGTTTAGTAATTATCCATACATATGTTTTGCAAATAAAAAGTATTAATAATAAAAAAACATTAACCCTTGCAAAACTTTGTATTCCCATTTTCCCCTTTTTCCCCCCACTCCCTCCCCGATCCAATATATGTTAAACATGGTAAAAATATATGTTAAATTTAATATATGCATACATATTTATACAATTATCTTGCTGCACAAGAAAAATCAAATCAAAAAGGAAAAAAATGAGAAAAAATAAAATGCAAGCAAACCATAACAAAAAGAGTGAAAATTCAGCTATATTTTATAAGATAATATAATGGTCCAGCATCCTTTGGACTTCCAACAGAAGGAGTCAATCAGGAACTGTCCCAAGAAAGCACATGGAGAGTTTTTATTTGGCTCTCATAGTTTTACTAAGGAGGGAGGGTCCTCCAACTCAAAAACCAATTGGATAAAAAAGAGCCCTCCATTTGCAAGAACTACTGGAAGTAACTGTGGCATTAATACCAGAGAATACTCTTTATCAAGAGTACAGGGCACATACCCAGGTCTATGGGAAGTGCCCATTTCAATGGGTCAAAGAACTCTTTGACCATCAAAGTAATCTCAGCCACAATGTATATTTGTCTAATTTTTTTTTAAATAATTTTATTGCTATATTTTGTACCTATATCACCTATATATCCCAATATATTTTCAACTTTCCCTTCCCAGTGATCCATTCCTTACAACAAAGAATTTTAAAAGAGAGTTAAAAAAAAGGTTAGCAAAACTAATCAACATATCAAAAAATTCAATATTATATATAGCATTCTAATCTCATTGTCCCCATATTTGCAAGGAAGCACAAGGAGTTTTCATATTCCATTTTTGGAATCAAAGTTGGCCATCATACATTTCTATAATACTAAGATTTACCAAACATTTTATTCCCCTTAACACCTTGAGGTAGATAGTATAGTCATTATTCCCATCCTTATTTTACAGATGAGGAAACTGAGTCTCAGAAATATTCAGCTACTTGGTCATAGTCTGTCTATAAATAAATATTTATTGAGGATCTGTGAGACACTATGCTAAGTACCAGGAATACAAAGAAAAGCAAAAGGCACTTTGGGTGCTCACAAACACTTATAGTCTAATTAAAGAAAATAACATACCAAAGAAAGCTCAAAAAGGGAAGCAGTTAGGGAAGGTTCCACAGGGGCTGGAGAGCATGTTGGAGAAGTCCCAGGGAATGAAACTCTGGAAAATGAAGAATCCAAGAGCTAGGAAACATCATACTCAGTCCCCAAACTCCGAAGCCCTATCTTCTCTCTCTTGGGGCCACAATGAGCTTCTCATGATCCTGTAGGACCAGAAGGACACCCCTTATGTCCCAGCCATTTCTTCTTTCTCCATCTCCTCTCCCCCCACCCCTAAGTCTTTCCTTGCTCACATGCATAAGGAGAAAAAATATCAGCATTGTCAATTCAAAACCTTTCACCCAAGCTCCGTCCACTTCAAAAGAGCTCAAATTATTCCCATCATTAAATTGAAAACACCATAAAATAAATTGTGTCTCGACCATTCATTTCGATATTCCTCTGGTGCTGAGTACTGGCGCCTCTGTAAGTGCTCCGGCAGAAGAAGCGGCTTAAGATGAATGGCCCAGCCATTTACTGGGTACATTGCTGCTGTAGCATTAGATGGAAATGTGATGTTTTATTAGTTTTTTTCTGATTAAACAAAAGAAAAAAGTTTGATGAGAGAGGATCTGCCTGAGTTGAGTGTTACTGGCTGAAAAGACAGCTGTGATTGTCCTGAATGCTACTAACAAGCTCCAAGAGGGAGCAAAGAGGTGCTGGTGATGCAGAGGCAAAAATGAAGGAGCCCTCCCTTCAAGGAGCTTGCTTCCTACTGGGAAGTACGATATATACACAGATAAGGAAGTGCAGAATATACACTAGTACACAGTAAATTGCAAAGTCTTTTTCATAGGGAAAGGGACAAGGGGGCAAGGGTGAAAGAGAAAGGGGACAAACAACTAATGAAAATAGAAAAGGCTTCCTGAAGGAAATCGTATTGAGGTGGACCTTGGAAGCAAAGGATTGGATGAGGCAAAGGTGAGGAGGGAGAGTTTTCTAGCTTTGGGAAACAGTTTATACAAAGGCAAGGAGGTAGGAAATGTGCAAGTCAAATGGGAGAGTTTGAATGAAATATCATCATGAATTAAAGACTGCCATGGGCAGTCTATGTGGGGGGAAAATGTACAATCCTTCTGGATTGTAAAGGGTTTTAATCCCAGATAGAGGATTTTGCTTTTTATTCTAGAGCTAATAAAGAGTTATTAAAATTTCTGGGGTAGGGGATTGATATGGTCAGATCTGTGCTTGACAATCGGTTACATGAGTAGGCTTATTGAGCATTATTTCAGCAGGAATCCTAACATCTCTGAGTTAGAAGGAACCTGATAGCCTAGCTTCAACAATATCTCCAATAAGAAACCTCCCAGAGAAGGCAGTAAACATTGAAGTTGGATCTCTTCATTGCCAAATGTGATATCTTTTTTCTCAATCTTCATTGAGAAGTCCTTGACTTGTCTGCAGCTTTAATGCTGTCAACTTCTCTCTTCTGCTTAATACTCTTTTCTCTCTAAGTTTTCAGGATACCACCTGGTTCACCTCTTATCCTCAGTCTCCTTTTCCAAACCTTCATCCAGATCATACCCACCAATTGTCCCACAAGGCTCTGAACCAAACCTTCTTCTTCTATACAATTTTGCTTTGCACCCATTGATTCAATTACCATCTCTATGCAGATGATCCTTAAATCATTTGTCTGGTCCTAACCTCTGTCTTGATCTCCAATCTTATTTTTCCAGTATCTGAAACTGGATATCCTATAGACATCTTAAAATCAAATGTGCAAAACTGAACTCATTCTCTCTCTCCCCCAAACTCACCCCTCTTCCTTACTTCCTTATTATGGTCAATGTTATCACCATCCTCTCAGACTCAAAAACCTCATCCCCATCCTCAGCTCCTCATTCTCTTTTCCTCTCCCAAAGCCTATCAGTCCTGCTGATTTTACCTTTGTAACATATGTCACCTCTTTCCTCCAACACTGTCACCACCTGGTCCAAGCCCTCAACAACCTTATGCCAAATCTATTGAAATATTGTAATAATCTATTGGTTGATCTCCTTGTCTCAAGTCTGTGCCCTCTCATGGTCCACTAAGCTGTCAATTTGATATTTCTGAAGTGCAAATTTGACCATGGGATACTACTTCATCTCCAAGCACTGAGTCAGAATCTGAAAGATCCGAGTTCAAATTCAGCCTCAGATCCTTACTGACTGTATGATCAAGTCACTTAGCTTCCATCTGCCTCAGTTTCCTCAAAGGTATAATGTGGAAAATAGTAGTATCTACCTTCCAGGGCTGTTGGGAGGATCAAATGAGATAATATTTTCAAAGAGCTTAGCACCATGCCTGGCACATAGTAGGCACTTAATAAATGCTTGTTTCCTCCCTTCCCTAGTCAATAAATTCCAGTGACTTCCTGTCTCCTCTAGGATCACATATAAAATACTCCATTTGGATTTTAAAGCCCTTCACAAACTGGACTCTTCCCATTTTCCTAGTATTCTTACAAGTTACTTAACCCCACAAAATTTTTGATGACATTATCCTCCTTGCTGTTCCTCCCACAAAACACTCCATCTCCTAATTCCAGGCATTTTCACTGGCTCTGTTCCATGTCTGGAACTCTCCTTTCTCATCTCTACCTCCCAGCTTCCATGGCTTCTCTGCTGAGGGCCCACTTTCTTCAAGAAAACTTTCTCAGTCCTCCTTCCTAGTCTGCCCACTGAGAATTTTTGTTGTTTAGTCACTTTCCAGTCATGTTCATCTCTTCATGACTTTATTTTGAATTTTCTTATTAGAGAGTGGTTCACCATTTCCTTCTCTAATTCCTTTGACAAACGAGGAAACTGAGGCAAACTGGGTTAAGTAACTTGCCCAGGGTTACACAGCTAGTACATGTCTGAGATCATATTTGAACTTAGGAAGATGAGTTTTCCTCACTCCAGTTCCAGCACTCTGTACACTACAAGTCCAACAAGAGATTATCTTCAATTTAGTCTGCATGTAATCTTATCTGCATAGTCGGCATGTTGTCTCCACTGTTAGACTATGAGTATCTTGAGAACAGAAACTGTTTCTTTGGTTTTGATTTTGTTAGTTTATTATTTACTTTCTTTGTTTTCCCAGTACTTACTATGGTGCCCAGCATATAGTAGACATTTAATAAATGCTTATAAAACCCCTTCAAACTCTGGTTCTGCCATTTACTAGCTTCCTGACTTTGATCATAACATTTCCATTTCCTCATCTGCAAAATGAAATGCCAGACACAATTAGCACTAAGTTTCCTTCTAGCCTTAACATTCTGTAGTAAAATGGATCTACTTAAATGCCTCTAGTGATGGAGAACTAACTCATCACCATTATATTTTGGACAGCTGTAATTATTAGAAATTTCTTTTCAAATCTGCCTTCTTATAACTTCTACCCAGTAGTATTTGTTCTCCCTAAGGCTGTGAAAAATAATTCTAGTCTCTTTCCATCAAGTTTTCTGGACTAGAAAGTCCCCTTTGACATATTGACTTTTAATAACTTTCCAGATGATACCTGTACCAAGTAATGGCAACAAAAAGGGGTAAATTGAGAGTTGGCAAAGCAAAATTACTTCCCAGAGAAGAATACAGCTGAAGATCCTGACGGCTCGCCTAATCTCAAGCCTTGAAACTGACAGGCATCTAAACTCTAGGGAGATCCTGATGGAAACTGTAACTCTTATTTATTCATTTTGTCTACAGACTAATGAAATTATCCAGAAGGTTTGCATTGGAGAGAACAATGTGATAGAAGAAGAAATCCGAGCCAACCAAAGTGTGAATGAGTGGGCTGGAGGTGGAGGAGGTGGGGGTGGAGCGACCTACATTTTTAAGGTATGCCCCCCCCCTTTTTTTCCAGGCTGCAGGCTATGCTACATAGCTCTAGGCCTTTTTTTTATTTTCCCCAAGGTGTAATACAAGCACCTTAAGTTTATACCATGCTTTACATAGGACTTAAAAGGGCTCTCACCAAATTTCTCTCACTGGCTCTTCTCCATAACCCTCAGAGGTAAGTAGGGCAGACATCATTAATCATATTTCACAACTGGCTCATCCTATGACTTCCTCAGTAACACCCATTTAGTTACAAGAATGTAGCCTTCTCAACTCTAAAACCATTCATTTTATCCACCAGGTTTTGCTGCTTCTAGCATAATGTCCTCCAATTCTAATTGTAATAGATATTTACATAGGTCTTTCAAGTTTGCAAAGTCTTTTACATAGATTGTTTTATTTGAACCTCATAAACAACCCTTTAAGATAAATGCTTCAGGTATTATTATCCCCATTGAACATAATTTTAAAACTCAGAGAAGCTAACATGATTTATCCATGGTCTCAGAGCCAGAGAGTGACAAGGGTGGGAATTGAGCCCAGGTCCTTTATTTTCAGATAACGTGAATGTTCACATCACAGCAGGATAAGGTATAAAGATTTTAAATAGCTTTGGGTGCAATGCACCTCTCTGAATCAATTAATGTAGAATAGAGTAATTCTTGAACCTCTCAGTAACTGAATACTTTTCTCTTTCCCTACTCAACTGCCTTATTTCAACCATATATGACCGCCATAACTCCCTCCACAAAATAAAAAGTGGAAGTGAAAAGTGAGATATTAAAGAGTCTTAATTATGACTTAGTCTACCCTTTATCCTTGACTAAACCTAAACCATCCAACAGGTCAAGAAAATGAAAGCAGAGGCCATACATTCTAGTCACATTCACTAAAGCTGGAGTCCAAATTAGAGTAGGACCATGGGTCTTTGTACAAGGGCAAGGAAATTTTGAGGGCACAACAATACCTACTGGGAATGGCTCCTCTCTTCCCATCCAGCTCCTGTAGCGGCAGTTTCCCCTTTGGGGCATGTTTACTGCCCCTTCAGCAGCCTAGAAAACTTCTTGGTGTCCTACTTCTTCCTTTTATTAGCCTGCAACCCTAGATTAGGTTTCTTCAACTTTTACCTCAAGTGCAAAAATTGCTAGTTATATCTCTAATTGCAACTGGGGAGACAGAGAGAATGTAAGAGAAAGAAATCAATCTAAATTTGAAGAACTAAAACTTTACCCTTCCTACATGAATCAATTCATCAAACAGTGAACATGTATTAAGTGCCTGCCATATATTAGACACTGTGTCAAGTGCTGGGGGAGGAAGGTACAAGTCCTGGGAAGAATTAGGTTAGACAAGGTAGATAACCATCTGAATCATTGCACATAATCACACTTTTTATATTTGAATACTTTTAATGCCTTTTCCATGGCATATCGATATTTTTTGTGATAAGTCAAGTTTTAGTTGTTACAGTGAAAGATCATAGCTTGTGATGGATGGTTACAGAGGAGGCAGGTCAAGTGGTGTGATTTTTAGGCCCAGAATTTTGCCCAGGCCACCTAAGTGCCTTATCCCAACTTCCCCTCTCCCCTCTCCACCCCACACCTATCTCTGAGACTTACAGGATACCATGGGCTTTTCTTCCAAATGGTGTCATGGGAAGAATCTGACAAGATGGCAGAACAGAGCCAATGTAACATAAGTCTGGATCGCTCAAGGAGTGAGCTTATTGCCTGTGTGGAGACCAGAAGCCAAATTAGAGTCCAGCTCTGGCCAGAAGAGGATGCCCCCTTCATTTTTTACTTTTTCCTTTGTCAGATGAAGAATGGAATACCAGTGCCTCTGATCATTGCAGCCGGAGGTGGTGGAAGAGCCTATGGAGCCAAAACAGATAAATTCCATTCAGAAAGACTGGAAAATAACTCCTCTGTTCTAGGTCTGAATGGCATTTCTGGAGCTGCAGGTAATGTGACCACATAACCCTGCTCACAAAACACAGCCAGGCTCAGAGGTCTAGGGACTAAGCTGGGCCTCTGGAGTCAGTAAAGAAACTGGACCCACTCTTGGAGGTTGGGATGGGGCAGTGTGCTGGGGAGTGGGACATTTATAAAGTTGAGACTTGGGGAGTATAACTTACTATGACAAACAAATAACGTTCTGAGTCATGTTTGTAGAGCTCTTTCTTGCTGGTATTGGAGGTACCAGAACTCCAATCCCTAGACATTATTTCTTATGGCATCTCTATTATTATGATTATTATAATAATTCACATTTCAAATATATATTAAGATACAGGGACCCTTCAGAAGGGTCTCATGATGTCTGACTGTAAGTGTCCTGCCTAGGTATATCCAAAAAAGTATCAGGACTTGAGCTTTTGCTGACTGGGACACAGAACCATGATTGCCTGATCTTCCAACCTTATTTTTGCCAAGGCATCAAATAGCATAATCAAATACACAAGATTTCTCCAAGGACAAAAACAACACAGGAAATCTGAGACACCCAGCAAAACCCTCTCCAAAACATTACAGGACTGTGAGATACCTGGGCCAAATACTGCCCTCCAGATTTTATAATTGTAAAGCTGAGTCAGAAAAAGAAAGCAAGAAAGAGACAGAGAGAGACAGAGACAGAGACAAAATGAAACAGAGAAATAGAGAGACAGAGACAGAAACAGAGAGAGACAGAGACAGAGGACATGATTTGCCCAGTGCCATGCAGTTAATAAAAGGCAGAGCTGCTACTTGAGCTCAGGTCTTCTGACTTTTAATCCCATACCCTTGCCACTATACCAATACCATCTGCAAATAGTACAAATCCAAATAATGGGACTCCTGCTATTTCAAGTTACTTTATTGTTCCCCATGGGACACTGTTGTATTTTGACTTGTTCTTAGTCACAGAAAATCTCCCAAGAAATTGGGAACCAAATCTAGACTCTCTGACCCAGAGTGACAAAAAGTAACCCTGAATTGATATTCTCCCAAGACCTCCACCATCACCTTAGATTTGTATCTAAAACAAGAATGAGAATTTTCTTCAAAATTCTGTGCCCTCTTATTCTTAGGACAAATGGAGATCTATGGCAGAGAATAAAGAATATGGAAGAGCAAGACCTTTTGCCTATTCTTTGCTACAATCTCCATCGCCCTGACCTCCATCACCCAACCCCTATCAACTAGAAAGTTTATTTCACTGACCCACAGCCACAGAAGTAAAACAAGAAGCCTGAACTGGTTTCTGTCGAACAGTTTCCTCTGTAGTCAGCAGTTATAGGAAGAAAAAATAAGATCTTGAGGCATTCATTTTGTATTGCTTTTTTAAAAAATCTCAACATTCAATCCAGGAAGGAATAAATAATATTTCAAAACAGGTTATTAATTAATTAATTTGTGGTAATAAATTATTAATTATTATTTAATTAATTCATGGAAATAAAAGAAACCTGGTAAATAAGTTTTCTTTTGGATAAGAAATGCACAAATTTAGTAGAAGAATGAGAAAGTTATCAAGATCATCATTTTAGAGTGAGACAAAAACCCCACTTTATCCAATTTTCCCCTTTTATAGAAGAGGATACAGGGCCAGAAGGATTAGGGGAATTTCCTGAGATTATACAGATAGCAAATAGCAGAACTGGGATTCATACCTAGGTCTTCTGAATCCTTCCCATCTGGATTTGTTGTTTTTTCATGGCACCAGTCACTGTTATTGACTTTTGGTAGACTCACAGCTAGAAAGAGAAGTGGAGATCACTCTACAACATACAAAGGCAGGATGGGAGGCCTAAGTTCAGCAGTTTCAGGGAAGCCCCATGCCACTTCACAGGCACTGGTGAGTGAGGCTGGGAAAAGGTTGGTGGCAGGAACCCACTTCTGATTCTGTTTTGCCAAATTGTTACTATCCCATGGCCCCATAAGGACTCTTTGGCCCACTGGTCCATCACTCCTTCAGGGATTTCTCATGGATTTCTCTGTTCTCCTCTGAGGTTCCTGTCCCCATCCTGCAAGTCACAGGAGCAGAGGTTATGTCCTTATATTCTTTGGGAAGGCTGGGGACGGGTTGGGGTGTTGAGAAATCTGTTGAAAATGCCATGAAAGGAAAAAAAGAAAAATAAGTTCATAACTTTATTATATATTTAAAAGGAACAGAAATTTATACATAAGAGATTTGAGGTTTCATATACAATTATCTTTTTTTCTATTCTACTATGTTATGGAAATGGTTTTTTTTATTTCAAATCTCTTAGGTATAACATAGTTCAGAATAAAATAATATGTTTTTAAAATGCCATGAGAAACAGTGACTAGTCCCAGCCTTAGCAGGAAAGATCAGACTATGTTGACAGAAAAAGCTTAAGATGCTTTAGAGTCAGTAATAGTCCCTCTTCTTTAGGAAACATCTTGAAAGGCACTCGTGGGATTCTGCAAATGTCTGTACCCTAAATAGGCAAAGCAGAAAGAGAGCTGGTCTCCTAATTAGCAATGCCTATATTCAGATTGTGTCTCTGACCCACAATGGTTTTATGTCACTTAATGTCTCAGGATCTCCAGGTCCCTCAGACTATAAATTGCAGAGGAGGTGCCAACCTTCATTGGTTAATGGAGTTTCCTTTTCTGTGAGTTCCAAAATCCCTTGCCTAGCATCCCAGAAGTCACAGCCCGCAGAGGCTCGAGATGCCAGCAGAACACAACTTTCTGTTGAAACTTTATTTTCCCATCTTCCTTCCACCCTCTCAATTTGGGAGACCCTAACAGGAGACCAGCCTCTTAATTTAGGCTAAGCAGGTCAGGATTGCAGATAAAAGATTACTGACACTGGAAGGAGCTTCAGGTATTATCTAGTTTGATTCTCCCCATCTTCTCATTTTACAAATGAGGCAACTGAGTCCTTGCCCAGGATCACATAGCTAGATCTGGTCCTGGAACCCTGATTCTTGACTGATGGGGAAGCTCTGGCTCAGGAATGATGCCAGAGGAAGTGCAAGGGCCATTTTCTCTTGTGACCTCCATCATTCTGCCCTTGGTAGCACCCACTTTGACTTTTGCCCTCCTTGAAGACTAAGCTATGTCAGGCCTCTTGGGGTGAAGGTAGGGAGGAAGTTAGATTAAAGACCCAAGATTTTGGAGTTAGTGGATCAGGTAAATGAGGATAAAATACATTTAGTCAGCTCCAAAGTTCCCCAATCCCAGACTATACTCTTCTCCCCAGGAGCTCACCTCCACTGAGGCGAGAGGGGAACAGGTTGCTCCAACCAAAACTGGAATAAACTGGCCCAACAAACATCAATCCCCTTCCTCCATTCCTAGCTGGGGAAATAGGACTCCCTCAGTTCTATTGCAGATGCCCCCAGGAAGGGAATGTGAGACCAAGAAACCCAAATCCTAATAGCACCTTAAAGGTCTGCAAAATGTTTCGTCTGTTGTCATTGTTTAGTCATTGCAGTCATATCTGACCCTTCATGATCCCATTTAGGGTTTTCTTGGCAATGATACTGGAGTGATTTGCCATTTCCATCTCCAGCCCATTTTACAGATAAGGAAACTGAGGCACACAGGGTTAGATGTCTTGCCCAGGGTCACCCAGCTCATAAGTGTCTGAGGCCTGATTTGATCTCAGGAAGATGAGTCTTTCTGACTCCAGATCTGACCACTCTACATCATCTCATTTGAACTTCACAACAACTCTGGGAGGGAAAGGCTGTTATAATCCTCTTTTACAGATGGGGAAACTGAGGCAGGCAGCAGTTTAAGTGACTTGCCATAGTCACAGACCTAGGAAGGATTTGAAGAAGGACTTCCTGGTTACAAGTCCAGCTCTCTGCCCACTCCCAGAACTGACGGCCTCCAGTTTTTTCCACCAATTTCACTTCCTGAGCCCCTCTCACTGGGATCGTTTCCTCCCTCTCTCCTCTGCAGGTGGTGGAGGTGGTTGGAATGATAACACTTCCTTGCTTTGGTCGGGAAAATCTTTGCTGGAAGGTGCCACAGGAGGACATTCCTGCCCCCAGGCCATGAAGAAGTGGGGGTGGGAGACAAGAGGGGGTTTCGGAGGGGGTGGAGGGGGGTGCTCCTCAGGTGGAGGAGGCGGAGGATACATAGGTAAAGATGCTTCGCGTTCAAGGTGTCAGTTTCCCTCCTTTAGTCATAGAAGTCAGGCAGGCTCTAAGCCCCGTTTCCCTGCTCCCTGATCTTCCCCACTCCAAAACCCTTTTCCCTCTTTTACCCTCCCCTGACCCTGCCCTGTTATGTCATGGCCCCCCCTTCCCCTTTAGCTGGGCTGGGTGAATGTGCACGGGGTGGGCATGGTGACAGCTGCCCTGCTGCCATCCTGCCTCAGGCCTCTGTAGGACAGCATCAAGATCTCACTGTGATTCTTGATCCCCTTCCCCACCCACCCACCTGAAAGCCTTCCTGGAGGAAGAGAGGCCACGGCCTCTCCCAGACCATTCTCTGAGCACCCCAATGAGGCGCCAGATTGAAAACCTTGGAGCTGAACTCCTCTGGGAGTCATGGCTGGTAGCAACTTCTGCCCAGCCCCGGGCCTCCTTCTGGATGGCCAAGCTTGTTCCAGGCCCCGACCAGCCCCTAAGGGACGGACTGGCGCTTCGGCCACTCCTCCGGTCGCTGGCTGGCCACCGAGAAGCCACTCTCCCTGCTGGTGCTCGAGGGGAATCGGGGCGACCCAGTTCCCAGCCCTGTGGGTTCATCAGCAGGCAGCAACGGGCCATTGACCCGGCTGCCCTCCTCTTGGCTCTTGCCCAAGACCAGCTAGGACTGATGGTCCAAGAGGAGGGGAGGTGGTGCAGCCCCTTAGCTTAGAGTAATGTGCATGCCCTGTGATATCTGTGTGGTTTTTGACTTTAATGCTTCGTGTGAGACGCTTGTGTTGGTCGTGCTTTCATTCTTCAGGGTCCATGAGGGGGAGAAGATCAGGCCGGGGCTGCAGCGGTGGGATAAGCCCAGTCTTACTTCTGAGCAAAGAATGGGACCCTTGGGGAAGGAGAGGTGACCCCACTAATCCCACTGTGGTCCCCTCTCACTCTTCCCTGCCTGCCCTGACCTGATAGGTTAGAGTGGACGGAAAAGGGCAGGAGATGCTAATGGGAATTGGGGGGTAGGGGAAAGTCGGCCTAGGGAGCCCCAATTTTGTGAGATTCCTGTGCAAGCAAATCAGTCCTCCCAAGGGAGTTAGGGTGCAGCGGCTTGGAGGACTGAACCTAGTGGTGTTAGATCTGGGTATGGATCCTGGCTCTTCCACTTACTGCCTGAGTGACTCCAGGCCAGTCATGTAGATCTTGAGACTCGCTGAGCCTCAGTTTCCTTATATATAAAGTGAGTTTGGACTAGGTGACCTAGAGAGCATCCCAAGAGCCAGTGTGTACCCCCGGATACTCAGGGTCCCGGATTTAGAGCTGCCACGTAGGCACGTGACCCCGTGCAACCAACCCCGCAGCTTAGATTGGCTCTGAGCTGCCCCTTACCTTCCCCCTGCCTGATGTCAGCCCCCCTCAGGACCCTGGAAAAGCTGTCAGCTGCTTGCTCTGCCTAGCATGCCGTGACTCATGGATGTGTGTCTGTGTTTGTGCGTCATGACTCCCTACCCAGTGTTCAGCTTTTCTCTGGTTTGCAACAGGGGGTAATGCGGCTGTGAACAATGACCCCGAAATGGATGGGGAGGATGGGGTCTCCTTCATCAGTCCAATGGGCATCCTGTACACCCCGGCTCTGAAAGGTACCCCCCTCTCTCTCAGGTGGCAGCAGTCAGGTCCCGCCAGACTACAGCGCCAGGCCACGGTCGGGCCTCAGGACAAAACAGATCCAGGGGGCGTTGGGATCCACGGCCACACGGCCAGAGATCCACTAGCAATTAGGAAACTCCCATACCTCCCACCCTAGTAATGTAATCAGTGTCAGGCACGGGCCTAATCACTGGGCACACCAAAAGAGGCGAATCAAAACAAAATTTAAAAAACACCGACCACTCAGACCCAGCAAAAATGCATAAAAGTAACTTACATGTCAGGCAGCGTGCTAGACCAGGAATTCAAAAGCAAAAGTGAAATAGTCCCTGCCATCAACAAGCTTACATTCTACATGCACATACACACACCCATACACATTCATACACAGACATTCATACTCACACACACACATTCACACACACACATACTCACACACTCATACACACACTAACACACACACTAACACTCTCACACACACACACATTCACACACACCCTAACACACTCACACTCACACACACACACACCTTCACACACACATTCACACTCACACACACACACACACACACACCCCCTCACACACACACAAACACTCTCTCACACTCATACACACACTAACACACACACTCACACACCCTCACACACACACACACTAACACTCACTCACACACACACACCCTCACACACACACACACACACACACTAACACTCTCACACACACTAACACACTCTCACACAGTCACATAAATCCATGCCGAGGCTCTCCCCATACAGGATTACTTACTTGGACACGTGCATCTTCTGCTTCCCCTCACACAGCGCACACTCCCTGGAGTGATACCACCAAGGGGACATAGGGGGAAATGTGCACATCATCCAAAGAAACCCTGTGGAGAAAGGCCGCTGGAAGCCCGGGTCCTCCCCCGGGGGCATGCGAGGGGGTGGCAGGGGGGCCGTCCTCCCGGCTCAGGCTGACCAGGTGTTTCCTGCCCCTCCCTTGTTACCCCAGTGATGGAGGGCCACGGGGAGGTGAACATCAAGCTTTACTTGAACTGCAGCCACTGTGAGGGGGACGAGTGCCACGTTGATCCAGAGAGCCACAAAGTTATCTGTTTCTGCGACCACGGCACCGTACTGGCCGAAGATGGGGTCTCCTGCATAGGTGAGAAGGCAGATTGCCTCCTGGGCCCAGAATGCTGCTGGGATGCAGACTTGCAGGGAGAGGGGCTGGTCCCAGGGTAATTTCCTTGCCCCGATTTCTGCTGGGCTGAAGGGAACTAACTGCTTAAAAGCAGCATGGAGAGAGGCCTCCTGCTCAGAGGGAGCTTGGAGGTCACTGAGTCACCCAGTAGTAAATGGCACAAATCCCTGCTTGTGTCCCACAACAGTTCAATATATATGCACTCCTTCAGTGGTATGGAAACAACTGAGATCATCATCTAACTAACAATAAATAATGAGTCAGAATAGGGAGACTAAAGCAAACAGGTATTTTCCTTCCCATCTCATCCCTCAGTGGCTACCCCAGGTGGTCTCCCCCCATGGTGACCTCCCTGGGGATTGATGGTTTCTGCTAGACCCGCAAACCCAGCGGAAGTGAGGGCATATTTCTGCACCATTTGCCCCAGGGGCAAAAACTGATCGTCTGAACTCTTTCCATAAGATAGAAGCACTTTCTTTCTCCTCCTAAACTCTCTAAGCTCATGAAAAGGAGGAAAATGCCTCCTGAATGTGCAGTGAGGAAGAGCTGCAGCAGGTTGCAGGGGAGGGGGGGAGAAGGCGGAAGCACTCTGAGGATACCCCAGCAGTGGTTCTCAGTCCCCCCTCTTGTGTGTCTTGCAGTGCCTCCCACCTCTGAACCTCACTTGCCTCTCTCCCTGATTCTGTCTGTTGTGACCTCGGCCCTGGTGGCTGCCCTGGTCCTGGCATTCTCGGGCATCATGATTGGTGAGTATGCTGGGCCCTGCTGCCGGCGAGCATTGCAGGTGGGCCGGAGAAGCCCGAGAGAGGAGGCCTTGTGCTGAGGAAACACGAAGCTTCCGGGATCTTCTCGGATGATTTAGAGAGCCTTGATGGCCGGAGGGCAGAGGGACCCGAGAATGGAGAGGCTCCCCTCGCCCCGAACTTTAGCCTTATTCTTCATGGATAGGGAAGAAATGTGTCCTGCTCCTAGCCCTTCACCTACCACTTGCTAGTTGTCAGTCTGGGCCTTTCCAACCCAAGGCCTTTCTTCGCTTCCAGAATTCCCTCCAACTTCCACAATCGTGTTCCCCTTGGGGAACTCCTCCAGGCTGAGCATGTCCAGCTCCGTCTGAATATTCTCATTCTGGCTGCGTCACAGAGTTCTTCACCAGCCTCTAAATGCTCCCAACGTGGCAGTGTCCTTAATATGTGGGGATGGGAGTTAGGAGAGGGACTCAGAAATAAAGATGATGTAAAAACAAAATGATGATCATTTGTTTTTAATGTTTAAAGAGTGCTATGACCCCAAAAACTGAACACAGAACTCCAGAGGGGGTCTGTCCAGCGCCTGGTCTTGAACCTTATGCCCTTCCTCATGTATCCCACAATTGCACGAGCTTTTCTGGTTGGTGAAGAGGTTGCACCTTCCATCCACCAGAGGCCCACACAGAAGCCTTTTCACAGCCCTTTCCGTATCGCAGACTTCCTTGACTTCAAATCCCAAAGACACCTCCATGATACAAAGGGTCACTGGCATAGGACTTTAATGGGAGAACGAGAGTAAGCATCCAGGGCTCTCAGAGTGGGCAAACACCGTGCCCTCTGTAGCCCAATGCTCCTCAGGGTAGTTCAGCAGGTGCTACTGTGTTCCAATTCCTATTCCTCTCCCTACAACATTAACTCAGTCGGTGATGGACTTCTCAGTGAGATGCACCAGAAATGGCCTCAGAGCTTGGACGCTCCTTTGGCTATTCCCATTAAACCCCCAGCTGCCAGTGGGTTTGTCTCTCCCCAGTGTACCGCAGGAAGCATCAGGAGCTCCAGGCGATGCAGATGGAATTGCAGAGCCCCGAGTACAAGCTGAGCAAACTGAGAACCTCGACCATCATGACCGACTACAACCCCAACTACTGTTTTGCTGGCAAAACCACATCCATCAGCGACCTCAAGGAGGTGCCTCGGAAAAACATCTCCCTCATTCGGTAAGTCCCAGTCCCCTTCTCTGACAGCTGAAGTCTGAGGCTGGGCTGCTAGCATCCAAGATGGCAGAGCTCAAGATGAGGGGGGTGGGAGGAAAGGAGGGAGAGAGGAAGAGAAAGAGGGAGGGAGAAAAGAGAGAGGGAGGGAAAGACAGACAGACAGTAGACAAACAGAAACAGGGAGGAGGAGAGAGGAAGAGGGAGAGAGACAGAAAGAGATGCGGGGGGGAAAGGAGGAGAGAGATAGAGAGATGAAGAAAGGGGGGAAGGGAAGGAGGGAGGGAGGGAGGGAAAGGGAGGAAGAGAAGAGAGAAAAGAGAAAAAGAAAAAGAAAGAAACTGGGTTCTAATCCTAGTTCTCCCACTTATTACTTATGTGAGCTGAAGCAAGTCCACTCTAGGTCTTGGTTTTCATTCGCAAAATGCAAAACCTGGATTAAATGATCACTTAGTTTCCTTCCAGTTCTAGAGTCTGGACTTGAAATCCAGAACACCTATATTCAATTCCCAATTCAGATGCTACTCTGTATGTGATTTTGGATAATCTCTCTGTGCCTCAGTTTGTTTATTTGTAAAGTTAAGAGGCTGGATTCAGTGCTAAATTGAAGATCCCAAGTAAGTCATAAAATTGAAGAGTGTCAATGGAATTAGTCTGATGTTGACATGCCAACATTCCCAAAGACTTAGACCTGGAAATTAATTCAGGTAGGAGTCACCTAATCAAGCCCCTTCATTTTAAGAAGTTTTACTAAGAGATGATTAGGCAGTCCCTAAGAGCATTTCACACAAGCCTTACAAGAGCTCATCATTCTTTCTGTTAAAAAAAATACACTTTTGCTGCTTTATATAATTTACACTTCACAATTCAAAAGAAAGCCAGAGGTTTCATTTTTAGACAGTTTCCATTACATATTTTAAAGTAAAGGTTTATTTTCAGTCTTTGCTTTCCATCAGCAAATTGAATGTACATTTGGTTATTATACCTACTAATTGGAACAGCAGATAATTTTCAAGTGTTCTGTCTTCACAATGATATTTAAGGAGAAAATTTTGTCCCACAGTATTATTAGAAAGACAATAGCCATTTATCAATATCATTGATACGGTGGACAGGCCAGTGGACCTGTGTTCAAATCCTTTGTGACACTGGCCAAGTCACTTTCTAGGCCTTAGTTTCCTTGTCTTAAAAATAAAAGGGTTCTACTAGATGTTTTGAAACCTTGTCCAGCTCTAAACCTCTTGATCCTATGAGGAAAGGCAGGTTTCAGAGATGGGGTCATGGAAGCCTGTCCCTGCTGTCCCAATCCACAAGGCCCAGTGTCAGTTTAAGGCAGGAAGTGGAAAAGGTAATTTCAAGGCTGGATGACCACATGTCAGGTATGATGTAGAAAGGATTCTTTTTCAGGTATAGGATATGGCCTGTGAAGTTCCTTCCAATTCTAAAATTTTGTGATCTGTGAAAAACAAACAATATTTTCTTTTATTTAACTTTTAAAATCTATGCTACCTATTCTTCTTCAAAAAATTAGGTATAGTTTAACAAAACAAGTATATGTATTTAAGTATATGTACATGTATTTAAATTTTTTAATTTCAATTATAAATTATGAAATGTATCATTTTTTAAAATAGTATTTCATAAGTTTATTATGAAGCTCTTAAGTCTTCTCAACCTTAAATACATTTGAAAAGATAAACTTTCCCTACTTTTTCCATTCCCATTGATTTCTGAGTTTGAATGAATTATTCAAAAGAAGCAAATCTTTTTTTTTCATGCCTATAGAAGAATCTGCTTTTGCAAAACACCAGGATTATCTCTTTAGTCTTTTTTATAAATCTAGATGTTAATTAAGAGATGGACTCATTTATATGATTTTCCATAAAATTTCATCGTTAAACAGCAACTGCTTATCTTTGTTGTTGTTCAGTTGATTCTTCATGACACTTCATGACCCCATTTAGGTTTTCTTGGCAAAGAATCTGGAGTGCTTTGCCATTTCCTTTTCCAGCTCATTTTGCAGATAAAAAACTGAAGCAAACATGGTTAAATTATTTGTCCAGACTTACACAGCTCCTGAGTATCTAAGGCCACATTTAAATGTAAGTCTTCCTGGCTCAGAGCTCTAACTATTGTTTGTCTGGTTCATCCTGAACCCTGGAATATACTATACCTAGTATATTCCAGAAAAAAAAATCTAACATATAATAATGTAAGAACCAACTACATAAGCCTCTGAAGGGGGCATAGCATCTAAGAATCCACCACTACCAACCTGCCCCTAGTCCATCTCACTCTTTCTTCTGCTTTGTCCAGGGGTCTGGGCCATGGTGCCTTTGGGGAAGTGTATGAAGGCCAAGTATCTGGAATCCCCAGTGACCCCAGTCCCCTACAGGTGGCAGTTAAGGTAAGGGATAACCCATATTTCCACAGGACCCAAGGTCTGAGGTCTCAGTCACTGCTTCTGAAAAGCACGTCATGCATCCTGACAAAGTTTTCCCTTCTCTCTTCCCTTTTCCTGTCTGTGTCCAGACACTTCCAGAGGTGTGCTCAGAGCAGGATGAGCTGGATTTCCTCATGGAAGCATTGATCATTAGGTAAAATGAGCCTTCTTCTACTGAGTGCAGAACACAGAAAATCTCCCTTGAAATGATGAAATCTCCAGCAGAAGATGGCCTTCACATCATCCTCCGGGTTACTCTTTCACCAGTGTTTAGCACCTCTGACCACAGAAAATCTGTCCTCAGGGAAACTGGAAGAAATGTCAGTAGTCTTGTGATCTAGACAGCCACCAGTTCCTGTTGGTAGAGGGAAGCTACCATGTCCCTGCACACCACTTCTGTCCCCTTCCACTTTTCTGTGGTCTTGAAAATTTCTGGAGAAAGATTCTTCATTCCTTCTTCAGACTCAATATGGTAGACTTTACATAGGTTATAGGAAACTCTTACATGGGTGGGGAAGTTTAAAGAGGGCTCTGCCTGGAGGCAAAGGCTTTAACTAGATTGAACTCTCAAATTTACTTCTAAATACATGACAGTAAAAGGTCACCATCTAAACTAAACATCCCAAGTACCCTGTGATTCCTGAATCTTCTGGAACCCCAAAATGACTCCAACTAGTTAACTCTAGCAGGATCTTACCTGGGCTGTTGTTGCCCAAAAAGTGACCAGATATGTGTTCTGGATATTTCTCGTTAACAAATGTTTAATTATTTAATAATAATTATTATTAATTTAAAATTTCAACTATGTGAATTTTAAAATTTTAATAGCTTTAATTATAAATAAATATGGCATGTTTTTCAAAAATATTAACAATATTAAGTTGATCAGTATGAGAAGCTGAAAACATTGGGTTATGAAGCTAAGTCTTACTCACAAATAAACTAGAAAATAAAGATGAGCTCTCCTGCTTTTTCATTCCCAAATGATTTCTCAGGAAGAACTCTGAATGGTGAGAAGTAGAGCAAATGGCTAGTATATATAATTTCTTGTGGAAGAGCATGAGTGCACTAAGACTTAGAACAAGTCTCTTTTAACACAGTTAACTTTTGGCATTTCCTTTCTTCTTCTGCAGCAAATTCAACCACCAGAACATTGTCCGCTGTATTGGGGTGAGCCTGCAGGCCCTGCCCCGATTTATCCTCCTAGAGCTGATGGCTGGAGGAGACCTCAAATCCTTCCTTCGGGAAACTCGCCCTCGCCCAGTAAGTGAGGTGGATAGGTAAACAGTTTGGTAGGTGAAATAATTAGGATGGGACTGAATGACCTTGAAAGACAGTACATGTACTAGTCAAAGTATACAAAGCCAATGCAAATTTTTCAGGCTTAAGTTAATTAACTAATTAACTTTTGCATAAATTAATTTTTAAATCTGGTCTAATGGGAAGAGAATTGGGCTAAGAGTCAAAGACCTGATTTATTATCTGAGTTCCCATTCAGTGACCCCATAAGTCTCCATGAACCAGATTTAGAACTAATTAAACCATAGGATTTAGGGCTAGAAGGAACTGGAGAGATGGTCTAATCCAACTCTTCATTTCAGCCCAAATCTCTTTCCTCACCTCCAATTTCACTTCACCAACTGACATTTGGCCATTTTGAACTGGATGTCATGTTTTATTGTTGTTCAGTTGTTTCATTAATGTCTAATGTCTTGAAGACTAATGGGGTCTTCATGACCCCATTGGGGATCTCCTTGGCAAAGATACTGGCAAAGATTTGCCTTTGCCTTCTCCAGCTCATTTTACAGATGGGGAAACTGAAGGTTTTAAGAGTCTGAATATCTGAAGCCATATCTTCCTAATTCCCCAGGTTCACACTCTCAGTATTATCCCCAATTCCTCACCCCCATTCACCCAAAATCTTTTCCTACCTATTATTTTTCCAAATAATTTACATAGTATTGGAATTATTCACCTGTAAATCCATCTGGCCCTGGAAATTTTTCTTTGGGAGTTAATGACTTGTTCAATTTCTTTTTCTAAAGTGAGACTATTTTAGTAATTTATTTCCTCTTCTGTTGATCTGGGCAATTTATATTTTTGTAAATATTCATTCATTTTAGTTAGACTGTCAGATTTGCCACCATACATTGGGCAAAATAGCTCCTAATTATTGCTTTGACTTCTTTTTCATTGGTGGTAAATTCCTTTTTCTAATCAAATTAGCCAAAGGTTTAATCTATTTTGTTGGTTTTTTCACAGTCAACTCTTAGTTTTATAAATTAGTTCAATCATTTTCTTAGCTTCAATTTTATTAATTTCTCTTTTTATTTTCAGAATTTCTAATTTGATATTTAATTGGCAGGTTTTAATTTGTTCTTTTTCTAAAAGCTTTTTTAATTTTTTGCCCAATTCGTTGATCTCCTCTTTCTCTATTTTATTCATGTAGTTATTTAGAGATATAAAATTTCCTCTAAGAACTGCTTTGGCTGCATCCAATAGGTTTTTTTATTTTCATTCTCTTGGATGAAATTATGGATTGTTTCTGTGATTTGTTGCTTGACCCACTCATTCTTTAGAATTAGATTGTAATTTTTATTGCATCATAGTCTGAAAATGAAGTATGTATTATTTCTGCCTTTCTGCATTTGATTGTAAGGTTTTTATGCCTTAATACATGCTCAATTTTTCTTTAGGTGCCATGTATTGCCAAGAAAAAGATATATTTATTTCTGTCTCTATGCAATTTTCTCCAGAGTTCTATCATATCTAGATTTTCTAGGATCCTATTAACCTTCCTAGTTTCTATCTTGTTTATTTTGGGGTTAGATTTATCTGATTCTGAGAGGGGAGAGTCTCCCACTAATATTGCTATTTCTTCCTATAACAGGTTTAATACCTTCTCTAGGAATCTGTATGCTCTACTACTAAGTACATATACATTTAATATCATTACTACTTCATTGTTTCATTGTTTATCATACCCTTTATCAAGATGTACTTTCCTTCTTATTTCTTAATTTTTTTTTTAATTTTTTACTTGTTTTTTCCTTTTTTTTTAACTTTTGCTTTAAGATCAGAATGGCTACCCCTGCTTTTTTTTTTTTT
>JAJPUD010000524.1:0-54552 GCA_023553655.1 Myrmecobius fasciatus
GCGGGCGGGCGAGCGCGTGCTCGTGCTCGTTCCCGCTCCGCCCTCCCCCTTTTCTGCCAGCCCTCTCCGGGGCGCGCCGCCGACGCCCGGCTCCGTCGGCCTCTGTTTTTGTTTTGATGGGACCCGCGTGCAGCTGACGCGTGTCGAGTCACGTGCCTGTTGGGTGGGAGGGGAGGAAAAGAGGGCGCGTTGACGTCCTCAGGACCCTGCTCCTGGAGGGGGCGGGGCCGAAAGCGGGGGCGGGGCCGGGGGAAGGGGGCTGGTTAGCGGTGGTCGGAGCTGCCCCGCAGCCTCTGGCAGGTAGATGCATCCCGGGCAGGGGCCGAGCCGGGCTATACAGAGTGGCTTAGTGCAACGGATAACTGATACCGGGTATTCCCTCCTTTCCCCATTCTGTGTTCTGGGGGGCAAGGGGGAGCGCTCTAGAATTAACGAGAACTTTGCATGTGCCGCCGAGTGACAACTGGCACAACTTTATTACTCCGAACAACTTCGAAGAGTTTAGTGCTGGGGGAGAGGGGACCCCAAATGATTGAAGTGGAGATTTTCTCTCCTCAAAAGGAAATCCGACCCGAGCAGAGGCTGGGAGAGAGAGATGGGGAGGAGTTCGGGGGACAGGGTTGCACCCGGAGCCGAGGTGTGAAAGGAAGATGTTGGTCCAGGATGCTTGTAGCAGCCTTCTCTTAAGGAAAAAGTAATGTACATTTCTTTCTTTGAAAAAGTACCCCTATAAATTTGGGTGAACGCTCCATTAAGTCAAATTGGGAGGCTAGATGTAGATATCAACACTGATCCACCAGAATATTAAGCTTAGGGAAGAGTTTGCAAATTTTAAAATAGGTATTATACATACATATATGAATATATACATATATAATGTGTCCTATAAATATATACACATCTATACAATTTATATTTACATGAATATGTATGCATAGATATGCAAATATGTATATATTTATATACAAATATATTTATACAAATATATGTAGATATGTATTACATATATATATATATACACACACAGAGATGAATGTGTTTACATCTACAGATAGTTTATATATAGAGATATGTACATAAAGAAATGTGTATATTCGTGTATATATACACAGATATATATGTATGTTTAAACATAAATGTGTACATATATATTATACAATACATATATATATATATATTCACGACCTATATTGTGCATATACATGTGGTATTCCAAATGTCTTAGTGGAATTTTAAGCTATTAAAGCTTAACTATTATAAGCTTAAAACTGCACCAAGACTTTTGGAACACTGTATATAATACAAGGGGGTCTTAAGCACATTTGCTGACAAGTGAGCTTTAAAAAAAATGTTTGGCCTATCTAGATTTTCATAAATATTTCTGTTGGTACATCATTAAAAAGTTCATCATACTTCCATACAGCATGAAAATTTGCAGGTCATGAGCTGGGTGTGTCAGGGAGAAAGACAGGAATGTATATGATGTAGCACAAGCTGTATTGTGGAACTCTTGAGAAAAAAATTAGGTCATGCTGTCTGTCACGGAACAAACATTTCTTTTGCCACGTATGTTTTGTAACCATTTGGGCTGAAACAAGTGAGCTTGTTCACTGAAATCTTGCATCAAGAAGGTCTCTTCAAATAAAACAGGGTAAAGGAAAGTTTTAGTTTAAGGTGTTTATGTGATTGAAAAGAATTTCCAAATGATAAGAGTATTATATAATAGATAGCTTAGTCTTTTGAATTCTGTTCATAAGCTGTCATTTGTTTAAGCCTCCATTGGATACGTGACACTTGACTTTAGGTGCTGTGCTATTTACCAGGTGATAGAATGCACATCTGATTTTCAGGTCCCAGCAATCTGGTGGGAATAACAAGATGAAACAACAGAGATCTAATAGATGTGCCTTGTAAATAAATTTAAATGTTGATTTGACATGAATTTTGTATTCATATCTTACAGTGCCCAAACCATTTTCAGCCATCTTAATCTCTTTAGTGCTTTAGCATAACAGTATATTAAGAAAAAATATGGGTGGCTTTAAACAGCAAATATGGAGTTCTTTGGTATATTTTGTATTTTTGTTTGGTTTTTCCATGAACATCAAACTATGGGAATAAAAAGGAAAGGAAGTACATTGGTCATGGCTTTCCCAGCCTCACTTAGATCTACTGATTGCTTTTAGCTCCAAAGCATGTATTTTAGAGCAGCTTATAGTTTTTTGCTTGTAAGATTAAATTAACATTGATTAGGGAGTGGTACTTGGTAATTGTCATTAAACTTTTTACCGTAGCAGGGTGGAGAGAAATGTTACTGCAGAAACTACCAGGATCGTCTCTGGTCCATTACTTGCTGCGTCAGAGCTTGGCTTTCATTACATGCTGTTCTCTGTACATGTGCATAAGGGGAGGGGAAAAATTGATAATCTTGCAGTGGTTGTGATAGTAATTAGGTCTAGGTCCTTGCAAAGAGGACCATAAACCATGTCCTTTATTAATATCATAGATTTAGACCTGAAAAGGACCTTGGAGCAAAAATTCTTAAAACTATTTGTATCGTGGACCTCTTTGGTAGGCTGGTAAAACCTTTGGATGGTTTTTCATAATAATGCTTTTAAATATGCAAAATAAAATACACAGGAACCCAAAGGAAACCTATTATGCCGAAACAAAATTATTAGTTTTTCATTTAAGTAAAAGTATGGATAGCACATTAAGAGACCCTGCTTGGAAGGTATGTTGTCCAGCTCACTCATTTTACAGGTGAAAAAATAGCTCAGAATTTTCTCCCAGCCAAAGCTGGAGGCAGGAAAGTTCAAATTCTGACTTATAAAGCTGCACTAAGACTTTTGGTACACCCTGTCTTTGAACCAAGGATCTCAGCCAATGGTTGAAATAAAGGAGTGGGTAATATTGAAGGGAAAAGCTCCACTAATTTATGTTAAATGTTGAAATCTCAGGCTGTGTTGTATTTTATTGAATGGGAGTTGGGCCAGTTGCTAAGTTATTTTATTTTCAGATGTTAGGGGAAAGTAACAGCGGAATTTTGTTGCTATCATTTTTGATTTGGTGGTTCATCCTTGATGCAATGTTGCAATACAGCCTTTGTCTTTTAGTATAACAGAGAAGTTTATAAAGGACTTGCTCTGTTTTTAAAATCTTAGTAACTTGATTAGTAAACAAAATAAGATACTGCTTTATAAAAAAGTCAGTTTATCCTCTGAGGGTAAAGATGTGGTTATAGGCCATTGTATTTGAAACTTTTTATCTGTTTAATGAATCTAGTGATCTATTTTTAAAAAATTATGCACAGTTATCTTGTAAACTTTCCATAGAAGTAATGCTCTTTATTCTTTCCTTTTTTGGGGGGGTGGGGGGAAGAGTAAGTGCAAAAGTGGTTGCTGATAATAATGATTAATTCTCTAGCAGGTGGATTAGAGGAGCTGCATAAGGAAGTTGTTCTTTATGCTTTTTACATAAGTGGGAGAATTTGTCTTATTTCTAACTCTGCTTCTGAGGGTGTATTATGAAGCTGGAATAGCAGTATAAATATCAGTTACTGTCTTTATTTTTACATAATTTTGTTCTTCTAGGAAATTAAAAATTATTGCCGTGAAGTACGTCTGGAAGATTACAGACTTAAGACTTGTAAGAGCTCAAGAGATCAGCTGGTTCATCTCTTTTATTTCACTGGTGAAGAAACTGAGATCCAGGGAAGGGAAATATGTACCCAAGTTCTTACTCAATTATTATTAGTTTGTTGGGTTTTGATTTTTACATATTATTTGTTATCCTTATTTGCTAGCTTGAAAAACTTCATTTTAGAAAATTTCATAGTCAAGATAATAAAATGAATAGGTCTGCAATTTGAACCTAGGTCATTTAAATTATTCTTTTACTTTGTTACATTAGCTTATGTTTCTGCTGATTTAGTCGTGGGGGCAAAGTCCATGATAACATACGATATTTAGACTTGTACAGCCAAAGATAATTTTGAATAGATCTGAAAAAGAGATCCAAAATATTCTTCTCTCTCGTTAACTGTGACAGTGAAAAATTCAACTTTAGTGCAAAACAGTAGAATAGAAATATTTATTTTATAGGCTTCTAAATCTCAATTTGTGGCACATCTGACACCCAAGTTATAATCTCTTCAAAGAGGATGTTTATAACATGAACAGAAACATTTTTAACTCTACAGACTATCACTACCAGAATTTGAAATGTTGATATAAATAGGTAGGAGACACATAGCATCTGTTTAGAAGAAGTCTAAGATTGAAAATCCTATAAGTTTTATTTCAGGTGACAGGTTCTATTTTGGCTGGAAGATAATGTAGTCTAATATGCATAAAAGTGAAATACTTTTAGAGTGCTGTATATAATCAACTCCATCACATGTATATGAATTATCTACTTTTTGGATTAACTATAGTCAGATTTTAGGCCTGCCTGCTTCCTTCTGTTTTATGATGTGTTCCTGGAATATGTACCTCTCCCCCCATTTTTTTTGAGAAAGAAAAACTAATTTTGTACAAAATTAAGCAATATATAATTAAGATGGTAAATGAGCCACACTTCAGATTGCATACAGTCCATTTCTATATGGACTTGGAGACAGGAAGACCTGATAACCTGATAGAGATACCTGGGAGCTCTTTTTACTTAAAAAAGTTACTTAAACATAACCTAGGGAGGCTTAGGCTTCAGTTCCTTATTTGTATAGAGAGGTGGCCCAGATAGCTGTAGAAGAAATTTTCAGGTCTAAATCTGTGATTTTATGATGTGTGGATTTTTTCTTTTTTAATAATTTTTTAATCATTGAACAATACTTTCTCTCCCCACTGAGAATAAAAGAAAAACAAAGTTCCAATTACAAACATGTATAGTTAAGCAAACCAATTGGCTGTGTCAAAAAAAAAAAGCCTCATTCTGCAGTCTGTCTCTTTCACTTCTCTATCAGGTGGTAAGTAAAGTAGTATGTTGCATCAGTAGGCTTAAAGAATTATGGATAGCTATTACACTCATTAGAGTTCCTAATTCTTTCCAAATTTTTTATCTTTATATATTGTGATCATTATGTAACTTGTTCTTCTGATTCTGTTCATTGAATTCCATGTTAGTTTATGTAAGTCCTGTCAGATTTCTCTGAAACCATCTTCTTCATTTCTTACCACACAATAGTGTTCCAGTTCATTTATATACATATTTCCATTCTTCTTCCAAGATAAAGACAGAAGTCATGCCCCATTCTTTTTTTCCAGTTAGATTCCCTTCTATCATCCCTGACACTAAGAGAGAGGGTACACAAATGTATCATCTCTCCATGTTAGAACAGAAACAGCCAGTCCTTTGTGTTTGATTGCACTTATTTATCTTTTTACTTTTCTCTTGATTAATGCTTCTATTTGAAAGTATCTATGAAGGCAGAGTCAACTTTGCCTGTAAACCTTGGTTCTCCACTTACATTGTTTACTTCTGATTTTAAATATTTTTCCTTTGATCTGGAAATACTGGATTTTGACTATATTGAACTCTGGAATTTCCATTTTGAGGTTTCTTTTAGGAGATAACTGATGGGTTCTTTCTATTTCTTTCCATTTGCACTTTGCTCTCTGATTCTAGGACAGCCAAGTGGATAGAGCACTGGACTTGAAATCAGGAAGACTCATTTCCATGGACACAAATTCAGTGTCATGCACCTACTAACTGTTTGACCTTGAAGGAAATGACTTTTTCTAAGTAACCTGGACAATTTTCTTTTATAATTTCTTGAAACAAGATGTCTTAAGTCCTTTTTTTTCCTTCATGGTGTTTAAGTAATCCAGTAATTCTTAGATTTTCTCTTCTTGATCTATTTTCCATTTCACCTTTTTTTTCTGTAAGATACCTTACATTTCCCCTCATCGTTTCAATCTTTTGACTTTGTTTTGATGCTTCTTAGGGTCATTAGCTTCTATTGGGTCCATTCCAATTTTGAGGAAGTTTGTTGCTTAAATGAGGTTTTGTGCTTCTTACAACAAACTTTTTTTTTTAGTTCTTTGTTCTAATACTTTCATTTCTTTTCCATTTGTTTACTCTAGTGCCTTCTTTTATACAAAGATTTAAAAATTTTAAAAACTCTTACTTCATTTCTTTTAGGAATTCTAGTTGAATTTTTGCCAAAGCTCTATTTTTCTTTGAGGCTTTACTTATAACTGTTTGGGAGTCATTCATTTCTTTTGATTTTGTATCTTGAATGTCTGTGTCACCATAATAGTTTTTATGGAGGAATTCTTTTTTTGTTGTTGTTTGCTTATTCTTCCAAGCTACTTCTTGACTTTGGACTTTATATTAGGACCAAGCTCTACACATTTCTGGATGGAATGTCTGGGATAGTCCTGCTGCTTCTTAGGTCATTGAATGTTACATTATTATCAGATCTCAGGGACAGCTTAGTCTGGGAATCTGCAAGTTCTCACGGCTTCTGAAGTCCCATTTAAGACCACTCTGACCCTGGGCTCCTGAACTGATCTCTGTAAGTTTTTAACCTGGGTTTGGTTCTAAGTGATAGGCCAGTAGGCTTATCTGTTTGGGATTTCAGTAGATTGCAACTAGACTCACTACTCTGATCCAACTGGAAAGCTTTGCTGGTTCAGAATAACAAAACTGCAGGCTTTCCTTTGGTCTGGGATTCTTGCCCTGGTTATTCCTCTGTAGGCTAGAATTGAGTTTTCGCTCTACTTCTGGGATGAAAGCCACATAGCTGCAGCTTGTGCATCTGACCTTGCTCTTTGCTCAGCGCACAATCTAGGGCCCAGGATTACTCCTTAACATAGCTGGCCATTTTTAGGCACAGGTATTCTCCTCCAGCCTATCTTGTATCTGTGTCCTACAACTGGGTAGTGAGTAACAGAGCTGCCAGTTGGCATCTGTCTACACCCCACAATAGTTGGGGCCCCATTGATGTTGGATGGGGGGCTTCTCCTTGCCCTGGTACACACTGCCTCTCCCTGCCCTGGAATGCTTCACTTACGGCCAGAGCTTGTCCCCAGTGTCCGCAAACCTCTGTCTGTTTTCCAATGCCAAACTGGGCTGGAAAAATGAATAATTTTTTTTCTTGGATTTCCTGATCAGGATTCAGTCTGGTGTGTTTTCTAGATCTGTTTGGGGGGAGGGTTTTTTTGGGAGGTGAGGGCAGGGAAGAGTTTGATTATCTCTTCCCGATACTCTGCCATCTTGGCTCTATCTGATACATGAATTCTTCATTCATACTACTTCACTTCTTTCTCACTATAAATTCATGATTTATGAACAAATTTATTTTATGGAGTACCTCTTATATCTGTTCCCATTTGCCCTCATTCCAAATCCCATTTAAAAATGAATGAAAAGAATGTTGATGCTTTTGTTGGGATACCATGAATTGATAAGGTAGTAGGCTATTTTGTTATAAAAATTAGGAACTGGTTGAATGTCCAGCTCCCAGAGTAGTTTCTATGTTGTTGTGGTTTTTTTGTTTGTTTTTGGTTTTTTTGGTTTTTTATTTTTGGCCAACTTGAAAAGAGGTTACATAACCTAAGAATATGAATTTGATTTGTGTTTAATAATTTTTAAGATGATTTAGATAAAGGTAGAGAGGGCATTTTATTATAAATTATTATATCTTCAGATGACCTAAAGCTAGGAGGGATAGTTAACACAAAGTGACAGAGATAGGATTCAAAGAGATTGTGTTAGATTAGAATATTTTGTTCAAGCTAATAAGAAGAAATTTACTAGGAGTAGATACAAAATTCTTTTAACTTGGGTTTGAAAAAATTAATTTTATAGTGGGAGGCATGACTAGAAAGCAATTCATATGAAAAAGATCTGGGGGTTTTAATCAACTAATTTCAACATTTCAACTGTGATATCTGTCAAATCGAATGTGGTTTTAGTCTACATCAAGAGCAACATACACCCAGGGATAAGTGGGTGAGAATCGTGTTATACCGAACCTGGCCAGGGAACATCTCAAATCTCATGTTTAGTTTTCTAAGTGACTCGTTTTAGGAAAGACATTTGATAAACATGAGAATGGTCCAAAGATGGAAAATGGGTCATGCTATATAGAGTGAGGAAGAGAAGGTTTTGAGGTAAGGATATCAATCTTAAAATGTTTGAAAATCTGTTAATATGACAGAGGGAAGAGATGCAGCAGAAGCATGGGACCTTCCCTGATCTCTTCTACCCCCCCACTGTAAGTTCCCTCCCTCCTTAGATTCCTTAATGTTTAACAATGCTGTATTAATTCTGTATCTATTTATATATGTACATGTTATCTTTCTTAATAGAAAGGAACCTTTCTATGACCAGAGATTTTTTCATTTTTTTCACCCCTAACACCTAGCATTGTGCCCATAAGTACATAGTAGGTGCACATTAATGCATATTTATAATAAACTACCTTATTCTGCTTGATCCCAAAGTTCAGAACTAGGAGCAAGGGATGAAAGTTACAAAGAAGTAAATTTAGGTAAATTAGTAGCAAATACCATTTTAAAAAATGGAATAGCTCTCCTTGGGGAGGTAGTAGCTTTTTTCTATCTATAGTTTCTCAAGAGGGAAAAATAGCTGACATTCATGGAGTACTTTAAGGTTTGTAAGGAGATTAGCATGCATTGTATCATTTGATCCTGACAACAACCCTGTGAATTCAGCCCTGTGGTTATTATTTCCATTCTACAGATTAAGAAACTAAGAGATTGAATGAATTGCTGAGGATCACACAACCTTAAGTGCATCTGAGATAGGATTTGAATTCAGGTCTTCCTGCAGTGTAGCTACTATATCCTGCTTCCTCTAAAGTCCTCTAAAGTGGTTTTTTCTTAGAAATCTCTGAGGTTCTTTCCAAATCTGGCTTCCTGTGATTCTGAAATGTGTTGATAAACTAGTGCTATAATTGAACAATAGAATTACTTGCTAGCCTTTGTATATTATATGTATATATATTGTTATGTAGATAAAATTGCATATATTTTAATAAGATAAAAGTTTTATAACATTAACTGTTTTTAATCTATGAATAATCAATTTCTAATAAACCTTTTATTAGTATAAAATTAAGATTCAGATTTTAGTAAGAGACAGTAGTTCTAATGGTATTTGTCAAATATTCAAAAATCTATTTCTTTTTTCATCTTGTCCATATAAACTATATTTACATAAAATATAGAGTTTTTTATATAAGATGCAGTTTTAAAGCATGAGGAAATCATAAGATCATAGATTTAGAGCTGGAATGAATCTCAGATGTCATCTAGTTCAACTTTCTCATTTTGTAGATGAAAAATGAGTCCTGGGAAGGTTAAATAGTTAGCACAGGCAGCAAGTCAGATTGTCAGGATTTGAATTCTGGGCCTTTGATTGCAAACTTAGCATTGTACCATACTTTTATTAGAATATAGTATATATTACAAATCCTAATTTGGAAGTTTTTTTTAAACAAACTAAAAAAGTGTGTTTTTCCATGATAGAACTCCATTTCTTATTAAATTATGGAAATCTTGTCTGCCATCAGATTGCCAGAGAGAAAGGGAATTATGTGCATCTACAAAAAAGAAAAACAACAAAACAAAAAACAGCCTAACCAAATCCAAAAAAATCTGGTGTATTTTTAGTATTTTTTTTCTGGGAAATAATGTGGTTGGCAAGCTAACAATTTAGGAAGAATGATTAGATTTTTGTGTAATTGAGTACATATCCAGTTCTAAAGATTTAAACATCCACAGGAATGTGATGAGGTTGGTGAAGGATTTTGAGACCATGCCATTGTGGGATAGAATGAAAAAACTGGTATGTTTGCCTTGGAAAGACAACCTAAAGAGGAACTTAATAGTTGTCTTCTAGTATTTGAAGAGCTGTTGTGTTTTAATGGGATTAAATTTCTGCTTCTTGGCTCAGGAATACAGAATGAGGAACTGTGGGTGAGAGTTTCAAAAAAGTTAGGTTTTGTCCTGGTAGAAGAAGAGACTTCCTAATGACTAAATCCTACATTCTCTGCTCCTCCCAAATTTCCCCTTTTATGTGGAAGGCACCACTACCCTTCCATAGGGTCAACTTCCTAAACTCGGTGGTCTCTTTGACTCCTTAAACAGCACATCCATTCGATTTTTTTTTTCCCCGAACCATCTCTCCCATCCAATCCCTTCTCTCCACTCATATGGCTACTACCTTGGTTCAGGTCCTCATCATCTCTCACATACTTTAACTGCCTCTTAATTGTTCTTCTTGTTTTAAGTCACTCTGGTCTATTTTACATGTTTCCAAAATAATTTTGCATAAAACAATATCTGACCACATGACTCCCTACTCTCAACCAACTCCAGTGGCTTCCTGTTGCTTCTAGAATAAAAAAATAAATTTCTCTGTGTAGCTTTAAAAGCTTTACACAAGATGGCTCCATCCTATCTGTCACCCCTTTTTATTGTTTTCTTTTTTTTCTGATTATACATGTGCATTAATTTTTAAAATACACATTTTTTTTTGTGAATCATGTTGAATCCATCCTTTCTAGCTCCTTTGGACATTACCCTCTCCTCCACTCCAGTCAGACCTGTGTGCTCTGCTTTCTGTTCCGCACATCCAGATAGTCTGATCTTTGCACCGGCCTTCTCCCATGCTTTCAGTGGGTTCTCCTCCTTAGTTCCATCTCAAGAGATGGCCTTTCTTCCTTTAAGGTGCCCTCAAACACTATTTTCTGTATGAAGCCGTTCCTGATCCTGGCAACTGTTAGTACTCTTCGCTGTATTTAACACTTGTGTTTTTCTTCATTAACTTTATATTTATACCGCATATATTTTTTTTAGTTTTTTTTATTAAAGCTTTTTATTTGTATAACATATGTATGGGTAGTTCCCCAGCATTGATCTTTACAAAGCTTTCCATTACAAATTTTACCCCCAGTCCCCTCCCCTCCCCTAGATGGCAGGAAGTCGTCCACTACATGTTAATAATGTTGAAATGTTTGAGAAGTTATGCAAGAAAAATCCTATCTACAAGAAAAAAAAAAGAATCAGAGAAAGGCAACACAATGCAAGCAAATATCAATAGAGATCATGAAAATGTTATGTTGTGGTCCATATTTCATATCCCTCTCTCTGGGTGTATCTGGTTTTCTTCAGTGAACAATTGGAACTGGTTTGAGACAGTTCTTTGTTGCAGAGAGCCATGTCCATCAGAATTGATCATCATGTAATACTGTTGTTGCTGTGTATGATGATCTCCTGGTTCTGCTCATTTCACTCAGCATCAGTTCATGCAAGTCCCTCCAGGCCTCTCTGAAATCGTCCTGCTGGTCGTTTCTTACAGGGCAATAATATTCCATAACATTCATATACCATAATTTATTCAGCCACTCTCCAGTTGATGGGCATCCCTTTAGTTTCCAGTTTCTAGCCACTACAAAAAGGGCTGCCACAAACATTCTTGCACATGTGGGGCCCTTTCCTGGGATATAGGCCCAGTAGAAACACTGCTGGGTCAAAGGGTATGCACAGTTTGACAACTTTTTGAGCATAGTTCCAAATTGCTCTCCAGAATGGTTGGATCCGTTCACAGTTCCACCAACAATGTATTAGTGTTCCAGTTTTCCCACATCCCCTCCAACATTCATCGTTATCTTTTCCTGTCATTTTAGCTCCCACATCCCCTCCAACATTCATCGTTATCTTTTCCTGTCATTTTAGCTATACTGCATATATTTTTAAAGTATTTATCTCTTTTACTGAAATGTAAGTTCATCGAAAGTAGGGATGGTTTTAACCTTTTAAGCATTTACTATGTAGTACTTTTGTGTGTCTACATTGTGCTAAGCACTGAGGATACATATAGAAAAGCAAAGAGTGGACCCTGTCCTGAAGGATCTTACGTTTTTTGGTGTGTGTGTGTTTTTTGCTTTTTGCTGAGGCAGTTGAGGTTAAGTGACTTGCCCAGGGTCACACAGCTAGGGAATGTTAAGTGTCAGGTCCTCCTGACTTCAGGGCTGGTGCTCTATCCACTGCACCAGCTAGCTGCCCCGGATCTTACGTCTTAATAGAGGGAGGTAATATACAAAGGGAAATGGTAGTTAGGAAAGTCTGTTTTGGTTTGGACTGTTAGCAGCATGGTAAATGGAACCATAAGGAAATATATTAATATACGCCTACCAAGAATTGGAGCAGAATTAACTTGTGGTGCTATAACTAGATAGAAGTGAATTGGAGGAGAGAAGGTGCCAGTGGATCTCAGAGTCAGTTAGCAAGCAGAAGAGCTGGGGCCCCAGGGCAGAAATGATGGAGATGGAAAGGTTTGGATCTTCAGGGCATAGGTTCTGGTTTAGTAGGGAACAAAGGTTGTTGAGGTATGACTTTGGGTAAGTTATCTCTATGGGCCTCTGATGGCTTTTAAAATGAAGGGATTGGATTTGGATAATGTTTGAGTTGAAAGTTGAACTGTTGTAAAGGGATTCTTTTTTGGATATCACTTGGAATAAGTAGTCTCTGAAGATACCTCCATTTCTAAGATTTAGGGAAAGCCAATGAAAGAATTCATTATCATCAGTATTGAAGATCTACAAATGAACTATTTTAAGTAATTAGTTTTTGTTTTTTATTATTGCAAAATATTTTAGAAGTTTAAAGTGGTTGAATATGTTGAATTGAATACAAACGTTTTGGGACTCAATAGCAAGCTATTTTGTCTCTTCTACTTTCTCTCTTCTAAATATTTCTCTGTGTGTGTGTGTGTATGCACGCGTGCGCGCGCATGCATATGCACACAGTTGTATGTGTGTACTTTTTATTTACTACACTTTGTGATCTCTGTGCATTTTGTTTGGATATGTAGTCTGCTTAGTGTTATAATTGCCCAGTGATTAATTGCTTGGCATAATATTGACTGACTCCCAAGGGAGGATTTTGATCCCTGTTTATGTTTCTAAGGTGAATGAGGCATGTTGGTATGGTGATTGTAAAGATTAAAGGCAGATGGTTATTCCTAAATGAAAGAGACTTGTCGATATGCATGGGACTCAGTTAAGTATGGAATTGACTCAATCTGCTTATAATGATGTTTTGCCATAGGTCATTAAGATGTGTATATGAATTATAAAACATTTTTAGTCACTAATTCTTCTTTGTCTAGGTTGATATGCTGTAGCAAATAAGAATGACCCAATATTTTGGTTGTTCATTTCTTGACATGCCTATATATATATATATTTGATCAATTCATTCAGCAAGCATTTGTAAAGTGCTTATTATGTGCCAAGGTTGGACCAAAAACACAATCCCTGCCTTCAAAGGGTTCATATTCTTGTGGATAGGAAGCAGCGTTCATGTAATTACATATAGTCTTGTATACAAGATTGATACTGTGTAGGTGGAAGGGAATTTCAGAAGGAGGACAGCCACAGTAGGGATTGAGGATGAGGTGGCAGGAGGAGTGGTGATGGTGCAGGAGAGCAGATCAGGAAAGGTCTTTTGAAGAAGATGGATTTTTTTCTGAGTTAGAGGAGACCCCGGGGAACCGGGAAGCAGGGCAAAGAGGGAAAGTGTTCTGGGTTTGAAAAGGCATGGAATCTGGTCATGGAGTGTAGTGTGTGAGTAGGGCCAGCGTTTCTGGATCACAGAATTAATGAAGAAAAAAAGGGGAAAGTTGTGAAGAGATTCAAATGGTAAATATGTGATTTTATATTCGGTCCCAGAGGTGCTAGGTAGTCACTGGAGTTTCTTGAGACCTGTAAATCAGGAAGATTACTTTGGAAGCAGTACAATAGAGGGTGAAATACTTGAAGCTGGGAGAACAAGCAGAAAGGAGGCTGCTGTAGTAATCAGGGTGTGAGTTTGATGAGGGCCTGTGCCAGAATGGCAGCTGGGTTAGTGGAGAGAAGGAGGCAAATAATAGAGATGTTGTAAAGATAGAAATGACAAGATTAGATATGTGGGGAGAGTGTGAATGAGGAGCAGAGAAGGACAATGAGGTTGGAGCCTGGGTGAGTGAGAGGATGATGATGCCCTTCACACAGTAATGGGGAAGAGGAGAGGTTTTGGAGGGGGAAGGGGAAGACAATGAGATCTGTTTGCTCCAAGATGTTTGTCACCTTTGGTGATTGGATCAAGGAGAGAGCCTAGGGCTGGATATTCAGGTCTAGTAATCATCCACATAGAGATGGAGAATTGAATCCTCGGTGGCTGATAAGATCCGCAGGTGAGATATGATAAACATTTATAAAAACAGACTGTATCATGGAGCAAATTAAATGCTGTGAGTGAACTGAAATGACTGTTCCTGGGCCAAGTTTTAACCAAATTGCATAGATTTGGGTTCCCAGTTAGTCTGAAATAGAGTGATCCCAGAAGTCCAACTCTTATTGAAGGTTCCAGGTATAGCCACTATAGTGGTGGAGTGGAGTGGGCAGGCCAGGGAGGGCTGCACAGTTAGTTCTGGAACCATCTCAGGCTTTAGTCTTCTCTACAATAGGTTCAGGGTATCCTGAATCCCAGCCCACCAGAATCTCAGATTAAGGTTGTTCATTGCATTGCTGTTGGATGAAGATAATTTGTGTGATAGAAAACCATTCATTTGAACAAAGTGGGGCATGACAGAGGCATCCGCTCTCCACACTTTATAATAACTCAAATTTGTGTAGTGCTTCATGGTTTACAAAGCATTGTCTTCATTAAAAACCTTGTGACCTAGATAGGATAAGAAAAATGAGCTTCAGAAAGATTGTATTTTGCTCCTAATCACACAACTAATGTCAGAGTTGGAACTGGAATCCGGGTCTCCACATGGGCCAGTTATCTCTCCATGACATTAGGCAACCCTTCTGACCGAAAGACATCTTCATTGCCTTCACATGTCCAAAAAACTTGAACCAGAAGCTTGGGCACATTGCTTTAAAAAGTTGACAGTTCTTTATTTGTAGGATTCTTCCTACATATTTCTCTCTTGATTTGCATATCCCCTGATCTAATCACACATGTCCATTCCCTTTTCTTTCTGTCCATGTCTCATTTTCTGCTCTCCCTTATGCCTAAAAAGCCCGTTCCTCACACTTCTGCTTTCTAAAATGCTCTTTATCTTTCCAATGACAATTGAAAACTCCTTTGTACCACCTTCCTTGACTGTCCCTGCTAGAAGGACTCTCTCTCCTGTGAGCAGCTTTGTGTTGTATTTGACTAAGTTGTGTAGGATGAAGTCTCTCCATCTTCTAAGCTCTGAGTTTCTTGAAGGATGAGACTGTATTTTATTTGTTTTGGTATTTCCCTCTGTGCTTAGCACAGTGCCTCAGAAATACTAAGCTGCAGTTAATGTTAACAGAATAGAATTCATAATAGAGATAGTGACTTCTGACAGAGAAGTTTTCAATGTTGCTGAGTAGATAGAGTTGTATACACTTTTAAAAATCTGTATAACAGTTCTTCTAGAACACCAACTAGAGTGTAAAATTGCTATCCTTGGTCTTTATCTTCCAGAGCTTTCTTTGACCTTGAATACATATTTCCTGTTTTGAGATGGATATTATTAGTACAGAACTTTCTGGTTTCTTTACAGCTGTACCAGACTGCTGATCAGCTCAGAGTTTAGTGAAGGCATTGAGGATTTGCTTAGATTTTTGTTGTTGTTGTTGCTCTTCACCAGTAATTTCCACCCACCCCCACTCTTGTGAGTTTTCTTTTATCTTGCATTATATTGTTAAGTTTTTAAGTTCTGCAGAGGGAATTCAGGCAGCTAGGTGGCACAGTGGAGAGAGTGTCAGGCCTGGAATGGGGAAGATTCATCTTCCTAGGTTCAAAAATGGCCCCAGATAACTTACTAGCTGTGTGACCCTGGGCAAGTCATTTAACTCTTATTTGCCTCAGTTTTCTCAAATGTAAAATGAACTGGAGAAGGAAATGGCAAACCACTCCAATATCTTTGCCAAGAAAACACTAAATGGGATCACAAAAAGTTAGGACTGAAATAATTTAATAGCAACAACAAGAGGGAATTCAATTAGATTTAATTAATTATATATTTATTAAATGTGTGCTTTGTGAATAAGGCATTGTAGTTGGTGATGGAGATATTGAAACTCCAAACAAGCCAGTTCCTGTTCTTCTGGAGTTCATTCTATTGAGAGAATACAACAAGTATAAAACAAGAAAAAATGAAGTGAGATAGAGCACTGATGAGGTTTGGGAAGGTAATTGGGGAAGGCTTTACACAGGAACTAGGATTCGAGTTAGAGTTGGAAATGAAGCATTTCAGGTATGGAGGGTATGGTTGGTAGTCTAGTTGGGCTATACAAAGTTCATGGAAAGGAATAATATGAGATAAGTTTGGAAGGATTGAACTAGATAGATTGTGGAGAACCTTAAATGGGCAGGCTAAGGGATTTGCATTCTATATGATTACACTTGTCTTCCAAGATTGTTGTGAGGACCAAATGACATAATATCTGTCTAGGACTTAGCATAGTTTCTGTCACATAGTAGATGCCATATAAATATTAGCCCACTACTTAAAAATTAAGTCAATTAATTAAAAAGTTTTTTTCTAATTCATAGATGAATTTTTAACATTTATTTTTTGAAATTTTGAGTTTCTAATTCTTTTCCTTTCTCCTTTCTCTGTTTCTTGAGAAGGCAAGCAATTGAATGTAAATTACATATGTGCCTAATTCAAAACATATTAGCCATGTTGGAAAATACCAAGAAAAACCCAAGAATAATAAAGTTTAAAAAGTATGCTTCAATCTGACTCCATCAGTTCTTTCTCCAGAAGTGGGTAGCATTTTTCATCATAAACCCTACAAAATTGTCTTGGATCAATGATCAGAATAGTTAAGTCTTTCATAGCTGATCATTGTACAGTATTGCTCTTACTGTGTTCAGTCTTTTCTTGGTTCTGCTCATTAATTTGCTTCAGTTCATTCAAATCTTTCCAAGTTTTATAAGAGTATCCTTCACATCATTTCTTAAAGCACAGTAATATTCCATCATAATATACCCCAACTTATTCAGTTATTCCCACAATTAATGGGCATTCTCTCAGTTTCTAATTCTTTGCCACTATAAAAAAGACCTATTTTAAATATTTTTGTACATGTGGGTCCTTTTCTTTTTTCTTTGATCTCTTTGGGATACAGACCTAGTAGTGGTATTTCTGTACCAAAGAATACTAGCTATTACTTTTGTTACCTTACAGGTACTGGGGTTCCATTAATGATTTTTGAGCAAAAAAGTGACATGGTCAGACTTGGGCCTTTAGAAAATTATTTTAGCAACTGTTTCAAGAATGGATTGGAGAAAGGAATGATTGGAAACAAGACCAATTAGAAAGGCTATTTCCATAATTTAGGTGAGAGTCGATAAGGGTCAGAACTAGAGAAGTGGCAGTGTGAATAAAAGGGGATGGATTCTAGAAATGTTATGGAGATAGAATCCATAGGGCTCAGCGGTTGTCTATATATTGAATATATGGAGGGGATGAGGAAGGAAGAATTAAGACTGATTGAGATTACCACTTGGGTGACCGAGAAGGACCGTGGCTGCTTTCCGAAGGGGGGAGGTTGGAGAGAGTTTAAGGGGATGATAATGAAGTCCGTTTTGGACTTGTCCGGTTTGACATACTTAGGAGACATCCACAGGAAGCTGATAATGAGGTCAGGAGATAGGTTAGATTCATTGATGCAGAGACGAGATTTGAACCCACGGGATCTGCTGAGAGCGGAGAAAAGGATCCTGGTCGGAGTCCTGGGAACCCCCCCTTTCCCCCCCCCCCCGGAGGCCACAGGGGGTAGAATTAGGCAGAGGAATCGGGAACGAGGGGGTCCCCCAGACAGGAGAACCGGGAGAGCGCGCAGTGTTGTGGAGGTCAGGGGCGGAAGACTGGCTAACAGCATCAGGAGCTGTGGAGAGGGTAAGGAGAGTGAAGGCTGAGAAAAGGTAATTGGATTTAATAGTTAAAGAGATTGCTGGTAACCTTGGAGATAGCTGCTCAGCGTTGGGCCGAAAGCCAGATTACGGAGGATTGAGAAGAGAGTGGGTGAGCAGGAAGGAGAGGCAAGGGGTGTAAAAAACCCGAGCCTCCCTTGGGAGGCTCCTCCTCTCCCTCTGCGTCCCCTTCTATCGCTAGGAGGCGCCATGGAGCCTGAAGGCGGGAAGACTCATCTCCCCAAATTCCCATCAGCCCTCAGATTCGAACGAGCTGGGCGACTCTGGGCAGGTCACCTTGCTCTGCCGGCCTCCGTTTCCTCAACTGTAAAGGGAGCAGGAGAAGGAAATGGCAAGCCGCTCCACCATCTTTGCCCCCAATAAGATATCCCTTGTTTCACGTGATAAACTGGACTGACTCGTTACCAATGCTAACTAAACTAAAGCTAACCAACCAAAGCTAACTCGTTCCGCCCCTTCCCCTCTAACAGATTGCCCCCCGTGTCATCTCTCCTCTTTCACTCACTTTCAGTTCTCCCGTCTCCTGGCTCATTCCCTGCTTCCCCCGTCCTGCAGGCACCCTCACATAATCCTCCGCTCTCATCTGATTTCTCTTCTGCCTCTTGCAGTTAAACTCCTTGAAAAGACCATCCACAATAGGTGTTTCCATGCTTTTCTCTTCTTAACACCCTACAGTTTGGTTTTTGACCTTATCATTCCACCCCCACTGCGCTCTCCAAAGTTACTCAGGACCAGTAACTTTGCCAAGTTGCCATATCCAGGTCCTTTTCTCCATCCTCCTTCTCTTCGGCCTCTCTGCATACTCCTCTCTTTAGATCTTTAGGATACTCCTCCCACCATTCTCCTCCTCCTTCTGGGATTGCTGCTTCTCGGGTTCCTTTCCTGGGTCTTCCTCTCCTCCAGCAGCCCGGTGCTCTGCTCTGGGCCCTCTTCCTATTAAACTCCTGTGGCTTCCTAATGCCTTTAGGATCAAGTACAGAATCCTGTTTCACATTCAAAGCCCTTTTAAATCCTGCCCCTCCTACCTTTCCAAATCTCACATTCTCATCCTTTCCCCAATACTCTTTCACCTAATAACACTGGCCCCTTGGCAGTACCAGGAAGGAGACACTCCTTGGTTCTTGATTCCAGGCGTTTTCTCTGCCTGTCTCACAATCTCACCTTCTACTTATTTCCCTGGCTTCAAATCCCAGTTAAAATCCTCTCCCCTCTCTCTCTCTCTCTCTTTTTTTTTTTTTTTTTAACAAGAAATCTTTTCCATTCCCTTAATTCTAGTGCCTCCCTTAATTTATTTCCTATTTATTCTGTATATAGCTTGCACATATATATACATACATATATCTGTATACCTGTTTGCTTGTCTCCTCTATTAGATTTTAAGTTCCTTGAGGGCAAGTAATGTCTGCCTCTTTAGTGTCCACAAGGATTCTCAAAATGTCTAGTACATAGTAGACACTTAATAAGTGTTGATTGATTGACAACTCTCTGTAGTAGGTTTGCAGGGAAAAGAAATAGGATGATAAATTTGAAGGGATAGTAGAATCAAGTGAGTTTTCTTTTCTTTTTAAAGGATGGAAGAGATTTGAGCATGTGTGTAGGCATTGAGGAAAATTACCAGCAGGTAGGAAAAGACTGAAGATAGAGGGAAGGGATTATGGGGCATATGTATCAGAGGAGGAAGAGTCAAGGACAAATAAAAGGATTGTCTTTGGGAAAAAGGGCCTCTTCTTTCTGTGGAGAAGAGTAAAGGAAGAAAGAATGAAGTAGAATATAGAGTGGAGTTAAAGAATTTATAGAGTAGGAGAGAATAGGGTGGTCATACATAGGGATGCTGAGAAGTCTTATTTTAGGCAACTTTTGATTTTGAAACTTTCATTATTACTTGTCTTCAATTTTACATAAATCCCTAAAATAGATGTTGAAATTTTCCACTTGAGTTCATTTTGAAGTATTTGTGACAAATATACTACCCCATTTTAGTTATTACAGCAGTTAACAAGTGAATTATTTAAAAGTAGCAAGTGATTATTTCTTTGTATTTTATCTTTTAAATTTGAAGTTTATTTTGTAACTGGATTACAATGATAATACTTTTATAACTAGCCTTTCTTATGGCCAACTAAAACGGCCTTTTTGCATTCTTTTGAACTCATAAATTAAGATTTCTCCCCCTTTTCCCACTATATAGATAGTTCTGGATTTGTTAATTTTACTCAGTATCATCAAATTTGGTCTTTCCACATTTCCTTGTATGTTTTATATTTTTCATTTTTATTATGCCATTACATTAAAATATCATAATTTATTCAATTGTTGTACATATCAGTTATTTCTCATTTTTCCCTGTTACAAATAGATCAGCTATGAATATTTTTGTAGACTTAGGCCCTTTTTCATTTTTTGATGTTTGGGAGGATATGAGATTTGTTTTTAAATCTAAGTTAACTGCAACAAAATCATTTGTGAAAAACAGATTTAAATTAATTCAGCTTTAATATATGCAGATTTTATTTATATTACATATGGCACCTGTTTTTAGCCAGACAGAGATCCTTTGCCAGCATATTTAAATTTCATATTAGTGAATCACAGTTTCCAATCAAAGCACATGATCAGATTAGATACCAGATCGTTATTTCAACATTGAGAAATGGCACCATTATTATCAGTTGATAATCCTGTTTCTCCAGTTTCCTTGTTGACTATTTGGTTCAAATAGATATTCAGAGAGTGAAGGACATTTTTCAGTGTTTGATTGGAATGGGATGATTTCCCTTGCAGATAGACTGGGACTTTGCCTGATTACTGCTTGAGTAGTCTCTAGGCCCCAGCTTCTTAAACTGAATTTGGGACTTGTTAAATTATGATTTATTATTGATAAATATTTAGTTTTATACCTATTTTATATACCTATATATTTAGAGTCACATAAAAATTTCTCAGTTGAAAAGGGGTCATGAGTAGAAAGGTTTAAGAAGCCTTGGTCTAGGCTATCTGGTCAAGCAACTTAGACCATTATCAGAATAAAAATAAAGTTGGTGCTTCCAATGCGGTTCCAGGTCATGTTTTTTTTCTTTTTCTTTTTTCTTTTTTTTTATTTTTTCTTTCAATAAACACCTGTTAAATACCTTTGTGAATCATAGCCATGCTTTTAATAGGAGAAATAGGAGACAAAAATGTCCTTAAAATCTAGTGGTGGGGAAGAAGACAAAACACATATGATAGAGTTAACCTGTGGCCAGAATGGTGAAAGGGGTCACGGTAATGTCATGGAAGGATCACTGAAGAGATTGATGATGGAGAAGAGAAGATTTGGTGTATGTTTATGAGGTGGTGGGACCATGAAAGTTATTTTCAGTTACTTAAAAGGATTGTTGTTTAGAAAATGTTCTTTAAGGCTTTTCCCAGCAGGAGCAATGGGTGGAAGGAGTAGAGAGAGAGACTGAGGCTTGATAGAAGAAGAATTCATTCCCCAATACCCGTTGGGTAAGTGGTTAGCTATTTGAAAACTCTCCTAAGGGGACACCTGCTTCCTCCAGACAAGTCAGTTCCACTTTTATGTAGACTGTTAAATCAAGTCTTTGTTAAGTGCCCACTATTTTCAAGACAGGATACAACAACAAAATTCTTCTGGGGGGGGGACATTGCATTCACACAGCATACACATATGTAATTGCAGTGGGAGAAGTATAAGGACCTAGATTATGTGAGGAAATGACATGATGTATGGAAAAAATAACTAAGACAATGCAGTACTAAGGTCTTAAAGGAAAGTAAAGACATATTTACACTTTATTGTTACTTCAGGAAGGATGAAGAAGCTCCTTTATCAGTTTGATAAAATTTTTTGGGGGGGAGCTTTCTTTCTGCTAGCTGAGGGATCAGTCACATCCCTAATGATCTTTAAAAAGCAAGCCATGTTTGCAGGTAAAGCACATTTTCTTTAAGGGGTCAGAAAAGGCAGGAGACAACTCTGAGCAGTGTTAGCTAAGACAGTGGTAGGAGGCAGGGAATCTCTCTTCTCCCTCCACCTTCATCACCCGAGGCATCCAGGCCCAGGGAAGGATCTTTGTGAATTGAGAAGAAAGTCAGTTCTGGTACTCTGCAGTTGCGCTCTGGAGAGACACTTGCCAAGAGATACTGTGTCCTGGGGGAGCAGTGATGAGGACTCCACTGGGAAAGACAAGACACAAGGGTCCTGTAGTGCCTGAGCTGTGAGTTATCTGGGTACAGGGTTTCCTTTAGATTTGCTTTTCTATTTGTGTTTGCTCTCCATGTGCTTATTCTTTCTGCTGAGTGTGTTTGTGATGGAGTGCTCTCCTGGTTCATAGGAAAAATAGTTTTTGTATTCATTCTAAGCTATTTCAGTAAATGCCTTTGCTTTGAGCTGATGGTGTGATTCAGCTGGATTTGAAAGGTGAGCATCCTAGTGAGACCTCATGAGCTCCAATGGTATGAGTGTGGAGCCACAGAAAACCTTTGGTTTCCTGGGAGACCCATCCTGTGCATCAGTAGCAGAGCCCACAAGGTAGGGCTACATCATAAATCCCACAGGAAGGGGGGTTTGTTTCTAAGATTTTTCTCACTACACAACGCTGTTAATTTTTCAGTACTCCTCCTTAAATTACATACCCTTCAGGATGTGGTATATGAAATGCAAAAATTAATTCCCGAGTTGATTTTTTTCAGCTGTGGTATGATTAGCACAAACATATTGATTGGTACTTGACGCCTCTTCTGACAAAGGCCAAATGTATTTTCCTTAATGTTTATTAAGCTGTTGAGTGTTGAATTGTGGTTCTGTGGCCATTAGGCATCTTGTGGTTAAGGGAGATTAATGGTTTTGTCTTGAATCATATCACAAAATTCTATATATGTATATGCTTATCAGTTGTTATCAAAAGTGTATAAAAGGAACAATTTTCAGAACACTAGTAAAACTAAATTTCATTAGAATTCATTTCATCAGCCTCTGTAGAAAGAATTCTATGTTGTTGTAACTGAAATCTACCTTTCAGCTGGCATTGAATCTTTGTTAATTTTTATCAGACAAAAGTATAATAATAATAATGACATTTCATCTATTGTAGTAACTCAGATTGATAATATTAAAATTAAACTTACACTATCTTATCATACTGTAGGATACTGATCTCAAGACCATTTTTTTCAGCAAGAACTTAAAAATCTATACAGAGACATGGACTCTCTTTCCCCTAGAAGAACTTATAGTTGAGTTCAGGAGTATGCTGGTGTAGAAAAGGCAGCACAAAGCTGTCTGGGGGTCAGAACTGCCTGAGGTTCAAAACCTGCCTCTGAGGCAGAGGTCCATGTGGCCAAAATGAAGATCACTGAACTTCCCAAGTGCCCCAGGCAATTCTTTGGGGATAGGCTGCTGATCTCCCTATCTGAGGAGCTCCCTACACTTCTCATATCACCTTCTGGCTGCCTGTCTCCTGGGAAATCAGTGACAGCTGGACATTCAGAAGACCTGGATTCAAATCCTGATCTGTATAATGCCTTAGGCAGCTTCCTTCAATTTAGTGCTGGGAGTAAGTTCCTTACTGGGAATTCTGTAAACTGATGAGATCATAGATCCTTAGCTATATATTTATATGTGTCTCTGCATATGTATATGTTGAGCTTTACATATACCTCTATATGCATATATGTGTATACACATGGAGATTAATTTATACTTTCATGCAATGTAAATATGTGCATATAAATGTGTGGCTATATATATATATATATATTCATGTACATGTAGATACATATAGGAAGAAAGAGAGAGAACAGAAGAAAGAGGGATTGGCAGGCCATGGAGGATAGTAGGCTCCGGAAGACCTGAGTTTAAGTCCATCCTCTCTCTGATGTAGACCAGGGATCCCTTTAAGATGCCTCAGTTTTACAGGTTAGAGTTCCTGCATGATTAGAGTTTCTGGGAGCTCCTGATACCAGTGAAATTACAGGTCCATTACTAACCTATTTGAATTCTAAGTTTTAAGTAATATCCCCTGGAAATCCAGGTTTGGAGCATAATGAATGAGAACAAGACCAAGCCTTATTTTTGAGGGCAGATCGCATTAGTATAGAGCCAGAGCTCTGCTTCTTTTTGTTGTTGTTCAGTTGTGTTCAACTCTTTGTAGCCCCATTTGGGGTTTTCTTGGCCTAGACAGTGGAGTGGTTTGCCATTTTCTTCTCCAGCTCATTTTTACAGGTGAGAAAACTAAGGCAAAAAGCAGGGTGAAGTGACTTGCCGGTAAGTGTCTGAGGCCAGATTTGGACTCTGGAAGATGAATCTTTTGATTTCAGGACTGATGCTCTGTCCTTTGTGCCTCCTGGTTGCCCTTACTCTGGTTCTTACCCTGCCTCACAGTACAGAGATTCTACTTCTCTTTGGGGAGCATCTTGGGCATAAGCTTTAACACTCTTTAGAGATTTTTCCTGGGTCTCCTGGATTCAGACATAATGAGCCAGAGGGTACCCAGAGAAGCCTGAATCTCTGCTTTTTGAGCACAAGCTCCCAGGCCATATGAGTCAGTAGTCTGTCAGTCAATAAATATTTACTGGCACCTAGGTGGCCCAGGGGGTAGAGTGTTGGGTTCTAAGTCAAGAATACCTGAGTTCAAATCTCTGTGACTTTGGCTAAGACATGTAACTACCCCAGTTTCCTCATCTGTAAAATGAGCTAGAGAAGGAAATGAGCTGAGCACTGTGCTAAGAAATGGATATATAGAGATAGATCAAAGACAATAAATCCCTGTTCTCTCAATGAACCTGTTGCCTAATGGGAGTGACATCATGCAAGTAATTATGTACAAACATACCACACATAGGATAAGTTGGACATAATTAACTGAGGAAAGGGTGATCGGGAAAAGCTTCCTGCAGAAGGTGAAGGGAACCAGGAAACCAGGTGTCAGAGGTGCAGGAGAACCTTCCTGGCCTGGGATTGCCAATGCCAAGTCTGCAGCTAGAATATCTTGTTAGACAAACAGTGTGGAGGCCAGGGTAACGAGCACAGAGTTGTGGGAGTGGAATGTAAAAAGATTGCAGAGGTTGGGAAGGTGCAGGTTAGGAAGGGGTTTGCATGTCAGGCAGAGAACTTTATATTTGACCCTAGGGGTGATGGGGAACAACTGGCTTTTGGAAGCAGAGCAGAGGATGGCCTGGAATAGGGAGAGACTTGTGGCAGGCAGGATTTGGTACAGTGTGCAGTAGATGCTGTATTAAAGGCTCCCTTCCTTTCCTCCTCCTTTCCCCTTGCCATCGCACCGGACTAGGTGTGAGATAACCTGCCCCAGGTTAATGGCAGTTAGAAGAGAGAAGGGGCTGTGTTGAGAGATGTGAGGAAGGCTGATTTGATGGGTCTCCATAACAGATTGGATATGGGAGTCAAGGACAAAAGCTAGGTTGTGATCTGGGTGACCAGGTGGATGACAGTTCCCTTAGAAGTGATGGGGAAATTAGGAGGAGGGAAGGGTTTGGGGGAAATTAGAAGGAGGCAAGAGTTTGGGGAAAAAATAATAAGTTCATTTTGGGACCTGTTGATTTTAAGATGTCTATGGAATCTCCAGTTTCAGATGTCCAAAAGGTAGTTAGAAATGGGAGCCTGGAGGCAGAGAGGGTAGGATGGGAGAAGCAGACTTGAGAATCATCAGTGTAACAATGATAATTAATTCCGTGAGAGCTGATGAGGTCACTGAGTGAAATAGTATAGAGGGAGAAGAGAAGAGGACCCAGGAACAGAGAGCCCTGAGGGACATCCTTGGTTATTGAGCGTGACCTAGAAGCAGATAAAGAATTCTGGTTCTGGACTAATGCAAATTGCCCTCAAAGATAATGGAGACAGGCTTTTTCTCATATCCTGACTCATTCTGCTCCAACTCTTGTTTTCCCAAAGAAAGAGGAGACAGAGAGGGAAGAGAAGCATTATTTTGCCATTTAAAACAGTTTTTCGCATGTCCCCATAATCTTCAGCACAGTGATGGAAGCTATTGGGACCAAGATGAATCCTCTAGTCATTTCCTAGTCAAGTTTCCAAGTATAGGGGCCTAGTCTCCCAGCCCAGAATGTCAGAAGAAAGGCTCCCCTGATTATGATCCATAAAGGTACACATTTATGTAACATAAACACAGTATACATATATTTATACAAGGGGATATGAACATTTACTGTCTGCAGTAACCACTGACTTTTTCCTTATCTCTCCATTGTGCTTCTGTTGTCTTGAAGCTTCTCTCCATGACTGTGGGATTGTATGTCGTGCTGCTGGGTTAGGGCTTCAGTGTTAGAAATTGGGAGGACCTGTGAGTATTTTCCCTTAGTTTTATAACCAGGCCCGACCCTGCTTAGCTTCCGAGATCAGACGAGATCGGGCGTGTTCAGGGTGGTATGGCCGTAGACGTATTTGACCATGTACCTCAGTGCCAAGGCAGGAGGAGGTGAATAATAACTAACATTTCTCTCTCACTTTAAGGTTCATAAAACACTTCGCATATATTATTTCTTTTTATTCTTCCACAAACTTAGGTAGGTAGGTGCTATTATTATCACCAGTTTAGAGATGAGAAAACTGAAGGGATTTGTCAGGTGTTCTTGATGCTTCATCCAGCACTCTACCCACTGTGCTACTCATACCTTCTCTGGGAGTGAGAACCAGGGATCTTTGGCTGAAAAGGGAGAGTGGGGAAGTCTTTTGTCTGATGGGTTGGCTTGGAGGCCTGACACCAGTGCCAAAAATAGGTTGACCTGTCCTTAGTAAAGTTGATTTGGATAGTTTATACAAGCAAGAAGGTAAGGGTTTTTGGAGACAAGGCTGAGTTGTAGAAGCTAGAGGAGAGATATAGTAAAAGAATCCAGCACAGATCCACATTGGATCATGGAGTGGTTATATGTGCAATCAAATAGCTGTTAAAGTCTTGATGGAAGTAGGACATGAGCTGAGTCCTCAGTATTATGTGGATATTTTCTCTATCTTTTTTCCCCTATCAGAATGTAAGTGTTTTGAGAAAAGCACCATCTTGTGTGTGTGTGTGTCTGTGTGTCTGTGTGTCTGTGTGTGAGTCTGTGTCTGTGTCTGTGTATTTGAATCCCTACAGTTTAATATAGTACCTGGCACATAATAAGCATTTAATACCTATCTGTCTGCTCATCTGTCTATCTTCTGTGTCTTTTGTGGGTTACTAAAAAGGACAAAGGCAGGAAAAATGATGCTTTAAGATTTATCTGGAAGTGGTGTAATGATTGTCAGAGTGGTGTAATTCCACTGAGTAGGAGGCAGAAAGCCTTGATTCAAGTCTTAGCTACTTACAGCCCCTGACTCATGCTTTGGTCAAATAATTTAACTTTTCTGAGCTTCGATGTTCCTTATCTAGAAATGGTGATAAGGCATACAAATATTGTAGTTTCTCAGTGTAATGAGGATAGAATGTGGTTTTGACTACAAAGCATTAAAAAGTGTGTGTGTGTGTATTTTTCATGTGGATTGTGTATATATGTGTCTATAGGCATGTACATACACACATAAAAGTATATATATATACATATATATATGCACATATATAGGGGGGAGAAAGAGAGAGTACTCTGACAGCATAATTCTTTCAGTCAAAGGCCTGGACAAATGGAACAACCAGAATATATTGTATTATGATATTTCCGCAAGCATTAAAAAAGAAATGGATTAACTTTTTTGGATAAAACAAATTGAATCCATAGAGTCAGAAATTGAATCCATGAAGAGTCTTAAATTTTCTCTACTAGATGTACTTATAGTACTGAAATCTTAATTGATAATTATCCTTGGGAAAAGACTTTGTGTTGAAAAATTTAAAAGAATCTCAAAAATTAGAATGGAAATACTGTCTATAAACACAAGTTGAAAAATGTTCTTCATAATTGTGAAATATGGGAAGGATTGATGACTTTCAGTTGCATTGGCACAAAAATATAGTAACTGAACTGAATCCCCATCATCTTAAAATAGGAAATATAGCAATATAATTAAGCGTAGGTTTTGCATTCTCCTTTAAAGTCCTACTCTGATACCCAATTGGGCCATAGAAATAATAATGGTTTTTCTAAGACTATTCCTGAAGAGGCCCTGCTAAGTTGTAAAGGCTTTGGAATGGTCTGTTATCCTAGGATCAGCCTTGCTAAGTTTAGAGACAACCTCAGAAGAGAGGCTAATAAGCAAGTTATGAATTTTTTTTGCCCATTATATCTCACAAGATTTTTATTTTAAGGCACAGGGAAAAGGGGCCATGTAACCACATGTTTGAGGAAGTGAGAATATTCAGTGTGAGGAGAAGGCTTCAAGGAGAACATGATAGCTCCATTCACTTATCTGATGTGCTGTCACATATTGAGGATTTTTCTTCTTGACCCCAGAAAGGAGAATTAGGAGCAATATTGACTTGGTTTGCTGATTTAGTGACCATATTTGATATTTTCTATTTTCTTGCCATCTACCTTGCACTTGTACCCTTCCACTGCACCTCCAGAGACCATGTCCTGGGGGACTTAGAACAGTCAGCTTTGGAACTCTTACCAATAGGGCTCACACTATGCTCATTTGGTGAATGCTTGAGCACAGACTCATAGGGTCCACTCTGTCTGGCCATGCTCTGAGGGTATTGTTCTTGCCATTCTCTCTGAAAGCTAGTCTATCTCCTTTACCACTCCTCTTTCCCCCCTTTCCACTAATTCCTTTGGAAATCAAAATCAAATCAGTACAACCTTTACAATGAGAGACAGTTCATCAGTCAATTTCCTTGTAGTTATACTCATCATCCTTGTGATTTCCTAAACCCAATCCTGTCCACCTTTTTTTCACTTGATAGTATTTTATTTTTTTCCAATTACATGTAAAGATAGTTTTCAACATTCAGTTTTATAAAATTTTGAGCTCCAAAAATATTTTTTCTTCCTTCCTTCCCTCTCTCTTCCCCAAGAGAGTAAGCAGTCTGATAGAGGTTATACATTTTAAACATATTTCCATATTAGTCATGTTGTGAAGGAAAAATCAAAACAAAAGAAAAAACTACAGGAAAGAAAGAGAAAAGGTAAAAATAGTATGCTTCAATCCGTATTCAATCTCTATAATTTTTTCTCGGGGTGCAGATGGCATTTTTCATCCCAAATCTACTGGAATTGTCTTGGATCACTATTGCTGAAAAGAATCAAGTCTGTCATAGTTGATCATCACAAAATCTTGCTGTTACTGTGTTTCATGTTCTGGTTCTGCTTACTTCACTCAGCATCAGTTCATGTAAATCTTTCTAGTCTTTTCTGAAATCAGCCTAATCACCATCCTTTCTTATAGAACAATAATATTCAATTACATTCACATACCACAATTTATTTAATTACTTCTCCAATTAATGGCCATCCACTCAATTTCCAGTTCCTTGCCATCACAAAAAAAGCTGCTACAAACATTTTTTGCACATGTGGGTCCTTTTCCTATTTTTATAATCTTTTTGGGCCTATCTACCACTTTCATATAGAATGTAAACTACTTGAAAGCAGGGGCTCTTTCCCTTTTTATAGTTGTATCCCTAGCACTTAATAAGGTGATATATAATGAGTGCTTAATAATGTTTTTTTTAATTCATTCATTGTAATTTTAAAAAATCATAGTTTCAGAGAGAGAGGGAAAAGAGGAAGATATCTAGATCTTTTTTAAATAGTATAATTAGTATTGAAGGGTAAATGACTCCTATAAGACCTTGTATAAAACTAAGGCTCATCTCAGATAATTGAATTCAGTGAACTATTTTATGATTTCTCCTAAACTTCTTTAACTCTATTTTCCAGTAAATTATTGTAGTTTCTGGGATTTTGAAATCCTTTTTGTATGAATGCAGAAGCAGAGGCTACAGACCAAAAGCAGATAAGATGACATCAAGAATAGTCCTAAAGTAGAAAATCTAGCCCAGCTGCTTTTCATGCCCTTACTGGGAAGTGAGTAGGAAAAAAAGATTTTGTTTTCATTTTTTTCCTTCAGATTCTTTGGTAAGCCAAATCAGCCTCCAGAGGGAGGGTTGGGCTAAACTAGGAAACTAAGGTGGAAAAACATAGTTTTTGTTTTCCCTTCCTACAAGGAGCACATCTTGAGTATGTGCAATAATAGTATCAGAAGCACCCCACCCTCTATATATATCCCAGGTATATGTCCTAATTGCCCAGGTAGGACTAACCAAGGCTGATCTTGAAATTTACTTAGCTCCTCTAGTCTTTTCCTGTCACTGCAAATGCAATTTTCACAACATTATCTTTTCATTCTCATTATCTGAACTCTTACTGACAACTGTTTTTTTCACTCCTTCTGTTTCATTTTTATCTTATTCTTTGACTTCTGGAAGCTAAAGTTTTGCCCAAATTGAGAAAAAGCTTTTTTGTCCTTTTAATATGTTTATTTAAAAATTTAACATAGCTCCAAACACAGAGCAATTTCTTGGACAGATTGTGCAGAAGGCATTTGAATCTGAAGCTGGAGCAGCCAGAGCCTATGTCCTACCTTGTCCCCCCTGTTACAGCAGCAATATGCCTGGCAGCATACTTGCTGGTGTTCCTAGAACAGACTCTCCAAGATCTTCGGCACCACTTAAAGGTTTCTTTCCAACATGAAGATTCTAACTAGACTGCTTGTTTTATCATGCAGCCAACTGGAGTTAACATCATTATTGCCACTTGAATGTTTTGGACCTCAGATCTATGAAATTTGTAGACATGAAGATTGACTGTTAACAAAATTCTTTTTTTTCCTTTTTTTCCCTCTTTTTTGAATTACATTTGTATAATTTTACTTTTTTTATTAAAGCTTTTTATTTACAGAACATATGAGTAATTTTTTTTACATTGACCTTTGCAAAATTTTCTATTCCAAAATTTTCCCTCCTTCCTCCCACCCCCTCCCCTAGATGGCAGGTAGTCTAATACATGTTAAATATGTTAAAATATATGATAAATCCAATATGTGTATACATATCTATACAGTTATCTTGCTGCACAAGAAAAATCAGATCTAGAAAGAGAAAAAAAACAACCTAAGAAGGAAAACAAAAACATTCGCAAAAAGCATTAAAACGCTATGTTGTGGTCCAATTCAGTTCCCACAGGCCTCTCTCTGGATGTATATGACTATCTTCATTGCTGAACAATAGGAACTGGTTTGAATCACCTCATTGTTGAAGAGAACCATGTCCATCAGAATTGATCATCGTATAGCCTTGTTGCTGTGTATAATCATCTCCTGGCCCTGTTCATTTCACTTAGCATCAGTTCATGGAGGTCTCTCCAGGCGTCTCTGAAATCATCTTGTTGGTCGTTTCATACAGAACAATAATATTCTATAACATTCCTATACCATAATTTATTCAGCCATTCTCCAATTGATGGGCATCCATTCAGTTTCCAGTTTCTTGCCATTACAAGAAGAGCTGCCATAAACATTTTTGCACATGTTGGCTCCCTTTCTCTCCTTTAATATCTCTTTGGGATATAGGCCCAGTAAAAACACTGCTGGGTCAAAGGGTATGCACAGTTTGATAACTTTGATCTTGCTCTAGTTCTTTTTTTTTAAATTAATACTTTTTATTTGCAAAACATATGTGTGGGTAATTCCTAAACATTAACCCTTACAAAGCTTTCTGTTACAAATTCCCCCCCCCCATACTCCCCACCCCTCCCCTAGATAGCAGGATATCCACTACATGATAATTATGTTAGAATGTTTAAATCGAATATATGTATAGTTATTGCCACACATCATTTTTTTGTTCAGGAGAAATCGTATCTATAAGAAAGAATAATCCAATAAAGGAAATACAATGCAAGCAAACCTCAATAGAGAACATGAAAATGTTATGTTGTGGTCCACATTTCACATCCCTCTCTCTGGGTGTATATGGCTTTCTTCACTGAACAATTGGAATTGGTTTGAAGCATTTCATTGTTAAAGAGAGTCATGTCCCTTAGAACTGATCCTCATATAGTACTGTTGTTGCCGTGTACAATGATCTCCTGGTTCTGCTCATCTCACTCAGCATCAGTTCATGCAAGTCTCTCCAGGCCTCTCTGAAAAAGTCCTGCTGGTCGTTTCTTACAGAGCAATAATATTCCATAACATTCATGTACCATAATTTATTCAGCCACTCTCCAATTGATGGGCATCCATTCAGTTTCCAGTTTCTAGCCACTACAAAAAGAGCTGCCACAAACATTCTTGCACATGTGGGGCCCTTTCCTTCTTTTATGATTTCTTTGGGATATAAGCCCAATAGAAACACTGCTGGGTCAAAGGGTATGCATAGTTTGGTAACTTTTTGAGCATAGCTCCAAATTGCTCTCCAGAATGGTTGGATCCATTCACAGCTCCACCAACAATCTTGCTCTATTTCTTAATAAAATATTTCATTTTAGTTTCTTTGGTATTTGTAAGCAGAAATTCACCTAAATTCTCAAAAATTGTTTTTATCTGGACCTTTTGGAGAGTAATATGGTTATTTAGGATAAGGTGGTTTTTAAAATTTTTTTCTCTATTTCAAATTCTAAAGGATTGTTACTTTACCCTACCCCTCTGTCCTTGCTCTTTGCACAATAAATTTAATTAACTTTATTTTTCTAATCTTCGGGGAAAAAAAAAACCAGAAGCTGCTTCTAGTGCCCAATTTATTCCCAGTCTTCTAGTCAGGGGGACGGGAATGGATTTATCAGTTAGCAGATTTGAGAGTTCTACTGCACTGTTTTTCTTCTGTACATAATTATTCTTATGTTATGATACAGTAAGTAGCAGATAATATATTGTTTAAACATTTTATTCATCATTCTAAAAATTACTAATTTAAGTAATGTTTTCCAACATAAAATTTTTCATTTAAACAAAATCTTCAAATCAAAAATGTCCTTGGGATAAAACTTGAGTGGGATGTGAAGGGAGGAGGGAACACATTTTTCATTAAAAGTTTTCTATTTATTTCCTCAAGACTTTTTATCTCTCTTGTAATAGCTTATCCAGCTGTAGTATCTTTTCTAAATTGAAATTGTGTCCATATTTGTTGTCTATTGTTTTATTACTTAAGCACATCTGAATGGGTTGAATGGGAGGGTGGAAGCAGCAGCGCCAGAGCTGAGGGGCATCAGGTTGAGTTGGTCCCTGACTGAGTTCAGTGACAAGGAAGAGATTGTGATTTTGCACCTTGGAAAAGCAGTTCAAAGATTTCTTGGGGGTGTGAGACCCACCTCTTTGTTTTGCTCTTTGCCAGCCAGTTTCTCAAATTCAATTAAATTAAATTAGCATGGGATCAAAGATAGGCTCACTTATCATTTGGTGACCCCACAGAAGCCTAGGCAGGGAACTATGACAGCTCCTCCTCCCATCCTCTCCAGACAAAGAACTGGGAGCCTTTTCCTAACCTCTGGAGCCCCCCAGCCCCTGCCTTCCAGACCCCAGGGCCCACTAGGGAAGAAAGGGGATGGGAGTTGCAGGGACACTCCAGGTGTAGCCAGCAGTTTTCAGCCTGTTTCCAATCAATGCAGCTAGCTTGGGGTGCATGAGACACAGGGCCTTCTCCAGCAAATTTCAGAGAATCCCCAGCTAATGCAAAACATGACCTTGGCCCTATAGTTGTGAAGTGTGATCCAGAGCTCTGACTTTAATGCTTAGGGGACAGTCAGTGTTGGTGAGAAAACTTGCAGATGCAGAGCCTACACCTGATGTCCCTTCTTACCAGTGCAGGCCCTGCTACAAATCTCACGGCAGGACCCAGGGTGGATGCTCTCTCTGCAGGGGGTAGCAGTGTCCCAGAGCCATCACTTTCCCATCCATACTAACTAGTGCCTTCCCAGCAGGGGGCACTGCTCACTCCTAGCAGCCCCTAACACTTGGCTGGAGGAGGAAACTCCCAGGTGCGGACTCCAGAGATTTGATTGCAGCATCAGCTGGAGCAGCCTGGCCAGGAGTTTTATGAATGGGGAGCCTAACCTGCAGATCCAGATTGCTGCTGAGGGAGCTATTACTGCAGCCAGGGAGATGCTGCTGGGCCCTCAGCTCTTGGGTCCATCCCCTTCTTCATCTGGGCCCACACACGAACCTCCCCAATGTCCTTTGGTGCTTTTGACAGCAGCCCACTTCTCCAAGTCACAAGGTCCCTTCAAACGGCTTGGGAGAGGAAGGGCAGCAGTTGGGACACTACAACCCTATGCCTCTGTCGAGTTACTTTGTTCTAAGTGTACATCCCTCCTCTGTTCTGCTTCTGCCCGACTTTGGCAGAGATGCTTAAGCAATATTGACATCTATTCGGATTTTCCAATTCCCTTCCTAACTGTTCTGCGTCCCCAATTCTCCATAATTTATCATTAATGGAACTGAATCATGGGATAATCCAAATTATTGACTTAATTTGTCAGGGGACATTGGTCTGCACCCCTAGATGATTATAGTCTTTCTATATCTAGTTCTTGCCGTAGCCCAGCTCCCTTATCAGAGCCTTTCCCAACACTCCATCTCCCTGATGATGGGTTGTGAGTTTCCAGGCTTCCAAGGCAGTGGACCAGCCAGTTCCTCCTTTTGTTTTTCCAGCTTATTCAAAACACTATGTGTGTACAGTGCTTTTGGGGGCTTTGTTGTGGGAGGAAAGGAGTCGTCTCTTTGTTTGGGGACTGAGTTGGATTATTGTTTCAGACTCAGAGACAAGGTGAGGTGATCCTACCAGTTAGAGATCTAGATTATCAATGCTGCAAGTGGAGAGTGGGTCTAGTGTTAGGGGGCAGTGCAGCTATCTGGAGGAGAGAATGGATGTCTCAGAAGTCGGGATAGGTCAGAGTGAATAGAGTCAGAAAAAGCTAGAAAAAGCCAGCTCTAGGGTCAAATTGTGATCCACTAGCCTGGGGTGGAAAGTATTAATCTAGGAAAAGGAATTTACTCAACTTAATTAGGGACTGGAATTAAAACAGAGGATAATTTTCAATATTGACCCATAACTCTCAAGCACAGAATCTTGGTACCCTTCCTCTTTGCTTTCTCCTTACTCTTCCTCCCTAAACATATGTTCCATGTGCTCAAGACCTGTCCAGATCCACCCTTGAACAAGAATTTATCTCATAGAGAACAGAGATTTGTTCCCTGCCCCTCAGGTGTGTTTGCAGGAGTCAGGGAATCGAATGATTTTCTAGTTTCAGATCCCTCTCCTCCAAAGAGAAATCGGGGTTTGCTGATCTGGGGAAAATCTACTGGAATGCAGTCTTGATGCTGAATTAGGATGAGCAGTATTCTTAGAAAAGGGGCAGTGATATTACCCAATAAACCTCTGCATCTCCCGCCAATATACACAGATATACACAACCACCTCAACCTTTGAATAGTAAGTACTTTGAGATCATAGGATACTAGAAGAATGGGAGTTTTCATTCTCTGCATCCAGAGCTTATTCCTTTCTCATCTCTATGTTCACTTTTCCCAAATTCTTCCTTTTATCTATGCCAAAAAAAACCCCAAAAAAACATTTGGAGGAGGTGGTGATGAAGTCATATATTCAGTAGGAGTTGGAGGCCATAATAATAGATAACACCTCATCCTTACTGAGTTCTCCAATCCCATGTAAATAAATTATGTGATCTTTGTTATGGGGGGGGAGACTCAACTTTAAGTGGTGATCAAGCATCAATGGGTAATGGTATTAAACACTGTTAGAATTTAAATGACAGTTCTGGTTTTCAGTTCCCTTGTTTAGCATTTGATATTCTATTATTGTTCTTATGTATTTACTGTGAATTCATTTTAGTACTTTTGTCAATTTGGTGTAGCAGTGATTAACAGTTTCTTTCTCGGTACATTTCCTATGTTCCAAGTTAAAAATTAATTTAAATATTAATTCTGGGAAGTGCAATTATTAGCTTTGCTATATTTATTTTTAATATTGTAAACAAATAAGAGATGCTTGGATTTTTTCAAAAACTGGTTATATAGTTTTTAGTTTAGTTTTAAACCAATATATATCTGGATTATATAATTTCATTTTATTTTCCATTACAGCCTTAGCACTAAATATTTAATCTTAAAAAATAGCTTTAAAACTTTAAATCCAGCAGTTCCCTTTTGGACTTAATATGATTGTGGAAGCATAATTTTTTTTAAAGTCTTGAAATAGTTTGTTCTGGACAGTGTCATCTCGTGACAAGTGTTTGATTTCCTGCTTATAGAAAATATCTTAATAAATTGGACTATTTAAATATGATAAATCAGAGACCTCATTTTTATTCCTAGCCATGGGCTTGCCTCTTTTGTAGATGAAATATTGACAAATAAACAAAACATGTTTAAATTATTTGGTAAACTCACTGGCTATTCTTAACTACAAAGAATCCTGAAAAATTCACCCCAGTGATTCAATTAATATGACTTCTCCCATTCCCCCTAAGTCCCAGTACCAGATACAGTCAAATCTGTGACTTGATGCCCTGCGGGACTCAATCTGTGAAATCTACTTGGCCCTATTTTGTAATTAGCACCTTGGGACTGATGAATAGCACAAGAATCTGTCTCCCGGGTTCTCCCATTTTCCTCATAACTTGAAAATCCTTTCAGTTTACATCCCAGATGGTCTTAGAGAATCAGTCCTTGCATTCTAAACAGCCACCTTTCCCTCTGATTGTAGTTAGGGTGCTGGGCTTGGAGTCAGCCCTCAAGCCCCGACATTGACTTGTGCTGGTGGTACCGAGTACAGAGAATGTCTGTTGCCTGTCCTGCCCTCTTCCCAAGACTGGTGTAAAGGGTAAAGCTGGAGCCTAGCTGGGACTCCCCTCTTCCTCCTGGAACTTCTGGGAAAGGGCAGGCTGGTCCTTGAGGGCCGCGCCAGCATGTGGTGGTGTTAGAATGAATACAGGACTGCCAAAACCTGACGTTTCATGTTCTCTAGTGCTGGGCCCTGACCCTCAGTACCAGGAGACCTCAGATTCTTCTCGTTCCTCTTTGGGGGGGGGGGCAGACTCATGTTTTGTCATTGTCTCACCAGCTGGAAGTCAGGAAAACCCAAGTTCAAATCCATTCTCGGACATTTAGTAATGTGGGCAAGTCTTTGCCTCTGTTTGCCCCAGTTTCCCCAGCTGTAAAATAGTCATAGTAATAGCCTTGGAATCACTTATTAATGGTACATTCAAAAGTTGTTGTGAGGAGAACATGAAAAAAGAAAGGTAAAGCTTTTAGCACAGTGCCTGGCATATAATAGGTGGTCTTTTTTATCCTTTCTCCCTTCCTTTTGCTTTGATCTTCTTGTCGTCTGATTTATTTCTTCTTTTCTTGAACCTGATCACTGTAATTCTCTGACTTTGTCATAGTCTGCCCCTTTTGTGTTCCTCCCACAAGATCCTCCACCTGCTGCCTCAGCTCCTTTGTGAGAGCCATCCTACCTATCTTGAGTAGACTTCTGCCTCATCTCCTGCTCAGAGACCCTTCTTTTCCTCCAAGACATTGCACTGCACCATCTTGTGCTCAAAGCCTTTCCTGATGCTCACAACTCTTAGTGCCCTCCTCTCTAACTACTTTATGTAGAATTGTATTTATTCATTTTGTAATAATATTGTTCAAACATACACGTTTCCTTAATTAGGATGCAAACTACTCGAGAGCCTGTAGTATTTTGCCATTATATCTTGAGCACTTGGCAAAATGCCTGATAGTAAATATTTGATATTTACTAAATATTTAATATTTAATAAATACTTGTTGATTGAATTATCGGTGATTGTAGCACTAGCTTACAGTATTTTCCTATGTCGCAGTCCCTTTCACTCTCCCCCAAGACTTCATATTTTTTACTGATAAGCTTTCTATCCCTTGACTTCTTAATTTTTTAATCTGATCAGGCTTTTATACTCTTCATCTCCACATTATCTCTAATTGCATTGCTACCTGTAGCTGGGGTGGTCATGAGTTGGTAACAACCATCATTAGAGATGTCTCTGCTTGTAAGTTAGAGAACACAGCCATATTTAGATATATGTATTATATATGTATATATTCATATAGATATCCATGTATTACTTGTGTAGGATATGAGATATTTGATGCAAAATTTCTCTTTAATAACAGCTTCTCTTCTTACTCAAGATACAATTATGTTATTTTTACAAAATTTGTAAATTTTACTTAATTTAAATTGTTTCTTTTGCCTTTCATGATCCTGCTTGGTTAGGAATTCTCTCCTTAATTTGGTTAGAAATATACTTACTTATTTTAAGTCTCTAATTTTCAAAAATAACTTTCAAAAATGTGAATCTTTATGTTTAGATAACTCATCTATTTAATAGTATATTTTCCTAATTGACAATTTCTCTTCTAATCCTAGTGGCATTGATTTTGTTTGTGTAAAACTTGTTTAGTTTTATGTAATCAAAATTATCTATTTTCTCTTTTATGATCTTTATCACAAGAAGATAAGTTAAAAATTTTCCTTTAACTATATCTGAAAAAGATATTTTCTTTCACTTCTTTTTTAATGTGACACTTTATATTTATTAAAAATCTGTTTGGAATTTACTGTGTATTGAGACACATACCCCTCTAATCTTAATTTGTGACAGATTGCTCTCTTTTCTCTGCAGTTTTTGTCAAATAAGGAATAGTTCTCCAAGAATGTATATTAGTGACTTTTCAAGCTCAGGGTTGCTGTGTTTTATTTGCTTTTAGGTTGTTTGTGCTATTTTTCCACTCATCATTGACTCTTCTCTCTCTTTTACTATTTCCCCCGGCCTAATAAGTTGCTAAATTTTATCAATTCTATCTCTACACCTTCTCTGGTAAGTCTAGATAGGAACCAGTAGTCTAAAATTCTATGGGAAAATTGGGCTAAGAGGGAAAGGATGCTTTCAAGAAATAAATGTAAATTGTACAAATACTTTTTATGAGGAAGAAAAGGAGGTTTTAAATTTTATCACTGTAGGTATAGAGAGAAAAGAAATTAAAGAAAGGAAAGTTAACTGAAAATAAATTTTAAAAAATAAGATTTTATTGATGAGTGGTGAGTGCTAAAGCTGAGAATGAAATTTGAATTTGGCTTTTGGGAAGAGGAAGTACAGAGAAAAGAATGTGGTCATTCATTTTTTGCCCTGCTGGCAGAAGTGCTTATGGCAACCTTGAGTCATATTTCCTTCCTAGATGCTGGCTCCCCTGCTCCCCTTCTTCAGTACTCTGGTGTATTTTTATGGCAAAATGATAGCACTGATGGGATGTTAGCTACTGACCTTGTTCTACTTCTTGCTCAGTAAAAGGCGAAATAAGCAGACATGACTCTTTAAGTTGGAGCCAAAGCAGGCAATATTCATACGTGTTTTTACCTTCTCAACACAGAGGGGAAAGAGATGAAGCACTAGCAGTGACAAATAAACATTGATCTCATATGGTAATCCTATTTCTTAGGAACTGACCAGAAGAGCCTACAAATCCAGGGGCATAATATACATACACATACAGTCCAAAATGAGATAAGCCCTTGAGGTTCATGGAATGTGGGACTGGCCAAGACCAGTCCCCTAGGTAGTAATTGTACTCTTGGCATGTGGAGTATCTCTCATATTTATCCATTATTTGATAGAGTATTTGACAGGAATACCCAAGTTAGAAAATCATATCTCAAAAACTCAGAGGCTAGCATCAGATACTTCCTAGCTGTGTGACCCTGGGCAAGTCACTTTATCCTGTTTGCCTCAGTTTTCTCATCTGTAAAATGAGATCTGGTACTCATAAGAAGGAACTGGTACTATGCCAGTATCTTTGCCAAGAAAATTCCACCAGGGATCATGAAAAGTTGAATGTGATTGAAAAGACTGAACAACATTCTTACGTTGTATAAGAAAAGAGAGCATCTTTTATTTTGCTACACAAATTACTTTCTTTTATGTTACTTCCACTTTAGTCATGTTGTGAAAGAAGAATGAGAACAAAAGGGAAAAACCATGAGGGAGAAAAAAACCCAAAATGGAAATATTATGCTGCACATATTTGTACAATATATTTGACACTCATCCCCTTATTTTTTATACCTTATTTTTTTATACCATAAATTGATTATAGTAGTCATTTTATGGCGGCATCAAGAAACTTTGAGGGAAGGAAGTTGAAGACCTTTTAAATTTAAAGCATGCCACTAATGTGTTATCTTGACCAATCATTTCAAATATTTGGTCCTCAATTTCATCATCTATAAAAAAGAAGAGTTTGGATTAGATGATTTCTAATATTTGATATTCTATCATTTTGAGATGAAGAATTGTGGATTTTCTGAAGGGAACTTTTGGTAATTTATAAAATCTTGGAGGTTGATGAATTAGGTTCTTATGTCTTGATTTGTTAAAAATGTTACAGCCTTCCTTTTCTTTGAGGAATGATTTCCATCACCACTCCTAATACTTAAAAGCTTGATTATTATCTTCAGGTTTTTTTGGTTCACAAATGGAGTAGATTTCAGGAAGTAGAGAAATTCTTCTGAGGTGGTTGAGTAGGAGCTGGACATGAGGGGAAAAGGTCTCTGTGAACAAATTACCTGTATGGAAAATCTAGGATGCCCTTGAGGAGGAAAGCAGGTGGTACAAAAAGAAAGATAGTGGGTCATATGATCCTTTATTTTCAGCTCCCGGTAAATAGTATAATCTAGGACCACTCGACTACTTTTTGGAACCACTTTAGTATAAGGGGAGGCAAAGAGAAGACATTGACATGGATGGGAAAGTTGAATTTTAAAATTTCAAATGTATCTCTTTCAAGGATATTGACAAGAAAATGTACCCGAGTTGTTAGTGCATAATTTCTTGTGACCCTTAGATAATTTTATTCAACAATTTATATGATTATACTAAATAAAGGCAACCCTTATCCTTTTATTGTTTATGTTATTGTACCAATCTTTCAGCACTAATTTTTTTAACACCAATATTCAGTCTTACTATTAGAGCCAAAGTGAAATGGCTGAAGTACAACATGGACACTTGGGGTACTGTTTTGTGTTTTCTTTAGCAATTTTGTGAGATTATTTTGCTGCTCTTTTTTTAGAGTTCCTAATACCTTAAAAGGGCAGTGAAGTGGTACAGTGGATAGAATCCCAGGTCTGAAGTCAGAAAGACCTGAATTCAAATATGACCTCAAACACTTACTAGCAGTGTGACCCAGGGCAAGTCACTTAATCCTGTTTGTCTCAGCTTCATCATATGTCAAGTGAGCTGAAAAAGGAAATGTCAAACTGCTCCAATATATTTGCCAAGAAAATCCCAAAGAGGGTCACAGAAAGTCAGAGATAAATAAAATGACTAAATAGTAACAATCCCTATTCTTGGGATACTAAGGTTTGGGTGCCTTTCAGGTGATTGATAAAAAGGCTAGTTGGTTAAGTGATAGATATTGAAACATAGGATGGGACCAAGTTATGGAGAGTTCTAAAAGCAATGGAGAATGATTTCTGTTTGTCCATAGAAATAAATTAAAATGTTTTTCATTGGTAAGACTATTATTATAATTATGAGAAATAACATATATTGCATACTTATTGTTACTTATTATGCAATATGTTGCATTACTTATTACCAAATATATTGCACACTTACAAAAATCAGCAAAATGATTTTTCATATCTCTTTGGTATAAGGAAGCTTTTTGAAAGAAAAAAAAGCTCAGATTTCTGTATTAATCCCAATAAGCTCATTTTTTTTCTAACATTCCCTTGCATTGAGAAGTTGAGTTTCCAGAGGACAGTTGACAACTTCTCTCAAGAGTCCTATGGGTAACTGAGGCTCTGGGGTTTCTAATAGACCACTGTTCCTCACAAAACCCTATTGTGTTCCCCATTTTCCATTAATTTTAGTACCCATTTCATTGGATTTTAGAAAAATGCATTTACTATGAAGGTATAGCAAAAACAAAAGCTATAAACCATTCCCCCTCCCCCAACCTGGGAACACATTCTCCTCTTCATACATGAAATCCTAAGGGAAAATGAACTCATAGTGACTGTTAGGTGCCTGAGTAGAGAAGGGATATCTCTAGTTGCTGATCCCAGAAGCATTTCTCTTTGTTGAATCCTTAGGAGGTCCCCTTCACTCTCTGCTGGGCTCCAAGGATGGTGCCTTTCTAGAGTCCATAGCCAACACTCACCCTGTGATGTCAGAAATATTAAGGATGCTGACCTCCTCTGGGGATTGCCTTCCCACTTCCATTTTGAAGGTTCTTCCTCTGTTTTCAACTAGAGCTACTCTCAAAGACTGATGCTGACTCTGATTAACCTCTGATGGCTTTCAATCACCGGGGTGCTCCCTTCTCAAGATAATTATTTCTTCTAAGATTGACAAAGAACAAGCACATAAGAAAGCTGCCATGTATGCTCACAGATGCATGGCAACCAGGAGAGAAAGGGCAGCTAGCTTTTTTTCTACATAGCAGCTTATAGCAGTTCTTGCTCACTGCCAAGGAGAAGCAAAAAAGGGCTAAATAGAGGGGCAGAATATTCCTTTTGTATGTACACTCAGTTCTGGCTCCACAGCTCAGGAGCCATCAGTCCTAACTCCTCAGCCAACCAGATAGTTCTTCAACTCAACAGAGCACCCACCTCTCAAGTCCCTCATGCTTAGAAATAGGCTCAGCAAATCTACATATACTAGAGCAGAAATAAGCAGGGGATACATAGGCCTTCTCTTTGTAATTCACCTGAAAGGGCAAATCTGAGTGAGCACTAAGAAACCCTTGGTTCTCCTTGGCCAGTTCCTCTCAAATACTTCATTTTAACAGTTTTCATTTTATTTTTCTTTGGTCTCTATCTCTCTTGAGATTTGGGCCTTCCAAATAATTCCTTCAAAGTTCTTTTAAATCCTTATGGAAGCCAACAGAATGATTCATGATTATAGTTATTTTTAGATCAAATTTATGAAATAGTGGAGATGTATTTTTATTTACAATATGTACATATGGTACATTGGGACTTCTTGTATAATCAACATGAATAGTATATTTATGCCAATTTTATGAGAGCATTGGAACATAATTTTACTGCTTCAAATTATTATGGAGGTTTATAATAGTTATATCTTTATTTTTATGAACTAGTAATGAACTATATCTGCAATTTATTTTATACTTTTTGCTCAATCAGGAATGTAATTCTCAGATAGAACATTATTCCTACGGAAAAATTATGATTCTCTTATTATTATTTACTCTATAAAATAGTTCCCCAGTTGTCTGATCTTGAATTTCTCTGGGAAGGTTTTATGAAGTATTCTGGTGTTCCATTCATAGTACAGTGTCTTCTTTAAAGAGCATTTTGAGAGTGTTACCTTTGATAGTGTGCCTTGCCTTTTTTTTTTAACATTATGCAGGACATCTTGCAGTATAATATAATTTAGGTTATATATATCTTAAGTCATAAATATTTTCCTGGGATAAAAGTAAATACTCAGAGAATAATTGAATCAAATATCATAATTTTATGAAAAAAAGACATTATTTGGTGAGAATGAAATGTTTTCTCATTAATGTTTGTGATAAAATGAAACTAATATTTTCCATATAATTTGAGAACATATCTTCTGAGAAGAACCAGTATGAATATAGGTAGATTAGAAACACTACTCACAACTCCCTTTTCTGGTAGTGATATTAAAATATTTTCACTGATGATTCCTTTCTTTTTTGGTGGTGATGCATAAAATATTGTCACTGATGATTCCTTCCTTTTTTTTTTTTAAAAAAAAATTACTAAGCATTGTCTTTTCTCTTAGTTCTTCACTTAAAATACATATAATCCAAATTGTCAGTGATACTCGGGTATGAGCTAATTTAATTAAATCCAGTGTTTATCCTGAGAGAAAAGCCATGGAAAGCATGTGAACACTGAGTATAACATTAGGAGGGACCAAAGACAGGGACATAAAATTGAGCTGGAAGAAAGGATGTTGAAGACTCATTTGCTTTACTTTATAATTTTTCTTCAGTCTTCCTCCAGAGCACCAAAAAGGTATTCTTTAGAAAAATCTTGATAATACAGAAAATTAGGTTAAATGACTCTCTGATTCAGTGAGAAGACTATTTAAAAATATTCTTTGATGAATTCTTGAAGAGAGGGGGACACAGAGGCCAAAGGGAAGTCGTTCCTCGGAACATAGCAGTAGAACTGATGAGAAGCAGTTCAAGGAAATAAAAAAGGCTTAATGAGGAAGATTCTGTCTGAAGAGGCTGAAGAGGAACAGTTGGGTGTGGGAGACCAAACAACAGGAAAATGCTAAGGGATACATTTCTGTAAAATTTTACTTGACTGTATTACTGGGGTTTTTAATTTTTTTATTTTTTGGCAGGAAAGCATTTTGCCTGGAGAGGGAGTTGGTAACATTACCCATAGATACAAGTTTTCTGGGCTGAAATCATACCCAACATGAATGGAATTGAGAGACATAAATACAGATTAAAATAACTACAGTAATATCATCCTCCCCAAAACCACATGAGCAGAATCAACTTAGAAATTCTCAAGGCTGTTAATTGACCAGGGAGGGGTAGGTAGAAGGGTAAGAGAAATTATGACTCATTCATTTGGGAGTCAGGAAGGGAAGCTCCAGCTGCAGCAAAGAGAAATGACACAGAGGATGATGAATCATTTCAGAGAAGTGGGGTCGTGTCAGCATCCATGTTTCACATATTCAGAATTGGTGGAGACCAATGTCACTAGGGCCATATTGCTTTGGTCAAGTAGCTAGTGAAATAATAGAACTTAGATTTTTCTTTGTAAATATCTTAAATTTCAAATTGCAGACAACCTAAACTGAAAGTGAAGTTATTTTTAAAGCCTAACTATTGCTTTCTCTCTCTGCCCCCATGGTAGAGATAGGAGATATAAATAGAAATATTGGCCAGGACCTATTGGAAAGCCTATGATTTCACAGAAATTGACCGAAGTCTAAATGGCAGCTCAATATTTTGACCATTTACTGATTTTTAAATTTTAAGATATTACATTTATGCATAGTATGGCTTTGGCAATTTGGCAAATTAATGTTTTTCTTAGGGGTTTTACACACACCACTATTGTCAGTGTGATCCAGCTTTTGAGATCCCAACATTAGCACCTTGCCTTGGCTGTAGTACTCTTAGCAACTCCATGGTCTTCTTTGAGAAGAGTTAGACATTCCCTGACTGACTTATGTTCACTTTCAGAATGACTATGGGGATCCATAGAGAGCCAAAAGTCTAATTTTATTTTTGTCATGTGTATGGGAGCTTCTTAACAGAAAAGATACTGACCAATTAGAGAACTTTTTTGATTAATCTTTTCAAATGACCAAAACAAACTTGCATTATTTAGAACTCTCTGAGCATCCAAAAGATCAGAAATCTTTTGGCACGTAGAGGAATTAATAGAGATTTTTTCATATTCTCTATCTGAAACTGGCTAGACAGGAACTTGGAAGTAATGGACATAAAGAGTAGATGCCTTCATAAATTCCTAGGTTCCTTTTCTCAAACTACCAATCACACAGACACATTGGGTTTCCCCCAGGATTAGGCTACATTTTCTGATCAGTATTCTAGCAAAGCACTGAAGGACTGTAAGTTTTTTTCTGATATTATTGATTTCAGCTCCACCAACACCTATTAAGTGCCAGGCTCTCTGCTAAGCATTGGGATTACAAATACAGACATAAGGTAGTACCTGCTCTCCACTGGGGAAAGACTTTTAAATTTGTTTTCTTATATGCTAGATTATGTAGATGGCTTTGCTTTCAATGCTACCATTGAATTCCTTAGCCCTAAGAAATCTGTACATTAATTGTGGGATTTTACAATCATATTAATACAGTGCTCTACTTGACTTTTCATAGCAACTTTAATTGCTCCTCAAATGTGTATCTTCATATCTTTATTCATGTGATTAAAATAAATGAATTAATGAGATTTAATTTTCTTTTCCTTTTGCTTTTAATTTTATTGGCATTTAGATTTAACTAACATGGTTAAACAGTATTGAATGTATAATATATTATAGGCTAAATCAACATTAACATAGTAGTGATAAGTAGTATTTATTTTAGATGTGTTATTTCATATTTGTACCCTGGAAAATGCCAGGATATCAGACCCTAAAAGTGAGTCCTAAATAGCTTTCCTGCGTCATTTGGCAGAGAAGCAGATGAGTCTGGTACTAAGTACCAACCTTCAGCTGAGAGCGAAATGTCACAAAGGAATGTGACTGGGTAATTTGCTATCTGACTGATCGCTGGGCTTCCATTTTTAGGGAATCTTCAGGTGCTATACAGGTTCTCAGCGGCTTTCTCATAGTGCTTCCCATTTAATAGTAGACAGAAATGCTAAGAACAAAATCCGAGATTTCTGACAGTCTAAGATGGTGAAGCTCTTGGCTTATGTGCCACTGTTATTCTGCTTGGTCATATGAAATGAATGATGCTGGTAGACAAAAACCCGTTGCTGAGTCACGAATTAGAAGCTATTTTGGAGGTAGACAGGATGTAGTGTGATTCAAAATGATATAATATTGATAGTAGCTTCAGTGAGCAAATTTGCCCCATTACAATAGATTCAGTCTCTGGTTGGAAAGAGGAAGATTTTGGGATAAAGATCCTAAATCCTGTTTTGAGCATGCTGTGTTCTAGGTGTTTACAGGCTATCCAGTGTTTTCAATATATAATTGGTGACGTGGCAATGGAAGGCAGCAGGAAGACTAGGGTTCGATATTTAGGTCTCTGGTAGTTACTTATACCAATGAAATGGTGTAAGGCATTGGTGGTAGTAAATTCAAATTCAGATACAAACAGATCCTTGTAGTCTTCACGTTGACTTAGAAAATCACAACTTAGCATTGTGTTATATTGTATTTTTATCTTTTTAAACTTTCTCAATTACTATTCCTTTTTTGCTCGTTTTTGGCTGGTTGCTAATAGCTGGAAGGTCAAGGAATGTTTGACACCTCTGGCCTAGGATCCTTCAAAGGACATTAGGCTTTTATGGACAAGTTCTGATTCTATCCCTCAAGAGTCTCAATTTCTTTTTGACTCAATTGCTTCTACCATTAGGCCCATTTTAAAATTTCCTCAAAAATGAGTAATAGGGTTCTCCAGATTCTTCAAGTCACTTAGGGTATAGAGTGATAAAATAGCAAGGATTCACAGGAAGCCATAACAAATACAGAAACTCGATACTCTAAACTCATTAAACTCTTTAGCCAGAGGTTTCCTAATCACTCTATACTATTTGAGCCATTTTCAGTAATTGTAGGGCAAGCTAGCAAGGACCAGATCTCCTGATCCCCATGGCATAGCTTTAGGCCTTCAGATGCCTTCTTTTAAGAAGAAGGTTGTTAGAGAAATTTTCTGTCTTGGGGCTGGTCCCTAAGTGCTGCGAACTACAAAACTCAAATCTGGGGTTTCACAAGAAGTAGTCTCAAAGCTTGAGGGACTCTACCCTTGAAACTGTGCAAGTAAAAGGCAGCCAGGTACTCCATTCTCTGACAACCTGGACAAGCCCAGGCAGCTGAGCATCCTGCTAGGTGCCATTAGTAGCTCCTAGCAGTAAAAAAAAAAATGGGAAAAAAACCCTTTCTCCCTCACTTCCCTTCCTGTGTTCCAAAAGGAGCAAGAAGCAGAAAGTACGCCCCAGAGTAGCTGCCCAGGTTCTGGCACCTGAAATTTATTCTTTCCAATAAAGCTACTGGGAACCAATCAGAAGCCTTCTGTGGATTCCTTGAGTAGTGAAGCAGCATTTAGGTCCACCTTCATGGATAAGTGCCTTTCTAGATAAAGTTTTAATTCTTGTAATTTTGTAATTATTTTTATGATAAAGTTTTAATTCTTATAATCTTGTAATTATTTTTATTAAACTTTGGGGGCAGCAGAGGCAAAAAAATAACTATATCATTCTTTATTAAGCTGACTTTGAAGGGAATTCCAAAGGAATTCCAAAAGGAGAGTTAATTCCAAAAGGGGAGTTACAGAGAGATGGGGAGAGAGAGGTGATTACCTTTGTTTGTTTCCAAAAAATCACAGTCACCATTAAAGATGGAAAATTGGCACCACTGAGGCAGGCTCAAGAACCCTTTTGGCACCAGTAGCATCAGGCTGTTGTTTCAGGCAGGAGATGTTTCCTTGGCAGTAACCTGAGGAAACAAATCTGGTTCTCTAAGGTCACCTCAACTGACTCATAAGCCAAACCCCAAGAAAAAAATAGTGGTAGTAGGAGGAGACTTTAGGAACTAGGATGAGTTGAGCATTTCCACGGCTGTTTGAAGAGAAGGAGGGACTAACTACATAAAGACTAAACAACATAAGACAGGAAACTGCCAAGGAAAGCAGGAATTCAGGTCTCCCTACTACTCAGCTGTAAAGACTAAAGGTCACAATTTCTCCCTTTATCTGCCATTTTCCCTAAAATTCCACCAAGTAGAAATTTATTTTAGTTAACCCAAGTCCCTTTAAAATCAAAATTCTTTTGGGAAAGTTATAGAGATTAATTGTACCTTGACAATTAGAATTTTTTAAGGAAGTGATTTCTTAAAAATTGAAGAGCAAATGTAATTTACATATGAAAGGATATAAAAGGTAGAATTTATGGAATACAGATTTCAAATGAAAATTTATATAATGTAATTGGAAGATATAGGTTGTGTGAAGGCATACCTTTTTTTTTCTTTTCTTCAGCTTCATGCTGTATTATTGGCTTTGTTTGAGTTCCATTCCCTTTTTGCTTGCTAATACTTGCTTTATCCACCCTGTCATTCATCTGCCCATTAATAATAAAGTATTTAATATTTTAAACACTCAAAATACAGTGTCCCAAAAATCTTAGTGCAGTTAAAAACCTGTCATAGCTTTAAAAAAAAAGCTTAAAACTACCCCAAGACTTTTGGGACACTCTACATATATAGCAATTTCCAGGAAAAATGAGAAGAGTCTCATTCTATTACAATGACACTATGAGAGTAAGGATGAATTTTCTCTCTTTACTGAGACCAGAAAAAAGATATAAACTCTTTAGTTTGGGTAAAATTTAAAAAGTAAAGACCCTCATAAGCTACATGACAGCATTTCAGAAGAAGGAACATTTCCTCAACATCTTGGAATTGTAATATTGGAGAACAGACCTATTCTTTCTACTTCGTTAGATCAGCTGTTTGACTTTAGGGAGCTCCCCTTTCTTTGTTTCATTTCCACCAACTAATGGAAATTATCTCTATGATGAAGTCAGTAGAAGTCTTAGAAAAGACTTGATGTCTAAGATGGACTTAATCTACTGATTGTCTATGTTTATAAGAGGTACTGCTAGTAGGATTTCCATATTTTTGTAATATAATTGAATAAATCAAGAGTGAACATTTTTAAAGAGAAAGGAAGTTTACTCTTTCATTTAAGTAATTACTTCTTTTGCCTTTTCAGATTTATAAAATAAGAATTAATATAATTTTTTCATTAATTTCAGAATCTTAGTGTAAATTTTAGGGAGCTACCAAAACAAGTCAACAGGACCCTGGAATTGAGTTCTTTAGATAGGGGTAGTGATGTAAAGGTATTGGTAGCTTTGGGCCCTTAATGCCACATTCAAAGATGCCATTATTTTTCCTGCCTTAAATGTAATTTAATTTAGAGAAAGAATAATTAGACCGGCTCCTTACACTGGGTAAAATCAATTCAAAATTAGTTACTATTAGAAAAGATTTTTAGTAATATTCATTATCATTGTGAAAACTTGATATTCCTATAGTATTTTCAGCCATTCAAGCCACTTGAAAAATATAACAGAAGTATAGTAATGGGATATGTGTGCATGTGTTTTTGTCCGTCTATGTGTTTGTTTTGATATAGGCCAAAATTACCATAGATCCCATTGCCTCTTTGAAAGAGGTAAAATGAAATCACTACTATGGAAGTCAAGGGAACTTGATGCCCTGTTTAAAGGAGGTGAAAGGACAGCTTAAATTCTTTAGCTAAAACCTTTATTGACGCCATGAGGCAGACAGGATTTTGATCCATGGTTTGCAGTCTCTATTTTCTGAATCAGAAATTAGGATTGGATGTCAAGATATTTTTTCCAGAAACCCTTGTGATAAAAGCATACTTTTATATTCTTAAAATCAGGACTGTCCCAGAAAATCTGGAGTGTAAGGCTTAAAACCTTAGCCAAGTACAGTCTATTTAAAAATCTCTTCAATGAAGTGAGAAGTCATGAAGAAGCTGCAAGTGTCATTTTAGCAGACATCTACCTATACATGTAATCCAGGCAAACTGGCTGAAAGGGATTGACCTCGTGAAACAATTTAAAACCCTGCTCAAAACCATTAATATTTTAAAATACTTAATGTTTTATTTTGCACAAGACGGTATAAAGTTTTTTTTTTAAGTCAAACTTTAAAGCAGTTTATAGAAACACATTCCTAAGTGTAGTAGAATCTAATTAAATATAACATGCAAATTAGTTTAAACAAACTCTTGGCCTGAGTAGAAAAGAGAGATGGGTTTCACTCTTTGGCTAAATATAGATCATTTAGGATCAGAGAGAACCCTAGTTTTAGACAGCTCTCACTTCTCAGTGGAAAGATACAACTTTTTTCCCTCCATCTTTCTGTCTTTTTCAGCATATGAAAAGGGGATCAGATGTTATGACAGTAGGGAAGTTGGAAAGACACTATAGTCATCCTTTGATTAAATAGAAGCAGGCAGAGAACTGATAGCTTAACTACCAGCTGTTAAGGAGAAATGAACCTCAAGGGACTGACATCAGGTACATATTCTGGAAAAGTTTTGATTTCTCATTAGAAGCAGAATAAGTTACAAAAACACATATCAAATCAAAATCTGTACATAAGGCTAAAGGTTAGAATAAATAACAGTGGATAAAAGATCAATGAGAAAGGTACCAAATGGTACCATGAGATTTATTTTTGAAAAGATGCTTTAAAGCAGATGGACACAGATACAGAGGGAGGGGTAACTGTTGACTCTTTGCATCAGAGAAAAGAGACCCTCCTCAGCAGAGACACTGTGTGTACCCTAAGGGAGCTGCATGAAAATGCTAACAAGAGAACCAGGAAGTTTACAATACTTATATTTGACACATTTGCCTCCCTACTAATGTACTCTTTAAGTTTAGTTCAGTCTTCCTGTTACTGTTGTAAGTATTTGTGGGGGAATGGATCCCAGGTTTTCTAACTACTGTTTTTGCTACACCATTTGAGTACATGTCTTTGCTAAAAGCTAATTGAACCTATTAGATATTGTTAATATGAAGCATACCAATGTGGGGGTTCGTAGAATTAAGCATTAAAAATTCAGTTGCATAGGTTTACTCCCAAGAGCCCCAGATAGTAGCTGCCTTTGGGGAACCAATCTGTGAATATAACTGTAAGTTGCATGCAGTATCCCAGCAGGGTGTTAAGTAGTATTAGAAAGTGCATATTTGTAAAATTCAAGGATTACTAGATGATTTGGAGGGATAGTTAATTGGATGACATGGACTGAATCTGTTGGTGAAATTTAGTAGGAAAAAATAAGTTCTGCATTAAGTTAAAGATCAATTGTACAAGCACAAGGTAGGAAGACATGATTAGACAATTGTTCCTTCAGAAAAGACCTGATAGATTCAATTGACTGAATGAAGGCTGAGCATGTCACCAATAAATATTTTTAGATGCAGTTTCCAAGAAAGCAAATTTAGTTTTAGATTATGTTAATAAAAGTAAAGCATATACAGGTCAAGAAAGGGTTAGTTCTATTGTTAGGTTCCTTGTAAAGCCATACCTCCAGTGCTTATTTTGTTTGGTCTTGTCTGCCTCATTTTAAAAGTGCCATTTACACATTAAAATATATCCAGTGAATTATGACTAAGATGGGCGACTGGAAACTAAACATCATGAGTATTTGTTGAAGGAGCTGGGGATGTTTTATCTGAGAAAAGAGGATATGATAACTGTCTTCAGATATTTAAGTACTTTCATGTGGGAAAAGCTTAGGTTCCATGGCTGCAGATGCTGAAAGTAGAACCAACGAGGTAGGTATGGGGGTGGGCAAGAGAAAAGAAAGAGAGAAACAGAGACAGAGGGAGACCGAGAGAGAGGGAGAGGGAGGGAGGAACAAAGACAGAGAGGGAGGGAGGGAGGGAGAGACAAAAAGGGAGGGAGGAAGGAACAGAGGGAAAAAGAGGGAAGGAGAGAAAGGAAAGAAAGAGGGAGGGAGAGAGAGAAACAGAGAGGGAGAGAGGAAGAGAAAGAAAAAGAGAGAGGGAGAGCACTTTTTAATTTAAAATAAGGAGTAAGTTCTTAATAATTGAGCTTTTTGAAAATAGATTGGACAACTTGGTAAGATAATAAGTTCCTCGTCATTATATTGTTTATGTTTAAACAGAGACTGAATGTCCTGACCGGAGATTCTACATACTGGTGCTCAGCCAACCCAGGGGAACCTAACTCCTATAAATGTAATTGTGGCACAGGCATTATCTCAAACTGAAAAAAAATAGAGTTCATTTATTGTAATCCTACATTTGTTTTGCTCTCATTATAATTTTGAAAAATGACCATATATTATTAGATAGCGCCACTTGGAAGCAGTGGAAATTTATTTGCCTAGAATATCAGGTTTATTTACCCTAGCATAAGCGGGGGTTCAGATTCTCCTTCTTACCAAAGCTGAAGGGAAGAGAGGAAGAAAAGCGAATCGCCTGATAAGGGAGCTAGAGTAATGATTATTGGTCAACTGCCAATGTTACATATGGTCCCAGGAAATACCATGGCTCAATATACTTAGAAGCTTTTTTGAGATGTTAAGAAAATCTGTCCAGTAGAACCCTAAGGAGCCAAATTTGACCTGAGATAGATCAGGGGGTGTGTGTGTGTATGTGCTTTCTTTAGAAGCTGAAAATTTTGTCAGCTCCTGACTTTTAGGACTGACTCCTACATCCTAAGCAAATTTTCCCAGTCCTACTATAAAAGGTAGTTAAGGCATCAGGTAGGCAGTTAGAAAACCTCTATACTTCCTTTCAACTTTGCTTGATATTACTGTTCATTTTTGCCAGGAAACTATTATTAATCAAAAATTATATTAGGCTATTTAGATGAAGATTAAATGGGAGAGGTTCTAGAATATACTGAATTTTGGCATCTTTTTGTCTTTTTATATTCTTTTTTTAAAATAGTATTTAATTTTTTCCAATTACATGTAAAGACATTTGAACACATTTAACATTTTTTGAGTTTCAAGTTTGCTTTCTTTTCCACTTCCCTGCTCCCTAAGATGGTAAGCAATTTGATAGAGGTTATATATGTGCAGCCTTACATGGCTACACTATTTCCATATTAGTCATGTGGTGAAAGAAGAAACAGATCAAAAGAAAAAAAAAGCATGAAAAGAAAAAGTGAAAATGGTATGCTTCTGTGTGTGTTCAGATGCCATCAATTTTCTCTCTGGAGGCGGGCATAGCATTTTTCATCATGAGTCCTTTGGAATTGTCTTGTATCATTGTATTGCTGAGAAGAGCTACATTTGATACCATTTAAATATGAAATTATATTTATAATTATTCTAATTTTTAGCAGTGTTGTTTTGATGCACATTTTAAAAAAAATTTTAAATGACCTCAAACCTTTAAGGAGGGTGTAGGTTTAGCCTATACAGAGTTCCTTTAGAATTAAAGACTAATGCTACTTGAATAAACACTGCATTCTTCTTGAAGTAAAACAGGGCCTAGCTGTGATTAGTGGTAGAACAGCTTGTTCAGTGTAGCTTGTTCTTATAAAATACAGCCCGGCAACTTACTGAGAAGAAAGTTAACATGGGATGTTTTGGAGCAAAATGGACTTTGAAAAAAGATTTTATTGATATATTTTGTTTTTATATGACTTCAATTTCCTTTTTTTTTTTTTTAAAGATTTCCCAGCTAGGGAATTTTAATGTAATTTAAATGACTTGCCCAAGATGATATAAACATTCCAATGTGCACATACAGTCTCTCACTTTAGAGCTATATTCATTTTCATTTGACTTTTTCCCCATCTTCTCTCCCTGACTCATACCCACACCTACATACCCTCACCCACAAAGAGAACTCGGAATTGTTGGATACCAGCTGGGGGGGGGGGCAACTCTACTAGAGATGGTGAAACCACAGAGAAATTAACACTTACTAATCCAGTTCTTGACTGAGTTGATTTATGCTTAAATCAGCAATATTGGGCCTAAATATTGTCTTATTCTTGTCCCTGGAAACTGAGCACAAAGTTACTCAGTGAGATGTTATATAATCTAAATTTTTAGATCATAGTTCATAAAAGTAGGTGAAAATCTCTCTCTCTCTCCCACTCTCTCTGTCTCTCTCTTTTTCCTGTCTTTGTCTGTCTCTCTTCTCCTCTCTTCTTTTTCTCTCTCTCTCTGTGTCTCTTTTTCTCCCTCTGTCTCTTTCTCTGTCTCTCTCTGTTTCACTCCGTCTCTCTCAGTATTTCTGTCTTTCTCTCTGTCAGTGTCTCTCTCCCCGTCTCTCTCTCTCTCTTTTTCCTCTGTCTCTGCTTGTGTATGTCTCTGTCTCTCTCCTCTCTTTTTTTCTCTCTCTCTGTCTCTCTCTCTCTTTCTCCCTCTG
>JAJPUD010000524.1:55453-68825 GCA_023553655.1 Myrmecobius fasciatus
GGTAGGGCATGCTTGCGTTCAAGCACTCTGGTTTTTTGGGGTGATAGAACACTCAAAGATAGTTTCAGACCTGTAATTATCCTCTGGTAAAGAATTAAAGGGGAGGTCTTTCCCATGAGACATTGTAAACAAGGTACTAGAAAGAAAATTTTATTTCAGGATCTTTGATTTAGAGACATTTATATTCTATTTAAAATTTCATTTTCTCTCAGATCTTAGTATTCCCATTGTATGGATGATCAGATTAAGAAATAATATTAAAAGGTTAAAATGCATTTGAGTGGAGAAATGATGGCTATGAATATTATTTAAAATTTCTATTTCAAGAATAGAAATGGGAAAGTAGTTGGAATCAAACTTCAAAAATCACTTAATTGTGCCTGTATTTTGACCCATCAATATGACTACAAGGCACTTAACCTGTTTGCCTTAAAGAAAGAAACCGCTATCTTTTCCAAGAAAACCCCACAGACAGTATTGGCGTGCTGTGGTCCACAGAGTCATGAAGAATAGATCATAACAACGACTGAACAAGAACAACAAAACCCTTTTCTGACCCTGAGTCGGTACGCTGGTTAATTTGTAGTAGAATTATTGAATTTTAGAGCTAGAAGATGCTTTATCATAGATGCTGATTCCTGTCAAGCCTGTCACAGAGAGTCTCTTAGTTGTTCTCAGGAAACTGTGCAAAGGAGCTGAGCTATTTCCATCCTGAAGGGTCAGAAGTGGATGTTAGTTTCAAAGTGCTCGAAGCTTGTCCAGAGGGAGCAAGGCTCCCAGCTTGCTTGTTTGTTATATGGGTAGACTGTCCGACTACACAAAGTACATAAAAAATCATGTCGGTATAGTGACATTCAATAAAGACCCAGAAACGTTGCAATAGTCCCTGCTGCTAAAAATAGGCTTGCAGTTAGGTAAAAGCGGCTCCTTTGCAGTAGGCAGCTATTTTATATGCACTGGGTTTTCATCAAAGATAGGCTTCATAAAGCAGAACTTTAAGTGGGTTCTGAGAGCCCAGGGCTGTGAAAGCTTTGCAGCCTCGGAGGAGAGGGAAGGCAAATAAATAGAGCCAGGTGAGCAATATGTAGTCAGGCCAAAGCCAAACATAGAACGGTGTATCTTTCACGTGGTCCATAAATTTACCTGGGTGGCTCTGGCACAATGGATAACATCTTTCTGGGTTCAGACACTTATTACTTGTGAGACCTTGGGCAAGTCACTTACCTCTGACTCAGTTTCCTCATCTGTAAAATGGACTGGAGAAAGAAATGGCAAACCACTCCAGTATTTTGCAGAGAGAACCCCAAATGGAGTCAGGAAGAGTCAGAGACGACTGAAAAATAACTAAACAAAATAATTCTTGCAAGCAAATAAACAGGAAGTGAGGCAGTCTGATATAATGGGTTCTAATTCTAGTTTAGACTCTTATTAATTGATAAAGGTAGTATTAAAAATTTTGAAAGTAAAGAAACTTGAAATTTCTTTAACTTATGGAAATTTTCATCTGAATTTGGAGAGGACAGGTGGGAAGAGATGAGAGGCAGGAAACAGGTCATGCTGTACAGCCAAAGATGCCCTAATTTAGGACGCAGACTGGCACAAAAAGATCTTGGGATAGTGCACTGTTTTGGGAGTCAGAGAATCTGGTTTCATATACTAGCTCTGAGGCTTAAGCATCTTTCTTTACATATAAAATAAGAGGCTCAGATCCAAGGTCACAAAACTCATAATTATCAGAGCCAAGATCAGAACTGAGGCATTCTGGATTCTTGTCTGGAGGACCTTCACACTTTTGTGTGATTCTAAAAGAAAATTAATTCCCTGATGACAAAGCAATTCATGAAGACATTTTGAATGTATCTTACTTTAGGTTTTATAAGTTTGTAAATTAATGTCAGCACTATCTGGGCTGTTTCTTATTTAAATATATTATTATGTAAAGCAGTGGTTATAAATAATTGAGAATGTAGTTCCATCCATATAATTTCATTTTCCTCTTTTTGAAAGGATATTTTGTTAAAGAACATATTGGAAATAAATTCATATTTATCAGTGAAAACTACACAATATTTATAAATAATGTTCTTTTGTTAATATAGATTAAATATGGGAGATATCCTCGATTTCTTTTTATGCTACATAGAGTAAGAATAAGTAGCTTTGATGCTTTGACCATCTTGATGGAAAGTAACAATTCATTTATCTAGATAGTTGTATGATATTCTAGTCACACATGGTACCTTAAAATTTTTAATTTTTTTTTCAAAAAGTTAGAAGCCACCAACAAATTTCTTCAAAAGAATTTATTGACAACAACACAAAGTTTTTCACTTTTAATGTACATCTGCAAAAATTTCAGTGCCATAAAGGTTATGTTAAATTTAGCTAGTATCACCTGAATGGTTATTTTTAATATTATCATAGTTCTTGGTTTCATACTACTGATATTTTTCAGGTTCAATACTTTTGACATTTGTATGGTTAAAACTAATGTAAATCTAAATAAAGGAGATGGGCAAAGTGTTTCTGAGGAACTACTCACTAATTAAAAGAATTATTAAATAAAAGATATCATTGCTTTTATGCTACCATCTTTTTTTAAAAAAAACAAATGCTAAAAAGGAAAGAAGCTCATTATTACTTTTTCACCTCTAGCTTTACAATCCTATATGATTCAAATACTAGTGTATCATTTTTATCTAACTAATCAGTCAGTCTACCCAGACCTTTGCATCTTGTGTGGTTCTTGGTTCATATTGATCCTCCAAAGAAGATCTGTTCATTGTATTGGAAGCCTAACTCTAGGCCTTGTAACATTTTGTGTGTGTCAGGATAGAGCTCAGCTCATGTCCCAACTGTTACTTTTTATTCTTTCTCCATGAAAATCCTACTTTCTTAAGCAGCAACAAAGTGTGTTAAATATATAGAAATCAAATTATCAAGTCACAGGTAGGATGTAATGTCAACTTTAAAATTATTTTTACATAAATAAGAGATACAGTTTCTAATGTTAAATAGAGATGACCAGTTTTTGTGCATTTATGCTTTTTGAGGGGACCAAACCTGAGGTATTATATCACTGAATGTTGAGCTGTCAATTAGATCATCTCCTGTGATACTTGAAGTAACTGGACATCTGGTTATTTTGGTGATGGGACATTTGGCAATTTGGACATATGGCAATTTTGAATAGCACAATCATGGAAAACAATAGATTTTTTAAAAAAGATTTGTTTGGCAGTGCTATGTGGAAGAACCATATTGTATTCGAGGCACATTTAGAGTAGAATGTTGAAGCTGACTTTAGACTTCATAGTTCGGAGTCTAAGATACTGTTCTATTTGCCACGTGGAATGGATTTGTGGTCGCGCTGCATTTCATTAGGTTATTTGTGCTGGGGAAACTGAAAAATTATAAAAGGATAGCTGCTCTAATTACATTACACTTAAGCTGACAAACAGGGAATTGGTGCATATTGCTGGTTTTTATAGAAGGAGTTTTCCTTTTTGATGTTCTTCAGAGGGACATTTTTGGTTATCAGTGAAACAGTTGAGTGAATTGTAAATGAATAATTATAGCTGGCATTTATATAATATTTTGGGGCAGCTAGATGAATAGAGTACTCAGCCTGGGGGGGGGGCGAAGAATCATCTTCCTGAGTTCAAATGTGACTATAGACACTGTATAATTCCCGGGCAAGTCACTCAGTTTCCTCATCTGTAAAATGAACTGGAGAAGGAAATGACAAAACACTAGTATCACTGCCAAGAAAATCCCAAATGGAGTCCCAAAGTAGGTGATTGAATATAACAAAAAATACAGTGCCTTAAAGGTTGCAGAATGCTTTGCATATGTTATCCTATTTGATTTTCACAACAATCTTGTAAAGTAGATGGTCTTATTATCCCCATTTTGTGGATGAGAAAACTGAGAATCAGAAAAGCTGACTTGTTCTGAATCACCAACTATGATCACTAAAACTGATGCACAATGACAACAGCTGAGTTTTTTTGCTGCATTCCTTAAAAAAGCATTTATTAAGCACTTATTATATGGTTTGCACTATAATAATTGCCTTCTTTATAAATCTCACTATAAATTGACTATCAACAACTTTAAGTATATGAGTTTAATGATATATATATGTGTGTGTGTGTGTGTATTTGTACATATGAATATATAATTTAGGAAATTCTTAAAAAAGTTTTTCATACTTTTAAAATATAACCCTCACTAGAAAAGCAGTACTTTTCCTTGCCCTCCCCTATTTAGGATGACTGGTAGATTTGAAATCCTGCAATTACCCATATAGCCACTAGATGGCAAACCTGCATTAGCTTTAAGGTGACCTATTAAGTGAATTACATTAGAAACTCAGGCAGAGATTGATGAATGGGTGAATTACAAACATTTTTTTTAATGGTATTTTAAAAGGCGTTGTTGTATGAAAGGATCATCAAACTGTGGAGTGATTAAAAGGGATTTCCTGTATGAAGAAAAAATCTATCAGTAGTTCAACAAGTAAGCAAATTGCTTTGTTGTAATGAAATTTGTTAAAATAAATGTATTATTTCAGATCTTGTTCATACACTTCTTCCACATCATCAGAATTGAAGGTGTATTCCAAAGAAAATGAATATTTAACATTGAAGTTAGGGATCGACAGTAATATTTTTTATATAAAGCATTTGATGCTATCAGTAGTTTTAAGAAAGTTACAATATAAGGTTATTTTTTTAAAATCTAAATTATTTCTTTCATAGCCTTTTTTAAAGGCCTGCCTTAATTTTTTTCCTATTTCAGGATCTTTGAACTTCTGACTATTTTATTGCTTTTCTAGATTATAGGATCAGGAGCTTACTTAGAGGTCATCTGGTCTGCTTCCTATGTAGGGATCTACATGTAAGGAAAAGTAGTTGTCTGAGAGCTGGTATAAGAAACCAGATTCTCTGACTCTCAAACCGGTGCCCTATACCATATATATTATACTTCCTGTGCCAGTCTGTGTCCTAAATTAGGACACCTTTGACTGTGCAGCATGACCTGTTTCCTGCCTTCCAATTCCTTCCCATCTTTCTTACAATCCCTTTACCCCAAACCCTCTTCAATATTCAATTTTTACAAGTTAAAGAAAACTCAAATAAAACAGGAGAAAGTTAATCTTATGTCAATAGTTCAGCAGTTTATTCTGCAATTTTAATTTCTTTTGCTATGCAGAACTGCTTATATACAATCTCCTTTTACATAATAGCACCTTGTTCCACGAGTGGTCAGCAACTTAAAAATGAATGGTGAAATCCTGTCTAGCTGTTGTACCACAGCAGTTGTAGTAATAATCGTGCTACATGTGTTGGATTTTTCCATTTTTTAAGAATCTACAATTTCCCTGAGTTCTATTGATAACCATTCTCTTCTTTCTCTGTGATTGTACCTTCTCTCATAGAAAGGAGGTAGAATACTGAGATAGGCTGGTTTTTGGCAGTCTTTTTCTTTCTCATAGCTTCCCTCGACTGTCCATTGTAGTGTTTGTTAAATGAAGTATGAAGACAGAGATCTGTGGGATAAGAGGCGTCATTTGCTTTCAGAGAGCACTGACAGCTTCTGGAGCTTATGCCAGACCAACTGTGCCAGCCATTGTTTCCTGATGTCATGGAACTGCTATGTCTTTCACATGAAATGGGTGTGTTGGGTATTCAGATCCCCCTCCCCATGTCAGTTATAGTCCCTCTGATCTCCTAGCTTTTTAGAAAGGTACTTGAATTCTTAATATAAAATTATAACAGTCAGCCTGAACATGCACAGCATCCCCTTCTCACACTTACCAGAGATTAACTGATTAATGGAGTTGTCCTCTGTCTGTATTGTGAGTTTTATTTAAAAATTTAATGAAGATTCTTATGTGTCTATTACCTGATCGTCTAGACCCAATCTAAGGTCTTTCAGGCCCTTATCTTATAGGCTGATTCAAAGGTACAGAGCTGGTTTAATGTTTCCCTTAGCTCTCATATTATCTGCACTTGTCTTAGTTCTTGAACTTGTCATATGTTTTCCCCAATATTTCACCTATGTATTTTTTTCCTCTAGTGCAATAGTGCTTTATTGGTTTTGGTATCATTTGGAATAAGCCATCTAGGTGACCCAGTAGATACAGTACAGAACTTGGAGTCAGGAATATTGATCTTCCAGAGTTCAATTCTAGCCTCAGACATTCATTAGCTGTGTGATTTTGACTTACTGTCACCTAACTTGCTGTCGCCTTAGTTTCCTCATCTGTAAAATAAGTTGGAGAAAGAAACCACTCCAATATCTTTGCCAAGAAAATCCTAGTGGGGTCATGAAAAGTTTTTTACATGACTGAAATGGCTAAATAACAACAACAATCATTTGGAAATAAGTTCCACATAAAATAATTTTTCTGCTAATGGAAACCTCTTAATTTAACCATTTTTGTTGTGCTCTCTTCCCCCTTTGTATTTTTGGGAAATAATTTCTGCCTTCTCTAGGTGCTTCAGAATATCTTTTTCTTCATGCAATCTTAGAACTCAATAATTAGGGGCAAAGTTTAAAAAAAAAAGAAACCTTGTTAGAATGATATGTTGGTCATTTGATGAGAGACCTTAGAAAGGGGTATTGTTCTTGACCCATCTAGTGGGGAAATTCTTCCCACAGACTATCAAGCTCATTTTTAGTCAACAAAAAATAATTCAGAAACCTGGGTTGGGAATTCCTACATAACTTTAAAACTTTTCATTATTGTACATGTTTAAATATTCTAACCACCACTGGACTGTTTAGAATTTTGTTCTTAAATTACTCGTGTCTTCAAAAGAGAATTGAATGTGAAAAGACCAGCTCAAATAACTCCTAGCAATTCAATATTTTTTTTTTTAGCCAGTTGAAAGGCTTTGGAACAAGTTAAAGTTTTTGGGTAAATGTTTACTATAAAATCGAGTGTTCTGTTTACTTTGAATTTAGGCAGCTCTTCTGGTTGAAGAATTGAAGTTCCTAGGTTTTGAGTATTTAAATGCTATCCATCCCTCTTGTCAACCCTTTTGTCAATCCTCCCTCTGCCTAGTCACTATTTAGGACCCTCCTGGTGAAAAAGGAGTTAATAGATGTAAGGGAGAAGCTAGATTTTGGTAATCATAGAAGCCAGACTTTACCTCAGTTGGACTTAAAATGAAAAGTGTTGAAAAAAGGAAAGCAGGCGTCAGAAATATTTTATTTTTTTGGAAACAGTAGACAATGCGCTTGTTTGAAGGGACTAAATCCAATACGGATAGGATATTATGTCACACATATCATAAGACAGCCAGCATGGATAAATCACTGGGCCTGAGTTCAAATTCAGTCTCTGACACTTACCAGTTGTGTGAACCCTAAGCAAATCACTTACCTTGTGTTTCCTCTGTTTCTTCAACTGTAAAATGGGATAATAACTATCTACCACCCAGATTTGTGAGGATCAAATGAGATATTTTTTGTAAAATGCTTAATATGATGCCTGGCAAACAGCAGGTACTTGATAAGTCCTTCCTCTGATAATTTTTTTTCCCTTCTTCCTCTCGCCTTCCCATTTTCCTTTTCTCCCTTTCTCCTTTCCACCTCCTTCCATAATGAGTCCTCAATAAATATCCATTGAAATGATTTGTTGAGGGGCCTCTAGGTGCCATAGTGGATAGAGCATCAGCCCTGAAGTCAGGAAGACCTGAGTTCAAATTTGGCCTCAGACATTTAACACTTACTGTGTGACCCTAGACAAATTACTTAACCCCAATTGCCTCAGCAAAAAAAAAAAAGGACTTGTTGAAAAGAAAAAGAAACCATTTAGATTTTTAACAGTGAAGTCACTGTGGTCACATGGTTTCAACTGTGATGTTCCCCCAGGATGTCATTTTGTTCAAAAAGGGACCTATTTACTATCATGTTATGATGGGAGGGGGGAATTCATTGAGGGGAACTCTGCTATATTCCAATTTTACACAGACACATGCTTTGGGGACTTTTGTTTTAAACTCCCCTTATTCTCAAATGAAGGAATGGAATGGTTTTCCAGGGGGATACTTTTTTGGAGCGGACTTTCACATTTGTTGATTAATGTTGCTTTAGTTTATTCATATGAAAATTTAAACTGAGTTATAGACAATGTTTTTATACTCACAAGCCAAGTTATTGTAGTCCTATAAAGTATGTTTAAAAACCATTTCTATGTGCACTTCCAAAATGGCTTCTTCACCACAACTTCAGAGTTCTTGGGAATTTTACGTCCCTAAATCTACTGGTACCCCTTTAGCACCCCCTCCTGTCTATCTGTTAGAGCTATTCTGTTGATAGCTGTTGTATACTGCATCCTACTTGTTCCTAAGTCTTTCTCCTATTAACTTATTTGATTTGATTTGATTATTTGATCTATTTCTTCTGTCACCAAGTCTGTCTCCTGTGGAAATAGGAGTCTTTCAAAGATACTTATTAGATAAGCACTTGAGATTTCCTTTTAAACCAGATGCTGGATTTAGACCTTTTAGTCAAACTCTTTAAGCATTCGGGCCCCAGAATCCTAGAATCCCAGACTCTTAGAATTTGGAGGAGTTGCCTTTTAGAATTCAGGTAGTTAAGTCTTGTCTTTTTTCAAATGTTAAACCAAAGCCCACAGAAGGGGCATGGTTTGCCCAGATTTACCCAGCTAGTGGATGGGTAGCAGAAAGGGGCACAAAAACCTAAGCAGTCATAGACTGAGAACTAGGACAAACCTAGTTTAAATCCTCATCTCACAAATGAGGAAATGAAATGACTTTGCCCAAGTAATAAGTTCCAGACTTGGGGTCTGAAGCTAACTTATCCAGACAGCATTCCTCTTACATCACAGTGCTGTTCCCTCATTAAGTTTTCTCCTTCCAATCTATACAGTCCAATATCTTTGAAAATCTTCTTTATACAGAATGTGGCTCTTTCTCTCTGCTTTTTAAATTGATCAGGAGATTCCAATGCTATTCGAGACCCTTGGTGATCTGGTGATCCCATCCTTTGAACCTTATCTTGTGTTGCTGCTTTCAGGTCATTATCTGCCCTGAACATGACTTTGACTTTCCAGGATCTGGCACAGTGAATGTCGCATAGTAGGTGCTTAATAAATCTTTGCTAAATTAAACTGAATTTCCTGCCTTCATATCTTTATTCACAGTATTTCATTTACTTAGAATGTTCTCCTTCCCTCTTTCATCTGTTGAATTTCTGCTTAGTCAATTCACCATTTCAGCAAACATTTATTAAATGTTCATTTATGTGTAATATCCTGGTCCAGGCAATAGCAATGCAGAGATACAGGCACAAATAAAAAGTAGTCCCAGCCCTTAAGGAATTTATGTTTTACTGGAAGAATTTCACAAATAGATTTGTAAGAATACAGCACGAACAACCAGAAGAGATCACTGAGTTGGTGAATGTGAAAATCCTTTGGAAATTGTCATTGCTCTTTGCTTTGTAATAATCATAATTTTTTAAACTATTGTGGGTTGCTTGGACCAGTTCATGCGCTCATTGGTTTCTGGATAGCATCAGCCTGTGACTTATATTTGGGTCTGTTGCTCAGAAGGGCAAGGTCTAGGTTTGTATCCACATCAATTCCACAGCATCACTGAAGAATGGCATTTTATCTATAATTTATAGTCTAGGTGTTTGTCTTTGAGGCTAAGTGCTTTGCTTTGCCCAGATTTTTATATAGTAGTTGTAAGAGAGAGGACTTGAATTTTGCTTTGCCCAGATTTTTCAACCAATATTTATCAGAGAGAAGACTCGAATCCTGATCTTGCTGGCTCTGAGAAAGCTACTTGTCTCCACTCTGTATCTACTACAATAATTAGGTCATTGGCTTCATGTCCCTGGGCAAATCATCTAATCTGAATTGCCTACCCTCCCCAAATAAACCCCAATAGATAGGCAGTAATAACTTGAAAATTATCTTTGGGTAGATTATATAGACCACATGAATTCTTGCAGGTCCCTTCTTTCACTTTTTCTTAAATTATGTTTGTATTCTGTTTTTTGTTGTTCAGTATTTTTTTTTTCGGTAGAAATATGACCTTAGAAAAATTTGATACTTGATATCAGTTGTCAGAAAGCTAGTTTTTTCATTGGCAAGTAGAAGTGTCTTGTTGGGTGAGAGAATCAGCATCTAAAAAGATTTTTTGCAGATTTAATGATGGAATGAATCTAATAAGATGAAATTTCATAGTGATAAATGTCAAGTCCTTTATTTGGACTAAAAAATAATCAGCTGATAAGTTGGAAAGCCTTTAGAGAGAGTGATCAGGAAGGTAAGGGGACTTCAGACTGCCATGACATTTGAGGACTAGTTAAAGGAAGTTGAATATTTAGTTCAAAGAAGAAAAGACTTTTAAAGAAGGCTTGATTTTCTGTTTTCAGCTATTTGAGAAGGAATCCTGTAGAAGAGGGGTTACTTTTGTTTTGGGGCTTCAGAGGTGTGTGTGTGTGTGTGTGTGTGTGTGTGTGTGTGTGAGAGAGAGAGAGAGAGAGAGAGAGAGAGAGACAGAGAGACAGAGAGACAGAGAGACAGAGAGAGAGAGAGACAAGAGAGAGACAGAGAGAGACAGACAGAGAAAGAGACAGGCAGAGATGGAGATGGAGACACAGAGACAGAGACCGAGAGAGAGACAGAGAGACAGACAGAGAAAGAGCCTAGTGAATGCATGGCAACTATAAGGAGGCACATTTGGATTCCATATGAGAAAGAATTTCCCAATAATTAAGAGCGGTTCCAAAATAGAATGGGCTTTCTTGGGAGATAGTAAATTCTCTAACAAGTAGGGAGTCATCATCATCTGTAAAACATCAAGATGAGTACATATTCTGTGAGTGTCTCAAAATGAGAGTTCTTTTTTATTGAACTAAGCTGGCAGATTTGTAAAGTCTTTGTCCTAGAATCCAGTCCCTATAAGAATCTTACCTCCTTTTAGATCATTATTTTGATAAATACTGTGTTCAAATATAGATGAAATGACTAGTTGTTGAGAATATTGTAGAGATTTATGTTTCAGGTAAGGGGCTGGATTAGACCAGGGCTTCTTAAACTTTTTCCACTCATGATGCCTTTTCACCTGAGAAATTTTTACATGACCCCAGAAATATGGGTATACAAAATAGGTATACAAGTTGAGCATTTACTGATAATAAATCATAATTTCATAACCTCCAAATTCAATTACAATTGAGGTTGTGAACCACAATTTAACTATATGGGACTAGTTGACCTAAGAACACCCTTCCAATCCAAAGATTCTGTATCTTACTTGTATTTTCCCCTTCTTATTCTTTTAGAGATCAGAAACATCTGGCTTGCTTACTCATGACCTGTCAGAAAAACGTATTGTTGGAGCTGAGATGGTTTGATAGATGCAAACTTGGAAACAAGGGGTTTCTCTGTGCATGAACTCAAGAAATGGTGAGTAATTAAGATGAAGAATGCATGTGGTGTACTTTGGAGATTTGTCTTCAGATAAAACACTTCTTAAACTGAAGATACCAATCTGCATTTCTCAGGTAAGCTTAAGGTAGTAAATCAAAATCTAGTACCTGATTATTGTTTTGAAAAATCTATCTAGTGAAATAGTTTAGTTACTTAAAAAGCACTTCTTCAAATTATTCTATTTTTTATGAGGACTGTATTACAACTTCTTGACAATGTTTCCTTTCTACTATAGTATATAGTAGGTTACTATAGGTATTTGTATGTTGATTTATTTCAGGAAGAAGTACTTGGAAATGAATTTGAGACAATTACATTTCAATGTTGTTATTTAGAAGAGCTACTTATCTCCATGTATACATACCTGAATTTGTACTATCAGAGGAATGCTATTAAGCTCCCCCCCACAGCCCCAAGTAAAGTAGGGTGTTTTTATTAATCTTTTATTTTTACTTTGATTGGAATACTCATCAGTTTCAGTGATGTTCTGATGGTATGCCAGTATTTCCTTTTCTCATTGCTTATGGGCTTATAAGAGCATAGTTATAAAGTTGGAATGGTTTCTGGAGATTGTCAGGTCTGGACTCTGAAGCTCAGTAGGGAAGTGACTTACCTACTATCACTCACTTAGTAAATAGTCAATAGAACAAAGATTTGAATTCAGATCATATGATTACATATAGCCCTTGTTAGACTTAATCATGGTTATTTAGACAGTCTCTGCTGAATTGGATTGAGGGAATGCTGGCTTCTTTTGGTTTTCCATTCAAAGGAGAAACAAAAACAATAATAAATTTTTCTTCACATAACTTGAAAATTTTAGCAGTTATACAACATAAGCACTGAAATTGATAGCAAAACATTTCCATTTAAAAATTAAGAGCCTGTTAGTATGCTTATAAATCTAAACATTTTCTTTAGAAAATTAGGCCTTCTGAATTTTCTTGTCACTAAAATTTGGAGAAACCATTCAATAGCCTGAGAAAGAACTACCATACATAAGATAAGAAGATATTTTAATTTGTGATGATAATTTGTCTTATATAAAAATCTCTTATTGCACCAAGCTTTTTTTTTATTAAAGCTTTTTATTTGTATAACATATGTATGGGTAGTTCCCCAACATTGATCTTTACAAGGCTTTCCATTACAAATTTTACCCCCAGTCCCCTCCCCTCCCCTAGATGGCAGGAAGTCCACTACATGTTAATAATGTTGAATTACTTGACAAGTTATGCAAGAAAAATCCTATCTACAAGAAAAAAAAAAGAATCAGAGAAAGGCAACACAATGCAAGCAAATGTCAATAGAGATCATGAAAAGGTTACGTTGTGGTCCATATTTCATTTCCCTCTCTCTGGGTGTATATGGTTTTCTTCAGTGAACAATTGGAACTGGTTTGAGACAATTCTTTGTTGCAGAGAGCCATGTCCATCAGAATTGATCATCATGTAATACTGTTGTTGCTGTGCATGATGATCTCCTGGTTCTGCTCGTTTCACTCCGCATCAGTTCATGCAAGTCTCTCCAGGCCTCTCTGAAATCGTCCTGCTGGTCGTTTCTTACAGAGCAATAATAGTCCATAATATTCATATACCATAATTTATTCAGCCACTCTCCAATTGATGGGCATCCCTTCAGTTTCCAGTTTCTAGCCACTACAAAAAGGGCTGCCACAAACATTCTTGCACATGTGGGGCCCTTTCCCTCCTCTAAGATCTCTTTGGGATATAGGCCCAGTAGAAACACTGCTGGGTCAAAGGGTATGCACAGTTTGACAACTTTTTGAGCATAGCTCCAAATTGCTCTCCAGAATGGTTGTATCCGTTCACAGTTCCACCAACAATGTATTAGTGTCCCAGTTTTCCCACATCCCCTCCAACATTCATC
>JAJPUD010000524.1:68835-191936 GCA_023553655.1 Myrmecobius fasciatus
TTAATTTCATCATCTGAAAATTGTCTGTTCATATCCCTTGACCACTTATCTATTGAAGAGTGGCTTGAATTCTTATATATATGAGACAATTCTCTATATATTTTAGAAATGAGGCCTTTATCAGAACCATTAAATGTAAAGATGATTTCCCAATTTGATGCTTCCCTCCTAATCTTGTCTGCATTAGTTTTATTTGTACAGAAACTTTTTAACTTAATATAATCAAAATTATCTATCTGGTGTTCAATTAGGAGTTCCAGATCATCTTTGGACATAAATTTATTCCTTCTCCACAGGTCTGAGAAGTAAACTATATTACGTTCCTCTAACTTGTTTACAAAATCACTCTTTATATCCAGATCATGAACCCATTTAGATCTTATTTTGGTATGTGGGATTAGGTGTGGGTCAAGCCTTAATTTCTTCCACACTAGTTTCCTATTTTCCCAGCAGTTTTTGCCGAATAGTGAGTACTTATCCCAAAAACTGGGGTCTTTGGGTTTATCAAACACTAAATTGTTAAGGTTATTGCCTAAATTGTCCTGATAACCTATCCTGTACCACTGATCGACTGCTCTATTCCTTAGCCAGTACTAAGCGGTTTTGATGACTGCTTGTGCAGTGTTTTTTAAAACATGCAGAAAAACATAAAAGGTATATTAAGTAATCCTTTATTGAAAATGAAATAAACATTCTACTGATGTGTCTGAAAAATAATTTTAGCAGAAAAATAAAAAGCCCTTTACAATTAAAGGAATAGATTGTGCAAAAGGAGCTACATTTTGATTTTTAATTTCCTTCATAGAAATTATGTTGTGCCCAATGAAAAGATTTGTATTATATGGAGAGAAGTAATTAAAAGAAAGGTTTTCTATAAAGTTATTGAATTTTTTTTAATGAGTGTTAATTTCTTTTAGTTTAGATTTAATAACATAATATGGCTTGTTTCTTTGCTTCATTCTAACCTCATCTTTTTCTTTTTTCTTTCTTATTCTTATGCATTGTGTTTATGAAAATAAAAAGTTAACTAGTTTCTAATGCATTTTGTTCAAGCTATCCTTATTTTTAATTTATGGAATAAAACAAGCATTTCTGTAACATGATATAATAAAAAAAGATGATTGCACATGAAACTTCAAATTGATTGTGTACTTGGTATTCCTTTTAAATATATAATTAAATTGTCATGTACATTTTCCCCCCTCCCTGCCCTTAGCATATAAGCTAACTCAGGAGAAGAGTTTTTTGTTGATTAGTTGGTTTTTGAAAGGAGCTAGTGACAAGGTATAGATTGTCTCATTTCACTTTTAGCCTTTCATCTATATAATAAAGTAAAAGCTTGTTGTTCATAATCCTTTGAGAAGAAGTCTATTAGTTTAGATGACTTTTCCAGATAGCTAAAAGTTAAACTTAAAATGATACAATTTAGAGAAAAGTTGTAAAAATTAAATCTTCCTAAAATGGGCTTCTTAACACAATTCTGTTGAATATTTTAATGCTTTCTTAATGACTAATGGTTATCATTATGAACTCTTTTTAAAATGATGTAGTTATAAATATAACTTATTTATGTAGTGTTTTGAGGTTTATAAACAGCCTATGAAGGCTTGTTTATAAACAAAGGCATTGTAAAAGCTGTCATATCTATTTTATGGACAAAAAGACCTAAGTAATTTGATCAGACATTTATAGCTAGTAAGGGGCAGAGGTGGGTTTTAAACCCAGTTTCTCTGACTTGGGAGTTTGGGGGCCTGTTCCCTTTCAGTTATGCGACCCAGGCTTTCATGCATGGTCATGCATATTAAGACTGAATATAAAAGCGCTAGAACTTTCTTACTTGAAAAAATTTCTCTGATGTCAGCTTGCTTTTTTGACTAGTTATTTTTTTCATATAAAAGTAGAGTGAAGCTCTGTAGAGACAGTTGAATTATTCTTTGGGAAATATCACATAACACCCCCTGCAGAATGAACTTGCAAATCACAGGCTGATAATCACAGACTAATAATCACAGACTGGTAACAGTCGTCTCCCAGTTAGTCTTTTTACTTTCAAAAAAAAAAAGAAAGAAAAAAGAAAAGAAAATCATCTTCATTGTTGAGCTTGGTGTCTTTTAACTTGTCAGCATCAAAAAACATCACCATTGTCCTTGATTTTACCTGATTTTTACTAACGCATATCACAGGCATCATCTTGTCAATTTGTATCTACTATTATCTTAATTGGACTGTTTGTTGACAAAGTATGAAAAAAATATTTTTTGGCCATTTCTCCATTTGGCTTTTTTGGGGGGGAAGGTAACCTAATCCAATAAAATTTTCATTTTCCAAAGACGTTTGCATTGACAGGATACCAGCATTTTCACCCACTAGCCTTATGTGTAATTTAATTGAATTCAGATGCAAACAACATAAAACTATATCCTTAATATTCTGAGATTAAAAGTATTATGTGTATTTACATGACAGATGAATTTTTTCATGTAATCTCTTTGATAAAATAGATTAAATCCTTCCTATAGTTCTACAATGGTAGCTGGTGGTCATCATAGTGGTGATGGCTTGATTACTGCTACAAGTATCTTGATAGTAGAATAAACTTTGCTTAAATAAACTTATAGTTTTGAAATAATCTTTAAAGCATCAGTCACAAAATTATTATTCATTGATACATTAGCTTAGACTCTGGATATGATGATAAAGTTTTATTGTTAATGAAGGCTTAATTTTAGAGGTGCCTACAATATCAGAGTCTCTTAAACCGTATTTATTGCTTGTTGAGAAACTAGAAGGGAAATGGTCAACACTTTCCCTGGTACAACTAAATTATTCATTGGCCAAACCTTAACCAAATCTCCTCTCTTCTGACTACTACTCTCCCCAGATATAATCTGTCATCTAAACTTCTCTCTTTCTGTTCAGGGCACCACCATCATTCCTACCATCTGGGTTTCAACTCCTTTATCAGCTTCAAATGCTTATTTTCTCTCACTCTACACAATTAATTATTAATTAATTGTAAATTCTTATTATATCTATTCAGTATCTCCCATATCCATCCATTTCTTTCTGTTCAAACTCGTACCACCCTAATTTAGTCCCTTATCACCTCTCATTTGGACTTGGCAGTAGTTCTCCTGATTGGGTTCTCAGTCTCAGGTTTCTATCAATTCATATAGCTGCCCAAATAATTTTCCTAAAGAACAGGTCCTATCATATTAATCTTTTTTTTCCTTCCCAAATTATTTGTATCTATTTTTATACATTCTTTTCATGTTTTATATGTTGGGACACTTAATTTACATTAATTAAAGTTGTGGATGAAATTATTATAGTCAAATATATATATCGAAAGACTCAACTCTACAGAACCAGAAAGGCTTTCAGTCAGCCAATATCTTGGCTTACTTGTCAAACACAGAGAGGTGACTAATAGAGGCAAAACTGGATTAAGAAGTTTTTTTTTTCGGGGGGGGGAAGATCTATAAAAGCTTTTTTAAAAGAACTGTTGTTGTTTTCTTTTTTTTCCCTGATGTCAATATATGGTTGTTTTTTTCTGGTCACCTTCAGTTTTATTGATATTGATTTATTCAGTTTTGTTCTTATAGCACGTACATTCATAGATTATTCCCAGTTTTGAGAGGTCTTGTAACAGAGTAAAGCAAAAAACACAGTGACTTTATCTGAAAGTATATGCAACATTTCATATCTGTAGAACTCCTATTTTTCCATTATAAAAATTTAACAGACTCTATTTTCTCTGACATTACCCCCACCTCATTTTTTTTAAAAAAGAGAAAAAACAAATTTCTTCAAACTAATATGAATAATTGAAACAAATTCCTTCAATGGCTGTACACATACACACACACACACATATATATATATATTTTTTTTATACACATATATATATATGTTTGCATGTCTATATGTCTCATTTTGTACCCTAAATCTATTAGCTTTAGCAAGTTCCATCATTAGTCCTCTAGAATCATGATGGGTTATTGTAGCATTCTTAGTTCTTAGAACTTTCAAAGTTACTTATTCTTATGGTTTTACTCACTACATTCTGCATTAGTTCATAGAAATCTTAACGTATTTTAAAAATCATGTACCACAACTTATTCAGCCATTAGAAAACTGTTGTCTCCATCATAGACAGTAGAACCACCATATTTGGATCATAACTCTATACTCTCAAAATGCCTGTGGAGGGGGTAGAAATGGCCTAGAGAGCAAGGATGGGAAAAACAGTGAGATTAAACCTAGGACATCGAAAGTTCTCTGCAGTAGGCAGTTCAGTTGTGAAGGCATTGAGGAACTGATATACAAGATAACTGAAGGAGAGGGAAGATACCAAAGGCATAGAAAAAATATCAGACCTTGTTAATACTGAAAAAGGTAACTGAAAGTACACCAATAACGGATCTATATGTGGACTCTCCCTTCTATATAAAACTTTCGAGTCATTTATACAAAACATGAGTCATCTATGCATTAATTGAGGGCAACCTCAATGAAAATATTAGTAGGCAACAAACAGATTTTTACAAATGATATTCAAAAATGGACCACTTTTTTTTTTTACTACCTTACAGTTACAAAAACTGTAGAGAATATAAAATTTCATTGTACTACTATATTTTATTTGAAAGATAAATTTGAAATTTGAAACATTTGGCAGGACAAAATATTTTGTGAACTTTGCAGCAAGATAATCTCCCAAACTTACATGAAGATGATTCAGAATACTTTGTAATGTGTCACCCCAAAAGTGTGCCTGTTTGATGACTCTCAGATAGAACAATATAGAGCAAGGAGATACTTGCTTGCCAAAGATATTGGAGGAGATCCAGAACAGATTACAGGTAGAGGGGATTCCTTGTAGATAATGGGGAATTCTGAGATCTTTCCAGGGTTCTGGTTTGTAGATGGCATTTTGTTGATTGCATCAAACCCCAGAATGTTGTAGAACTGAAAAGAGAGAGAATTATTCAAAGGAGTTTGGCCTGTCCCTCTGCAAAAGAAAGACTAAGTAGATGAAGATTGTCTTTTGCCCAGATTTCTACTTTCACTCTGCATTTGTATATAGGCTCTAGGGGAGAGTTCAGCTGTTCAAATAATTATTCAATTCTCTGGTCTCTGTGCTTGTGTCTGGCTGTTTGTCTGGCTGTCTGTCTCTTTCTCTTTAACTTTAGCAGGGATAACATTCCTAGGAAACAGTACAAAAGTAAAAACACTAATGTTGATACATTGAACTTGTGAGGAATAGGGAGTTAGATTCCCGTGGCTACAAAAAACTATATTTTTTCACTAGATATTACTGAAAACACACTTTTCTGCATGTAGTTCTTTATAACAAAACATAATTCTGATAATATGCATTTTTCCTAATATAGTAACTGTGAAATAGTGTATTGAATCTAGTACACAAAATAAAATTGGTAACATTTTTTCTTGCTAGTCATTCCCTAGAATTCTGTTTCATGCTAAAACTCAAATATTTTTTCTTGCTAGTCATTCCCCAGAATTCTGTTTTATGCTAAAACTCAATTAAAAAACAAAACAAAACATTAACTTTACATATCCGCTTTTCATAACACATGAAATCTACAATACCATAAATATTGTGCAGCAAATGAAATTTTTCAAACAAAAAAATTTTTTAACCTGAATCTCACCTTCCACTGTGTTAGATGGTGACGTATTGTACATTCTACTTCTATAACCTTTCTTCCCTGTCCAACCCCTGAAAACAAGGGAGAAGTTGCTTGGATTTTAGTCATTGCTGTCAGAAGACCCCAAGTCTGGGACTTTCATGCTATCACCATTGACACTCTGTTCTTGTAGTTGGTGGATGGTATTGGAGGTCGTGAAGGGTATACCAGCTTGAAAAAATGTCAGTGTCATCTGTGCTGTCTGAGATCCTTCAGGGTCTTAAGAGTATGGGAGCACAGCAGAAGCAAGTTGACATTTAACCTGGAGCTGAAATAGATGATGGGATTGGCAGCTTTGACATCACTAGGCAGATGATTGATTAGACTGACAGAGCTGCAGACATTCCAAAATGAGATTTATCTAACACCCTCTATTTTCTCCCTAAGTAGGATCACTGACTTGGTGCTTAAGCTTAAGAGCCCAAAGGACTTGCACTACACTTTTAGGAGCCTAAGTGTCACATAGAACTTTAATTTTAAAGGCAAACAAATACAGCAAATGCATGGGGAGTTCCTTACAATGATAAGGTGAACAAAACCAGTGAAATGCCTAGCAGGATACCAGTTGTTCCACAAACTTGAAGGCAACTTGCTTTTGTTTTTTTTCACCACTTTCCATAACCTAACATGAAAGTGAAAATGAGATTACTAGTAAAATGATGGGAATGCTTGAAGTCATCAAAGTTAAATGTGCAAATGTTTAGAATTGACTGTATACAGGAACTCACACATATATACACACATGTTTAGGACAGACAAGGACCATGTTCTTGGAAAGGAGGAGGAAAGTGGGCTGGATTGCTTTTGGAAAATCAAGCCTTTTCTTATCCATCTTCTCAATTCAGATTTTTATTTTATTTTATTTTTTTTACCAGTTTGCTGAGTAGTAGTGAGATACTAGAACACCTTTGCCTCTGAAGAACTAAAGATGGGTATATTGCAGAGGGCAGCCGGAGGTACATAGTAGGTGTGAGTAGCTTCGACACATAATCAACAACAATTCTGAAGAACAGATTTTAGGAAAGTGGGGCACAGCGAATTTTAGGAGATAGAGAGGAAATGAGCTAACCAAGAGGCAAGAGTGAGGGGATGACAGGATGACCAGAATGCTTCATGGGCACCTTGGCAGTGGCAGGAAACAAGATCTCCAGCATGTCGAGTAAGCTTTCGTGGGTGAACTTTTGGGAGGATGAGTCACATGGAAGAGATCGACATTGATGGCGGCAGTCCGTGTGGTTGGAGGGAATTCCTACATTCATGAGATTCGAGATCCTTTTGAGGATTGAAGCACCTAGACCCAATCATATTCTAACTCCCAGCTCTTCTTACTCTCTTGCTGTTTAACCATTTTCTTCCTTTTCTCTTTTTTTCCTTGTTGTTTGTTCCCCTTATGCTTCTGGGTCTGGAGGTGAGAGATTGCCTTTTAATGGAATTCTGACCAATCAATGTGGTCTCCTTTTCTTTCTGCAAAACAAATGACCACTGTTGTTGCTGTTGTTGCACTATTTCTGATTTTTTATGACCCCATTTGGGGTTTTCTTGGCAAAGACACTGGAGTGGTTTTCCCTTTTTTTCCTCCAGCTCATTTTACAGATGAGGAAAGTGAGGCAGAGTTAAGTGACTTGTCCAGGCTCACACAGCTAGTATGTATCTGAGGCCAGATTTGAACTCAGGAAACAAGCCTTCCTGACTCCAGGTGAAGCACTCTGTCCACTGCTAACTGCCTTTCAAATGACCAATCAGGGCATGTTATGTGCAGTGTTTGTGGCTAGCTGTTTTTGGCTTTTTTCTTAGTTGTCAGGTGCTCAGATATTGATTCTTTGCTCCTTTCTTTTTTTCCTCTCTCTTGATATTCCAGAAACCTCATGCTTTTAGGGAGCTTATCTTTAAATATTCAGTTTTGCTGGATATAACAATAATTTGCCTTTGAGTATATGTCATGGCACTGCCCTATGAATAAAACTGTCTCCTAATAGGCTCTTAAGGAAGTGCTTTCATAACTAAGCTCCTTGGATATTTGTGTTTCCAAAGTGAAATGTCTTATAGCAAAAAATCTAGTTTATTCTAATCTGCCTTGATATCAAAAGGTTTATGTTAGAAACCATGGAATCCCAGGGTTAAAAACAGATCATTTCTGTCTTGAAAATTGCTTTATAATTTTATAGTTGTAGGGGAGGAATAATATGCAAGAGTTTCCAAAGTATGTTTTTTTACTAGTACAATAAATAATTTGTTTATATTTTATTGTGTTTTTTATATCTATGAATTCCATCACCTTGAGTAATTTATAGAGTAGTGGACACCTAGTATATTGCTCATAAGGAAGGTATTACTCACAAAACTTATTTCAGTTGGTTCACTACTACAATACCTTTATGTTTTCTTTCTTAGATAGTGTACCAGAAAAAATTAGGGTTTGTCAAATAAATTTTTTAGCATGTTACTCTCTGTTGAGGAGTGAGGGAGTTAAGATAATTTGGGACCTTTGTAAATAATATAAATAATCACCTTTTTAAAATACTTGAGTTAATTTCTCTTATTTTACTTGTGGAGAGAATGAGATTAGGAACATAGGAAAATGAGCAGGATTGGACTTTGTTTTCTGAGTGCCATTTCATTATTTGTGAGCTAGCAATAATTCATTTTGAAATATTTTTCTACCTTCTACCCCAATGTTCTTTTACATTCTTCCCTTGTTTCTTCCCTGCTATTTTCCTTTTCTTTTCTGATAGAAGTAGTAGGATAGGAGTTTCTTTTATTTTAGAAAGAAGGGAATAAGATAGGGAAGCATTTCATTTTTTCCCCTTTGCCCAACTCTTTACACTTGTATCCAATTTAATAAGTTTGACAATTAAGAATAAAATCATTCAGAAATATCAGTTAAATTGTCAAATAAATCAAATAATTTGTTAGAAATTTTTGGATTGGTTTAACTATTTAAATATTTGTGCTGATTTTCTGGGTAGTGATAGCCACAGTGTTTTGACTGAATTAAATTTAAGTAGATATGAAAAATTGAAGATATATTATAGCCTATTTTCTCAGCATAATAGAAAATGATAATAATGCCTTAGATGATATTACCTTTTTCACCCACCTACCTTCATTTGTTCCAGTGGCTTGCTGAATGACAGTTGATAGGGAAAAAGAGAGAAAAGACAGCAAAGAAAGTTATAGGAGGAACAAATAGAGAAGAAACATGAAATGTGAAAAAGGGAAAGGAGGTTAGATAGAGTATGTATGACTAGAAATGGCAAAATTGGTATTTGTTGGATGATAACTCCTACTACTGGGCCAAGTCTTAAGTCCATGAAGCAATCCTTTGCTTATTATAATGTCCCTCGCTTCTTTGGTTTGCTAGTGGGATGTGCCAAGAGGGATAAGAGAGATGACTCACATAATAGGATTCTTTCAAGCCAGAACATGTGATTCTTTGAAGTCATGAGGTTTGACCACATCCTTGTTCATCCTCATTCACTTAGCAATGCTGGTGTTCCAAGTTAATATGGCCCAGATTTCATAATGCATATAGATAGCAATGTTTATAGAATGCCCACTGTGCATAGAGCACTCTACTATGTGAAAGGTAATAGGAAATTGAAGGAATATAAATGAAGGAAAAAATGCATTTGTAACTAAGTGTATTGGGATGGTTATTATTTAAAATTTCTACCCTTTCTACTTCCATATGGAATTGAAATAGAATTAATAGGGTAGAGTTATAGTGCCTTCCTCCCAGGGTTGTGAGGAACAAATGAAATAATTGTAAAGTGCTTAGCACAATGCCTGTGCTTTTACTTGTAGTATACTTGTATACTTCTTTGGTATTTTAGTATACTTATAGTAAATGCTGTGTAAATGTTAGCTATTACTATTATTAATAGTAGAAAAATTAATGCAAGATCAGTCATTTAGTATAAAAAAGAATGAAGTCCATTTGAATTAACAGAAGAAACTAGCTCTTTTCAATTACTCAGACGCTGCAAATTATAACCCCTGAACAAAAAATTTAACAATGTTGTTGGCAGTTACGACTAAAAGGGATATCTTGGACTCTGTAGTTTTCATTTTGTAACAACAAATGGAGAATTGGATTATTACTCTCAGAAGCCTTTTGTGTGTCAGTGTGGTTGAAAACATTCCTTCCTTACTTATCTTGTCTGTTACTTCATTTCAGTATTAGGAGTTAAAGGTCCATTCTCCAATGCTGAGATTGCCATGAGAATAGTCCTTATTACTTTACTTTTTTTTTAAATCAGTTTTCTATTCTCTATTTTAAGAAAATGCTTTTGCAAGGAAGTGAATATTTAAGTATTATCATTCTCTCAGTTTTTCTTTTTCATTTTTCTATAATGCCATTATCTTCAGAAATTTCAACATACATGTTGATGACCCTTCTAATTGCCTGCCCCACAGCCTTTTCTCTTTTTCAGTTCCATTTATCACTGTCTCCTTTCTAGGCCATCCACCAATGGGGTCCCTACTGAGAATTTCATGGTGAGTTCTCAACTTCTATTCTCCATTTTTTCTCTTCAAGTACTACTTTTTGTTGTGACCAGTTTGAAAGTCATGACTAACCATTTTAGTTATCTCTCTTGGAACTCCCAGGCTCTTAACCTTTCAAATTTCAATTCAGTAATTCAGTAATTTTTATATGCTTTCTGTAATCCTGTTCTTGGATTATTACTGGAGAAAGTCAAGAAATTGCTAAGGTGTTCAGTTCATAATTTCAGCAGGTCCTTCTGCAGATTTTTCATTAAACTCTTGCTGCTTCTTCATTACATTTTCTGTAGTAGCAGTTCTTAGTATTTTGTATTTTTCTCAAATCTCCAAACCCTATCCTCATTTACTTTTTCTTTATTTTCTATTGGGTCTTCCTATTTTGCCTAAGCACAGAATATAGGAATTACTCACATGAATCTGATCCAACATTCTTTCTTTCTGACCTGAGCCATTTTGCCCCTCCTTAAATTGACTGTGTATCCTACTTTCTTATTTCCTTTTCTGGAAGCTAATCCATATTGATGCGAAACCTTGACTGGATCTGGATTTAGTTCATTGCAACTCAGAGCCCCTAAACTCAGGAGAAATTATTAGTCTCAGCTTCTGGTGCTCACCTAGCTATTTTAATAATTTTTTATTGATAACTTTTTTAATCACTGCCTTCTCTCAATATATCTTTCCACTTCTTCACCCTGACTTAGCTGCCTTCTCATTCTGGAATAGCTCACTTTCTTCTGGAGACAGACCTAGCCCAATCATACTTCATTCTATCCCCATTCCTCTCTCCCCCATTTTCAGCTTCCTTTTATATGTTGTCTTCCCCTATTAGAATATAAGCTCCCTGAGGGCAGGGATTCTAAATTTTTGCTGATATTAATCTCCTTAATGCTTAGCATAGAGCCTAATACATAGTAAGCACTTAATATATGCTTACTGTCTGCCTGCATCTCTCTTTTCCTATTCACAGAGCCTTCTCTGAGCAAATAATCAAGTGGAAAAAAAAGAAGTTCAGTAGTATTAATCATCTTATAAACCAAAGATACCAGGATGAGTAGTGTTTCACACTCATGGTCCTCTCATTTGCAAAGATGATGGAGTGGGGTTGTATTCTCGTATCTCTTCTTCAGAGCCAAGCTCAGTCATAATTAGTGTCCAGGATTTTTTGTTGTTGTTCTTTCCATTTATATTGTAGGGTATACAGTATTCTGTTTCTGCTTCCTTCACTTAGCATCGGTTCATATGAGTTTTCCCATGATTCTCTGCATTCTTCACAGTCATAATTTCTGAGGTAATATTCCATTATATTTTGTATATATTACTATAATTTGTTTATCCATTAACTAAGCAATAGACATTTACTTTGTTTCCAGTTCTTTGATACTAAAAAAGGGCTGTTATGCACATTTTATTATATAGGGCATTTTTCTCATCATCTTTGACCTTCTTGACCATTCCTACATTCATTAGATGACCTCACCTCCTACTTTACTAAGAAAATTGTGGGCATTCTACATGAACTTTCTCAATTGTCTCTGATCCGTTCTCTGAGGGGAAAGGTAGGTCTATTTCCCCCTGAAGTGAGTCTCCTTGACATCTGTCCCTTGGCCCATCCCCAGTACCTCCTCTAGGCCATTGCATCATCAGTCATTCTCTTTTTCTTGAGCATTTTCTGTTTTTTCCTTAATTTACTCTTCTGCCTATAAACACTGTTAGGTCTCCGTTATTCACTGAGTATATATTGTGTACTGTTTACCCCACTAGGCTCAATTTGCACAGCTGGCTTCCCTGAGCCCTTCTCCCAGGTCAAATTACTGCCCACCTGTTTTTTCACTTTCACTGCCATGCTTTTAGAGAGCTCAGTCTCCACAGTGACTGCCTCCACCTCTTTGCCATCCATATATATTCGGCCTTTTTAGATTGATAATCTCTCCCAATTGCTACTTTTATTACCTTTTTTTAATCTTCACCTTCCTTGGCCTCCTTCCAACATTTTCCATTATGTATTAATTCCTTTATTCAGACTTCTCCTGGGTCTTTTCCTCCCTTTTCAATGACTTTCATTTGCTTTTCTTATTTTATTCCTTATATGCAGACCCATTCTAAGGAATCCTCTTCAGCTTCCTTCTCTCTCCCTTGGATTTTTTTTTCTTTTGATCATCTCATATAGTTCCATAGTTTCATTTGATTTTCTTTATAAGGTTGATATTCAAGTCTGACGTCTTTCCTGAACTCCAGATCCAAATTATCCCCTTGCTATTGAAAATGTCCACTTGGATGTTCTGCAGGTATCTGAAATAATAATTATGATAATACTACTAATAATAAGTAACATTTATATAGTGCGCTGTTCCATATGTTTCAGGCAGTACAATTTGGTGTGGCACTAAATCTGTAAACGAATTGAACTAATATTGTCATTTTTATTACATAGGGTAGCCTAATCATTAGAAATGAAATGGCTATCTCTCCAAATATTTAAGTATTCCTTTATTTTTGTAAGGAACATTCTGTAATTGTAGTTATATGAGTCTTAAATGTGTTCTGATAGATTGGCTCCTGAGTACTTAATATTTTATTTGAATGAGATTTCGTTATCTATCATTTCCCACTAGAAATATTGATAATTTTTGTGGTTTTATTTTGTATCTTGCTTTTTTACTGATACTACTGTCTCAATGGGAAGGAGGAAAGGTGTATGCAAAGCATCATGTTATCTGAAAAATAAGGAACATTTTCTCTCTTTTTTTGATGTTTGTCTTTTTTTTCTTTATTATCGTTATCTCTGGCGTTTCTAGAATGAAGTCAAATAACAATAGAGGACTGTTCTTGCTTTACTGCTGCATTTGCTGAGAAATCTAATGCTTCTCTAGTGCAAATAATGGTAGATTTTGGTTTTAGATATACTTTTAAATTTTTAAATGGCCCTTCTGTTCCAATTCTTTTTAGAATTTTTAGGAAAATGAGTGCTGTATTTTATCAAAAGTTTTTTAAAAAAATATTGATTTATTTGTATGGCTTTGTTGTTGTTTTTTAAAGGTTATATTAATTATTTTCCTAATATTGAAACCTGATATAAATCCAACCTACTCCTAGTGACCAAGTGACAGTTTTTAGACATTGATGTTATTAGTCTCTAGCTCTCTTTTTCTGTTTTATTTCACCATAGTTTAGGTGAACGACTATATTTGTAGAGTTTTTGGTAGATCTTTTTTTTCAATTATTAAGAACAATTTGTGTAGTATAGGAAGAAATAATTCCTTTAAGTGTTTGATAAGATTCAACTATAAATCTTTTTCTTGCCTCACAAACCTTTGAGATTGGGTATCCTTGGCTTCCTTGAGTTAGAAATCCATTGCAACCTGGATGATATTCTCTGCCCAGAGTAAACCTCCACATGAGACACCACCTGGCTTTCTAGTCCTTTTTCCCTGTGATAATGAAGCTTTTTCCCCTCTAAATATTCTAGCCTTGTGTTACCTTCTGTGTTTCTTTCTTCTCTCTCCCTTTCCACTTGGATGTTCTGCTGGTATCTGAAATAATAATTATGATGATAATAATGATAATGATAATAAGTAACATTTGTATAGTTCCTGTTCCTTTCCTTTGAAAGACTTGGCAGAATATGCATTTTATACGCTTAGGTAAAGTCAGAGTATTTCATTATGAGGGGGTGATTGAGCAGGGGACCCCACAATTATACCTGTGAGGATGTTAATACTAACATAGGGCCCAATAGATGTGGTGGGTGGCTGCTTTAATTGTTTCAGTTCTTCAATTTTTTTTTCTTGAGGCCTTTTCCTTTTGCAGTGTTTGTTTTCTTGTCTTGTATATACAGCTTTCATTATACAAATATATACAAATTTAATTTAATATTTGGAGAGCATTTTCCTTTTTTTATTTGAGATTTTTAGGGTGGAGAGGTATTATTGTAGTTATTCAGTCTTTTATGGTTCCACGGACTATCTATCTGTGGGATTTTCTTGATAAAGATTCTGGAGTGGCTTGTCATTCCCTGTTGCAATGGATTAAGGCAAAGAGGTTAACTGACTTGCCCAGGATCACTTAGAAAGTATCTAAAGTTGAATTTGAATTCAGATCTTACTGACACCATCTACTGAGCCACCTAGCTGCCTTCTGAGGAGTTACACTGAAAACAGTTATACCGTCTTGCTGATCATGAGACAGTTATACCTGTTTTAAGCATTACAGGAACCCTTTACATCAGAAATAATTTCTCATCCTCCTCCTATCACTGTAAAGTAGATACTGCTGTAAAGTAGGTACTACAGGTATGTCCCCTATTTTAGAGATGAGGATCATAGTGGAGATCTGCCCTTATTGCCAAAACTACGTCAGGGCTGGTGGTCTTTGCCAGGAGAGTCAGGTGAGAGTCCTTTGCTGCAAATCAGTTACTTGGGAAACTTGTATGGCTTTGTATTTGGATGTTTCCAGGTGCGTTCTGTATATTGGACTGTGCTGCCGATTTCCCTATGTCTTATGGAGAGAGCTCCAAAAGGAATTTTGTGCTGATGAATGTCTGATACAGGATCACATAAAGCTTCCAATACCTGAGTTCTTTTTCTTAAGGATATGTCTATAAGTGAGATATTAAGAGCAATACTCTAGGGATAATTGTTTGGTAGTAAAGATATAAACCAAAAAGTAACCAAATTCTCCATACAAATTTTTTTCAGTGTGAGTACAGTAAAGGAAATGAGCAACCACCAAAAAAAATGCAAATTATTCTGTTTCCATAGAAATATCCAAATTAGTTAAAGAATAATAAAAGAAATACCGGAAATCACATAACAGTCTAGGTTTCTATGAAAAATATTTTCAAAGTATGTTGGGTAACAACTGTTAACATATCTATCATACTCAGAAGTCACAAATGAATTTCTCTGAAAAACCTCAATCCAACCTCATTAAAAAAAAAATCTAAACAAGTTAGTGCTCTGCCAGACTTAGTATGTTAAAATTCATTTCCTCATGCCTACTTTGAGTAGTAGGCCTTCAGTCATATCCTCAACCACTCATTTTTCCTCATTGTTAAAACAGAGTATGAATTTTTTTAAGGTTTTTTTTTAATTTTGGAAATCTTTCTTAAAGAATAGTTGAAGATACTCTCACATGGATATTGATCATTGACAAAGGGTATTAGATTTTAAAAATTGCTTTTACCTTTTATCATATATTAAATAAAATGGAATTAGTCTATATAATACATAGTTTATTTTCTTGTCAAGAGTAAAACTCTTCCTCACTCCAACTTATTAGTCTTTGACTTTGATTATGTTAAAATAATTGATCAAACCACATCTTTAAAATTAGTAAAAATATGCTAATTTTGCTAGATCTCTATTTAGCTTCAAAAATATTATACATTTTGCTAATATTTATCTTAATCTATGGTATCATCTTTATTTTACAGAGACTAAGATATAAACAGGTTTCTAGATGTGAGATACTTAAAAATCTAAGATAGTAACTCTTGTTTCCATAAGGATTATTTATTTTCCCTTCTGCACCTTTGGAGCTCCCTACTTTTTAAGACTTATACTCACAAATGCAGGTCAGAAGCCTAGGTTTGGGGAACTACATTTATACCTGTATGCTTGCGTTGGGGAGGGGTGTAGTCATCAAATAAGACTATTTGTGTTACTATCAAACTCATTTACCACTTGTTATCTGAAAAGTATAATAAAAGGCTGATTAACTAGTAAGAAGAATCATTTTTGGATAATCTTCTTAGGTAAAACCTTAGAGAATGTTTCTTGGAATGGTAGGACGGCTCCAAATGTCATAATGTATGCTCAAACATTGTACCTTTGAGTCTTTGGAATTTCATTTGTATGCTAAAAGAGGGTCTGTTACGAAGCTAGTTTGAAAATTGGACATTCTTTTAGAAAATTTAGTATTTCTTTATGAAATGTTATAGACGAGTCTAGAGCTAGGATATTAGACGTCGCCAGTGGAATTCACTGGTACACATGTATATGGTTCTATCTGTAATCACTGTAATGGGATGGTAGAATCAGGTGTCAAGTGTGTGGATAGGTGGATAAGGGAATATAGAAGTTTTTGTGTTTCTATACCATAAATGTCAGATTTTTTGGACGCTCATTGGACAGTTCCATTCTTTAGGAATTTGTCATAGCAATTTGTGAGATCCTCCCAGAATATTTTAGATGACTCAGAAGCTTATACTTGGTACTGAATTAAAACCTTTTCTCTTCAAATCACCCCACCCCTATGAAACATTCTTACTCATAAAAGCTTTCTTCAGCTTTTGGTCAACTATTTGTAGGACAAGGATCTAATACAAATTCTTCTGTTTTTTGAGGGTTTCCATTTGTTTCTTTCAATTCAAAAATATCAGCTGGCAACTATTATTTCCCACACTAGTACAAGGTAAAAGCATGGCACATTGGAAATACTGTCCATTTTCCTCTTTTTCTCTTATTTGCTTCTGGAACTGACTCATTGTCTAATTGTAGTATCTATCCATGTTATATACATTGATGGACTTACTCATAAACATACTGTTTTTGTATATGTATATATACATGCATGTATGTATAACACGTGTGTATATACATATAGTATGCACATATATAACAGACATGTGTCTATAAATATATGCACATGTGTGTCTGTATGTAATATGTGTATATGGAAATAGATAAATGTATATATACATACACATATACCAGTGTGGTAACTGCATAAATGGAAAAAGGAACATATTTGAGGAATATTGTGAAGTTAGAAAAGAAGACTTGTTTTTTTAACAAGAGGAATCATTTATTCTGTTCTCTTTATTTTAAAGAGAAAGAAAAAACCTAAGGTTCAGAGAAAAGAAAGGATTTGGCTAGAGTCACCATAGGAGTTGAGGTTTTAAACTTAGTAAACTAACCAAAGAAGATGTTATGGTTCACAAAAAAAATGATTTCCATGCAAACTTCCATTTTTAAATTAAAAACTAAGATAACTACTACAAAATTTTGTTCCCATGCTTTCTGAATTTTTAGCATGAATTTTTTTCAGATTTGGATGCTATTATGTAAATAATTTAATTGTATTTTGTATATTCTGCAGGTGTTCTCTTCTCTATCCATTGGATGTCATGGGTATCTTCTATTTATTTTTTTCAATTGATGGAAATCTACCTTCTCTTCCAACACTCTTTCTCTCATTGAGAAAACAAGAAAAATTAATGTTGTAAACTATATATATATATACACACACACATATGTATATATATGTGTGTATATGTGTGTGTGTGTGTATATATATATATAGTGAGCATATATAGTCAAGCAAAATAATTTCCATGTTGACTGTTTCCAAAAAATTCTGTCCCAGCCTGCACTCTGATTTTATCGTCTATTAGAAGTTGGGCAGTTTAACTCTTGCTTCATTAATTCCAACAATCCTAGTTGAATCTGTACTTAAGCTCTTGGGCTTTGCTTGAAGATGATTTGAGGTAATCTTCTAGATTTACATCCTTGAATATATACCTGTTACCACATTAGCTTATTAGAGTAAGATTATTTTGTTGTTTATTTATTCTTCTGGCCTACTTCCTAATCTCCAACTTTGTTATGTCTAGTTGCTCCCCACTTCCATAAGAATGTCTCAGGTGAGCTTATGTTCTCTAGGATGCTGTAGCTGTTTTCTCTAAGTGATAAACTACATTATTCCAGAATTTCATAGACAGCTCAAACTGCAAACCCATAGTGTTCAGTGCTTTCAGAGCAGTCTGATACTAGGTAAAGTCTTGATTGCTGTCTTCATGGTGTGAGTGCTACAAATTCTTGACCTGAGTGTGGGTCTGAGTAACATATCTGTAGGTTTGCCCCTTGTTGGAATTCTAGTATACTGTTGATGGACTCAGCCACTATCAGCCATATGGAAAGATCTGCTGGTTCTGAATGTCAGAGTTGCAGGGGTCCCCTTTGGTTTGGGATTTTTTTAATCTTGTTTATTTTGCTGCAGGCTGCATACTATACTGGAGGCTGGAACTAACACCCTTCTCTACTTTTCCTTTTTTTTTTTTTACCAACTATGTCTCAATAAATAATATGGATTCTAGAATAGATACTGAGGAATGGATTTTGTTGATTAATCTTTGACCAATCTTTGAGCTAGATGGAATTAGACATTAGAGGGCATGGGAAAGGGTTTTGAATTAGTGACTTATCTTAAAGGATAGCATTACCTCACATATATCTGCTACAGCTCTAAAAATTCTTTTAATACTAAGGAAAAGAATGTTGTAAAATAGATTTTTCTTGACAGGAGATTGCCGGGATATAGAAAATGGGTCATTGTCAGGTGCTTCCTGAAAAGAGATAATGAATCATGAATCATTAAACAAAGTGATAATTCATCCACATATTATAATTGAATTTATGTGGTAGGGATTTCCTTATCCTTCATAGTATCTTATTTTCTTTTTAAGAAAAAAAGAATTTGAATCATAGGTTTCTCTGAATTATTTATAAAATTAATGGATTGGTTTAATAAGTTTTAAATAATTACTTTCCAATAATTTTCCAATTATTGTAAGTTTCCAATAATTAAAAATTCATTTCCCATAATAAATAATTTAAATTAATACATTCTTTTTAGAATATCTTTCTTCTTATGTGGATATATTCATCAGTGGTCATACTCTCACCCCTGAAACAAGGTTCTCCCTTTTTTTTCCTCCTTTTTTCAATTCTCCCCTTTGATTCCTCACCTATAGTCTTCCTTCCTTGTGAGAAACTACAAAAGTCATTTTCCCTTTACTGAAAGCCTTTGACTTGATTATGGCACATCATATATTCCTTTCTTCCTAAATTCCTTCCTTCTTAAATTCCATGCTTTCTTCCTTTTATGTGTCCTATAATGATTTAGTCCCACAAAACATTCTATTTCTTCTGTGGGCAGGATGTTGTAAAGTTTAGTTCGTTATATTTAAGACCTGTTTATCCATTATCTCTTCTTCTGTTTCCCTTCTTGTGTGCATTTAGGAAAAATATCTTAATGGCCTTTTAGTTATTTTGTTGTCATCCTTGGTCACTGTAATTGTTTACCCTTTTTGTATTTCTGTTATATAGAGCATTTGACAAGCAAATTCAGATCTGGATTTCTTTCTTGGAATGTTTCCAATGCCATTTTTTGTTGTGTTCATCTTTTTTCATTATTAAGTTGAGTCTAGATTTACAGGGTAGGTCATGTAGGATGGATTTTGCTCTCTGGAATACTTTATATTCTCACCTGGGGCTTTTAGTTGTAATGTTGTCTTGTAGTATTCAAATTTCTTTTGCTTTATATTTGAAGGTCTTTGTTCTAGTTACATGGTCAGAGTTAAACTTAAGAAAAATCATTTTGGCAGCCGAGTGTAGGATGCAATATAGTAAAGAGAGGCTTGAGGCAGAGAGACCAAGTTATAAGGCTGTTGCAGTAGTCTGAGCTCTTAAGAAGTGATGAGACCATGAAGAAAAGCTGTGGCTAATTGCATGGAGAGAAGGGGACATACATGAGAGATGTTGAAGGTAGAATGAACAAGATTTGACAAAGAATTAGATATGTGGGATAAGTAAGAGTGGAATGGAGTTGAGTGCAGCTGTGAAGCTGGGTGATTAAGACAGTACAGTAAATCTACTTTCCTTGATTATACAGAAGTATATACCAGCTATAGGATTTGAACTTGTATATTTTCTGACTCAAGAATAGTGCTTTTTCTACCATGTGATATTGCCTTCATATCAAAGTATTGATCTTTAAAACTCTTGAATTGTTGAACCTCATTGATATATAAACCTCAAAAGATCTTTGCTATTTAAATTGTTAAAATTTAATTAAAATAAATACAAAATTGCTACTGTATTTTATTAGTTTTTTTAATCCAGAAGAAGAGCAAAATGAAGGTAACAACATATAATTAAGTTTATTTTTAAAGAAATGATGATGCGTGAAAACAAATCAAAACACTTGTTCTGCCACATTGATTTGAAGCAAAATGAGCTAGAGCAAATATACTTGCATTAAGCAAAACAAATTGTGGGGAATTGTGAGTGCCATAGAACAATGTTACAAATTGGATTCAATTAAATTCAATATACTGTTATAAAATGGTGGGTTGGTTTAGATAGAATGAGATTCATGAGCACTCTTCATCTGCACCTCTATATTTGTATACTCTTCTAACTTATCCCAATTATGGAAAAATGAGGTTCTTCTTTTTCACTTCTAAGTATTTTTCTCTTCCTTTTATTCTATTTAAACAAAAAAAATCAAATTTTCATCTAATTCTTTTAAATTTTCCATTGTTTTTTAATATATACATACTCATGTATATATCAATACAGCAATATATGTATATAATTTGTAAATAAATAGATATTTCTTGGGAATATATTCTCAAATTTATTTCACTGATAGGGTAGGATGTATGATTCAAACAGATTTTGAGACCTGCTCTAGAGTATCATCAAATCTCTGATACAAGTGAAATATTTAGTTAAAAGTATGTTGAATAAAATAATTCTAATAAGCTTCCTTACTAACATCAGTATCATTTAACAAAATCTGCCCTACTTTAGACCAAACTGTTTGGATTTTGCATGGAATGCCGTTAGTAGAACATTAAGCAAAGCACATTTGCTACCTTCTGATGCAAGGAATTTGGCATATTGTTGGTATCTTAAATATTTAAGCATATGAATTGTGTCCTTTGGACTCCAGGGTTTAATGTATGCTTGTAGACTGATTTTGAGAGGAGCCATTGGCTTATCACCTGTGCTTTAGTGGTTTTAAATGGTTTATGATTTAGTGGATATAGTACTAGACTTTGAATCAGTAAAATCCAAGTTCAGTGCCTTCCTCAGACATTTAGTGCTTCTTTGATCCTAAGAAAGTCCCTTAATTTCTAGATTCAATTTCCTTATATGTAAAATGTAAGAATTGGATTTAATGTTTTCTAAGTTCCCTTTCAGCTCTAAATCTACAATCCTATGACATTTTTGTTCTTTTTCTTCTATAATAAATAGGTATGTTTGCATGCTAAATACCATTATGCCATACTCACTTTTGGGGGCTATGAAATGAAGCAGATAAGGGAACAACTTGGAGCCACCTATTAGAATAGGGGCTATTAAAAGACTAATGGGATAAATGAAAGACCTTGAGCCCTTTCATGTATAAGGGAGGTTAAAATTGTTCTGTCTGGCCCCTGTGTTCAAAACTAAGAGTAATGAATGGAAACTGCTAAAAGGTAAATTGGGCTATCCAAAAGTGAAATGAACTGTCTTGAGAAGTAATATTTTCCATGTCCTTGGAAATCTTCAAGTTTTATATTTTCTTTTTTTCACAATTGGTTGAATTGGTGATTTGTTTTTAATTTGTAAGTAATTTGTCATAAATTAATTGATTGTCTTCATAATTACTCTGACAGCTCTTTGAAAATATTTCATCTTTGCCTTCTCTTCAGCCTCATTTTCATCTTCCACAAATGCTTTATCTTGAAAATTTAACTATTACTGGAAACCCTTTATTTGTTTGGTTTTACTAATCCTAATATTCTCCTAAGGCAGTTTACCTAGTTGGATTTAAAAAGTACTTTTTCTTCTATCTCTTCTATCTCCTCATATATCATTATAACATAGGTATTCAAAATAAGGTCAAAATGGGTTCATGATTTAGACATGAAGGGTGATACTATAAATAAATTAGAAGAATAAGAGATAATCTACCTTTTAGATATATGGAGAAGGAAGGAATTTATGGCTAAAGAAAAACTAGAAAACATTATGAATGTAAAATGGATAATTTTGTTCATATTAGATTTAAGTTTTCAAAAAAACAGAATCAATGTAAACAAGACTAGAAGGAAAACAGAAAACTGGGGAAAAATTTATATCCAAGGGTTCTGGTAAAGGCCTTATTTCTAAAATATATAGAGAATTGATAAAAATTTATGAGAATACAAACCATTCTTCAACTAATAAATGGTCAAAAGATATGAATAAACAATTTTCAGATGAAGAAAATAAAACCATTTCTAATCATATGAAAAAATGCTCCAAGTCACTACTGAAAAGAGAAATTCAAATTAAGACGTCTCTGAGGTACAATTACATACCTCTCAGATTGCCTAAGATGACAGGAAAAGATAATGATAAATGTTGAAGGGGATGTGGGAAAACTGGGACATTAATACATTGTTGGTAGAATTGTGAACTGATCCAATCATTCTGGAGAGAAATTTGGAACTGTCCCCACAGGGCACAGACTGTGCATACCCTTTGATCCAGCATGTCTCTACTTGCCCTGTGTCCCAGAGATCTTAAAAGAGATAAAGGGACCCATGTGTACAAAAATGTTTGTGGAAGCCCTTTTTGTAGTGGCTAGAAACTGGAAACTGAATGGATGCCCATCAGTCAGAGAATGGCTGAATAAATTATGGTATATGAATTAATGGATTATTATTGTTCAATAAGAAATGATCAGTAGGATGATTTCAGAAAGACTTGGAGAGAGTTACATGAAGTGAAGTGAGTAGAACCTGAGAACATTGTATCCAGCAACAACAAGATTATGTGATGATCATTTCTGGTGGATGTGGCTCTTTTCAACAATGTGATCATTAAGGCCAGTTCCAATAGACTTGTAAGATGGAGAGAGCCATCTGCATCCAGAGAGAGGACTGTGGGGATTGAATATGGATCACAGCATAGTATTTTTACCCTTTTAGTTGTTTGCTTGCTTTTTTCCCCCCTTTTGATCTGATTTCTCTTATGCAGCATGATAAATGTGGGAATATATGTAGAAGAATTGCACTCATTAAACATAAAAAAAGACCCTACTTCAAAAAAAATAAGAAAAGGTATTTTTTCAATGGCATTTTCTGCTGCTTCAATTATAGGCCCATAAATAGAAATGGTTTTAAACTTTTCCAGTTTGGAAAAAAAGAGTTAATCGAATCATATTCATTTTCTTCTGTCTGAATTAGGGTAATGGTTAATAGAAAAGAGAAATAACATTTTTTAGAACTTTAAGGTTTGCAAAGTACTTTACTTATTTCATTTAATCCTCAGAACAACCTTCATTCTTTTCCAACGTCAGGGTCTTTTCTAATGATGGTACTGATTAATAATGTTTGTGTGTTCATTTTCAATATTGTCAGGCTAACTAAAACTGAATTTTATTCCATTTATTTATGTATTCAATATATTTTGAGCTGGAGAAGGAAATGGAAAACCATCCAGTATCTTTGCCAAGAAAACCACAAATGGGGTTACAAAGAGTTGGATGTGACTGAAATGACACAACAATATACCTAAAGAGATATAGTAGCCTAATCTTGTAACCAGAATATATATCTTATTACTATTCAACTTGGTAAAATTCCATGCTCAAGCTCTACATGATCAAGCAAAATAAAGTCACAAGAAAAAACATGTTTGTTATCAAGACAGGAAGCAATTACATCTTCAGAGTATGTTTTTCATTTTACTTGGTAGATTCTAAGTAAGTTTTGGTGGGGGGCAATCTTGTGGTTGTTCATACATAAATAGGATATATACCATGGGAAATACGTTGAGATCATTTAGTTCTTTTTTTTTTTTTTTGCTGAGGCAATTGGAGTTGAGTGACTTGTCCAGAGCACACAGCTAGATCATTTAGTTCTTACAGGCTCTTTCCAGATAAAATGGATAAATCTTTAGGAGGTGGTAAGGAAAGGAGACCCACATTGACTCAGTAACCTACATTAGTTATCAGGAACGCAATGTAGTAAAATTATTTTTGTAGTACCAAGACTTACAGTGCTATTTAAATATTGCCTTCAAAGATATTTCAAAGATATTGGGAGGTACATAGATTGAGTGTGCTATCTTTTTTTATTATTAATACTTTTTATTTGCAAAACATATGTATGGGTAATTCATAAACATTAACCCTTACAAAGCTTTCTGTTACAAATTTTTCCCCCCTACTCCCCACCGCTCCCCTAGATAGCAGGATATCCACTACATGATAATTATGTTAGAATACTTAAATCGAATATATGTATAGTTATTGCCACACATCATTTTTTTGTTCAGGAGAAATCGTATCTATAAGAAAGAAAATCCGATAAAGGAAACACAATGCAAGCAAACCTCAATAGAGAACATGAAAATGTTATGTTGTGGTCCACATTTCACATCCCTCTCTCTGGGTATATATGGCTTTCTTCACTGAACAATTGGAATTGGTTTGAAGCATTTCATTGTTGAAGAGAGTCATGTCCTTTAGAACTGGTCCTCACATAGTACTGTTGTTGCCGTGTATAATGATCTCCTGGTTCTGCTCATCTCACTCAGCATCAGTTCATGCAAGTCTCTCCAGGCCTCTCTGAAATCATCCTGCTGGTCGTTTCTTACAGAGCAATAATATTCCATAACATTCATATACCATAATTTATTCAGCCACTCTCCAATTGATGGGCATCCATTCAGTTTCCAGTTTCTAGCCACTACAAAAAGAGCTGCCACAAACATTCTTGCACATGTGGGGTCCTTTCCTTCTTTTATGATTTCTTTGGGACATAAGCCCAATAGAAACACTGCTGGGTCAAAGGGTATGCACAGTTTGATAACTTTTTGAGCATAGCTCCAAATTGCTCTCCAGAATGGTTGGATCCATTGACAGCTCCATAAACAATGCATCATTGTCCCAGTCTTCCCACATCCCCTCCAACATTCATCATTATCTTTTCCTGTCATTTTAGCCAATCTGACAGGTGTGTAGTGGTACCTCAGAGTTGTCTTAATTTGCATTTCTCTGATCAATAGTGATTTGGAGCACCTTTTCATATGATTATGAGTGTGCTATCATTAACTCTGTTTTCTAAATAGATATTCTAGAAGCAGAAGAATGAATTAGGCAATCTCTTATATTGTGTTCTCTTAAGAAAGTATATAATTTCTACTCAGGAAAATGGAAAGAAAGTTCTATCTCTTAAAGTGGAAGCACCCTTGGAATGAACTCTAGAAGCAAACATAGACTCTTCATGCCCCTGTAGATAAGGGGTTGGAACTGGATCTGTGATTTCACTAGTTTAGGGAGTTCCCAGGTGAGAAAGCTCCTTCCCTACCAACATAGATTGTCAGCTTCTCTGCAATATCTACACTTAAAAAGTTGCCTAGAATGCTGCAAGATTAATTAACTCCCTAAGGACTCCATAGCATTGAAACTAGATTGTCCTGACTTTGAGGTCCGTCCAGTGTAGAATTCCTGCTTACTTCTAGAGGTACTGCATACAAGAGGGAAGACAAAAATGGAAGGAATTATATCCCAAAAATCCTTTCTCCTTCATTAAGTATAACAAGTTAAAGCCCTGTTCTTGCTGACATATATACTATTGCTTGAAAAAGTTTCTTTGAATAAGAATGACAACCTGTATTATAGGACAAAAGTACCCATACATCTAGAGTCAGCGCATGTGTGTATATCAGCCTCACTATGTTCAATATCTAAATTAGTTTAATTAGTTAATGTAAACATCTAATTAGTCAGTCATGTAAATCCCTCCTATTGGATAGTTGGCAGGATGGAAAGTTGGCAGGGACTTAGTGACCAATCTATTCCAACACATCCACAAAAGGAATCCTTGGTGTAATACACCTGACAGGGAAATCATCCAGCTACTGTGGGAAGTCCTCTCAAAGGAACCTGAGCTCCTTGAGGCACCTGCTCCATTTAGGGACATCTCTAATGGTGAGTGAAGTTTTCCCAACATCCAGAGAAATCTATCACTTCACACCATTGTTCCCGATTTCACCTTTGGACCAGATGAAACAAGTCCAATCTCTTTCCAGCTCTCATGATAGACATAAAAGTCCTTGAAAAAGGACTCTTCTGAAGCTTCTCTCCTCCAAGTTAAACATCACCACTCTACTTTCAATCTGTCTCTACCTGACATGAACTCAAAGTCCTTTTTACTGGTTAGCCCTTGCTCTGGACACTCTTCTGTTTATCAATATCTTTAAACAGTGGCACACAGAACTGAACACAGGACTCCAGATGAAGTTTGACAAGGGTAGAATACATATAGTATCATCTCTGTGTTCCTGGTAGCTTTTCCCTTCTTAATGAAGCCCAAGATTGCATTAGCTTTTTTGGCTATCACTGCTGATTCATATGGAGTTTGCAGTCTACTAAAATGCTCAGATCTTTTTTTGGAACAATTGCTCTCTAATGATGTTCCCCCATTTCAAACTTGTGGAATTAATAACCTAAATTTAAGACCTAACACTTATCAATGTTTAATTTCATCTCAGCCCACTGCCCTAGCCTGTCAAAATCCTTTTGAATAGTACTTCTGTAATTTAGTGTGTTGCTAATGCCTGTTAACCTAGCATCATTTGAAAATTTTATTAATATAATATCAGTACTTTCATCGAGGGACTGATAAGAAGGTTAAAAAGGATAAAGCCAAGCTCTGATCCTTGGGATGCTCTGCTGGAGATCTATTGCTGTGTTGACATTGAGTCATTAATTACTATGAGTCCATATATACAACCACTTCTGAATCTATTTGTATTATTGTCTAATCCATATTTTTACCATCTTGACTTTAAGAATAATATGAGATGTTTTATCAAAAACTTAAAATTGAGGTAAAGTATATTCTAAATATTTCCCTTCATACACTAGTTTTGAAATCCTGTCAAAAAAATGAGGGTAGTCCAACATGATCTATTCTTGATGTGGCCAGTGGTTTTTGTAACCATCATTTCCCTATCTAGATGTTTGCCAACCATCCCTTTAAGGATTTGTTTTAGAATTTTCCCAGGAATCCAATCAAAGTCACCAGTCTGTAGTTTACTGACTGACTCTGTTCATTATTTTGTTTTGAAAATTGGGACAGCCTTTGATTATCTCCAATCCTATTACACTTTTCCTGTTTTCCACAATCTTTCAGATAACCCTTGTATCTGGATTCACCAGTCATGGGGGCAGATCTTTAAGGATCTTTGGATGCCATTCATTTCAGCCAAGTGACTTGAATCCATCAAGGGCAGCTAGATGCCCTTTTGCTATCTCCTTGCTTATAGAGCAACTCTGCATTTTTCTATTGTTAGTTATCATTATCCCATCCACTTCAAGCTAAGATTCCCTTCTTTGATTCTCTTAATTTAGCTTAAAAACTCTTTTTAAATTGTCTTCACTCCATGATGAGATATTGAAATAGTACTTTTGTGGAGATTGATAATACATGTAACAAAAAGATCTATTTGCAAAGTGAAGAACAATTAGAAACAGACCTTGTGGGGAGTGGAAAATGTGAAACAGGCTAACAGAGATCTAGACTGAAATGATCATCCTCTGATATTTTAAGATTTCCTTTTCCTTTTCTTAAGATTCTAGGAGGCTTGTATATATGCTAGGATCTTTCTGGCGCCCTTTAGATAGATATGCTGTATATTCCTGAATTAAATAGCTTTTTGGGTTGTAAAAACCTTAGAGTTGATTCCCATAGTTCTGTGTTTAAATTCTGTATAGTCTCTCTTAAGGATTTGAAGTGTGGTTCTCTATACAGTCATAAGAAACAATAGAGACAGAGAAATGTACTAGTTAATCCTTAAAAAGTTTTTATCTATTATGATTTACATTTTTTAAAAGATGATTTTTAAATGAATTTATGGATTCTTTACCAAAATGAGGTAGTAAAAACAGAAAGTGGTTACACAAATGAAACTTGCTCTACATATTTTCATAACTCCATTTTGTAATAATAAGAGGAAAATAAATTCATTTCATACTGGTTATTCATTGTAACCCTAAATGTGCACGTACTGGTTAGTACATTGCCTTTTATCAGCTTCCTCTCCTTTTTAATTCCAATTAGCATTTGGGAGGGATTTTCTCAGCATATTTTCCCATTCTCTTTTTCCTTGTCTTTGCCTTTCTCTTTTCATAGCTTTAGCAAACATTTTTCACAGTACTCAAGGCTGTTAAAGAAAACATCTAACATTGATATGTTTTGTTTTGTTTTTCAAAAAGACAAGGAAAAAAAGATCTTCAGTGTTCAGGACAGAATTCAAATCACTTCTGTATCTTTTACTGCATGATAAATCTCCACTTTTCCTTTAGTAGTGGTCCTACCATTACACTATAATTACTGGATTGACTTAACATTTTAAAAATATGCTATGTAGCTCATCATAGTCATTTTCCTGCACAAAAAGAAAATTGATCATTTCAATTATATGTCCATTAGAGTAACTACTACATATTCTCAATACCTATAATATTAAGACAAGAGATGAGAGAAAATAATTTACATGAAAAACATAGTTTTCTTCTTCTACCCATTTTTGGTGGTATATATTGTTTATCTGTATTTTGAACACACTCAGAGAGTAAAAAAAGAGTGACAACTTTTGAAGAAGAGTTTTATAGAAATAAAACAAGAGTAGAAAGGTTCATCACAAATTGCATATTTGGTCAGAGAGCACGTATGACATTCAGGTCAAAGTATCCTTGACAAGGATGCATGGGGTTATTTGAACTTTTGAGAATTTACCATAAAATCTTTTTTTTCATCATTGTTCAGTCAATAAGTAGATCTCACCATGTACCCAGCATGTAGTAGGTAGTTTTAAAAACCACTATGGTAAGACAAGTTCCTCACCCCCAAGAAATCAGATTTGTTTTTGGACTGAGGATAATTATTAAGAAGATCTAGGATTGTCGGGAAAGGGTTGTGCTAGACCAAAGCTGCTTAAACTGTATGACCCTATGTGGGGTGGTGTAACTCAGTGTGGGAGGTGATGAAAAACATGAAACAGTAAAAGGTATCATATATTACACCAAGATTTAAGTCTTTATGTAAAAATAAAGAAACATCTATCTCATTAGTATGCATATTTGCTTTTGTTTTTAATAAATGCAGATATTTTCTATAACAAAGTATCAGTAAATGTTTGATTTGTATACCTATTTTATATTCTTATATCTATGGATTATGTAAAAATTTCTTGGGTGAAAAGGATCACTAGTGAAAAACCTTTAAGAAGTTCTGTCCTAGAAAATCTGTAATGATCCTGTTCAAGTGAGAGCCAATGAATATTACCCTATGAATGTTTTGCAAGATATCTTAGTCTACTTTCCTTTCTTTGAAGGCACAGTTTAATTAATCTTCTTTTGATAATGATTTGGGAGTACCCCAGAGTGATCCTTCTAAACCTTAGCTCTGTAGAATAGCTTCGATCTACAGAGCCAACAGATGTAAGGACAAATCCTAGGGTTTGTTTAGGGAGAAAAAAACAGTCAAAGTCTATAGCTTATTAGAATTACAATCACATGAGGAATTTATTTTTATTTTCCTAAATGTGAAATACAGCCAGTTCTTGGACTAGGTGATTTCTTCTTTGGTCCAATCCAATCCATTAAACCTTTTTAGGCACCTACAGTGCTAAGAGCTGAGGATACAATTAAAAGAAAGACAGTCCCTGCCCTCAAGGAGCTTACAATCCACTTGAGAGAGGAGGCACAGGGACAACAAACCAGAAGCCAGGAAGCTGGGGCATCTCTTTACAGAAAAGTGTTGGGAAGAATATCCAGAGCTCCAATCAAAGAAGAAAGAAGGCTGAGGGAGGTGATTCAGTCAGGGTTTGGATTTAACCTGAGAGGGATATTTTGTTGATTGAAGTTGAAACCAGGCAGAGCAACAGATGCTGCTTCTAAACCTTAATTATTCTCTTCTTTAAATAAGCTAGTTGAATAAGATAATCTTTAAAGGTTAAATAACTTCATTTTTCCTATCAGTGGGAATGACTGTTCTTTGCTCAAAATAAAATATGGATAAATACTTCTGATTGGAATCTAATGTGTTTTGTAGGAATTTCTCATCAGGCTGATAATGTTGATCTAGTGAATAGAGTGGTATTAGGAACTAAGATTTGAGTTTATATTCAGTCTTAAATATTTAACTAGATGATTGATCCTGGGTAAGTTATTTAACTTGTCTGCCTCAGTTTCCTCATCTGCAAAATGCAGATAACAATAGCACCTTTCTCCCAGGGATAAGAGGCATTTTGCAAACTTTAAGTGCTATATAAATGCTGGCTAATATTATTTTAAATAGCCTTTACTAGTAATTTGTTGTTGCTTATATAGAGCTATAAAGATTTGCAAAAGATCTGTTTCTAAACAGTTGCTGTAGGTGAATTTTGGTGATTTGAATATATTCTAGGGGAATTTGTTAATTAAGGTAGCTCTGTGATGAGCACTTTTACTAAATAATTATTTTGTGTGAATGATTATCCTTATTTGTGTATTATAAAGTTTAGAATTTATATACTGAGCATATTTCTACTTTTTCTTATGGGTGTGGAGAAGTGGAAAATTAGTAATTGACTTGCCATTCTCAATTGGTCCTCAAGTTTTTTCAGCGTGAAACATCTCATATCTGTAGTAATGGTTCTCTACATTCATGCAAAAATCACCAAACATAACAGAAAAATGTTGAAATCCTGACTTTTCCCATTCTTCTAAAGCAAAAAATCTACCAGTGGCATCATGGAGGTTTCTGAGATACCTTTTTACCTTTAAAGTCATCTTGTTTTATTTTTTATAATAATAGCTTTTTATTTTTAAATACATGCAAAAATAATTTCCAACATTGACTTTCACGAAATCTTGTGTTCCAAATTTTTCTCCCTCCCTCCTCACTTGCTCCCTTCCCTAGACAGCAAGTAATTGAATATGGTTTAAACAAACGTGCAATTCTTCCAAACGTATTTCCACATTTATCATGCTGCACAAGAAAAATCAGATCAAAAGGGGAAAAATTAGAAAGAAAAAAATAAGCAAGCAAATAACAATAAAGTTGAAAATACTATGTTGTGATCCACATTAAGCCTCCATGACACTCTCTCTGGATCCAGATGGCTCTGTCCATCCCAAGTCTGTTGGAAATGTCCTGAATCACCTCATTTTTGGAGAGCTACCTCCATCATAGTTGATCATCACATAATCTTGCTCTTGCTGTGTACAATGTTCTCTTGGTTCTGCTCACTTCACTTAGCATCAGTTCAGGTAAGTCTCTCTAGGTTTTTCTGAAACCATCCTGCTGATTGTTGCTTATAGAATAATAATATCTTATTACATTCAGGTACCATAACTTATTCAGCCATTCTTCAACTGATGAGCATCCACTCAGTTTCTAGTTCCTTGCCACTACAAAAAGACCAGCTCACTTATTTTAAAAATGTAGTTATTTAATTAGTTTTTTTCCATCCCTTCATGCCCATCTTCAGCATCCTCCTTGCCTCTTTCTTCATATGGACTGAAGAACTTGTATAGTTCTAGCCAGGACTACATGCAAGAAAGAAAGCCCATCTCCTCCACCCTAACTGCAGGAAGGTCCACCTCCTGAGAAAATCCCTCAGGATAGGTATCACAAGGGGTGAATGAAGGAGCTGTGAAGGAGAGAGGCTAAGGCTGTGAAAAACTGAAGTTTCTGGAGCTGAAGGGGAAGGGTTTTTATGCACATAATAAAAACTGTGGGTGATAAAAAGTGAGGCTTTTAAAAAACACATATGTTGAAAGCTGTTTATATATATATATTTAGGATCTGGGGCCTTTTTAATTTTTAATTTTTTTATTAAAGCTTTTTTATTTGCAAAATATATGTATGGGTAATTCTTCAACATTGACCCTTACAAAGCTTTCTGTTACAAATTTTTCCTCCCTACTCCCCACCCCTCCCCTAGATGGCAGGAAGTCCACTGCATGTTAATTCTGTTAAAATACTTGACAAATCTAATATATGTATACATATTTCCACACTTATCTTGTTGTGCAAGAAAAATCCTATCTATAGGAAAAAAAAATCTGAGAAAGGAAACACAATGCAAGCAAACATCATTAGAGAGCATGAAAATGTTATGTTGTGGTCCACATTGAAAGATGTTTATAATAGAAATTCCAGGCTGTAATATGTTAGGGGAAGGTATTTATACTCATTATTTCAGGAATCTGTAATTCTCTGTTTGGGTACTTCAGTGACATTAAATATCCTCAGTACTTTTGTAGATGGCTTATAAGAATTATTGTGTCTGAAAAAAATATTATCTTGCAGCAAACTTACATGGTAGTTCACTTTTTTGAAATTAGCAAGACTGGAGGTAAGATAATACTAAACTTAGATTCTCAGAGTTATTCCATCTTGGTGTAGTTCAGGTCACAGTTTGTCTTCTGTTGGCATATTCCTGAAGAACTCATGATATGGCCTCCATGTAGTTGCTTATAATGCTTAAAATTATATAAATATTAGAAATGGTCAAGAACCAGCAAGTCATCTATTTGGTAGAAAAGAATAGTTATAAATTTTATTATTATACTGAATCTTATGTGCTTCTAAGATGTGGTTTAAATCAACAATCATTTATTAAATATTATAGGTAAGGGGCTGTGCTAACTTCAAGGATTGCAAAGACAATATACATATAGCTAGTCCCTACTTTCAAAAAGAGTTTCTATTCTATTGGAAATACAACATTTCAACAGATAATAAGGTTTAATTTGAAGTGGGAGAAGGTACTAACAACTAAGAGGGTTACGGAAATCTTTCTGATTTGAGGTACTATATGTAGGAAGCCTAAGGCTTTTAAGAGGCAGAGCAGAGAAGGGTATTGAGGCATGAGGGATTGCCTGAGCAGGAGAGGGAATGTTGATTTGGGCAAATAGCACTCGGGTCAGCTCTGCTGAAAGTAGTCATCTCATGGGGAAATCTGCTGTGAACTTCTCCTCTGAGATGCCATACAGATGTGGCCCTCAGCTCAATTCCATTTCAGTGGCTTATATTATCCACATTTATATACATTCAATTTTAATGAAATAATGTGTGATTCAAGATGTGGGAGGAACTGAATTCAAAATTATACCTGTCTTGCTAGATACTTCAGCTGTAATTAATTAAAATTGGGTTTTACCTTTGATGGTGTCATGGGTGTGCCCCTTTCTGACAAGGGTTCACACCTTTCACAGGTGAATTGGGAGACTTCATCAGGGAAATCCTGACAAAATCCACCACCGACATACTAGTTATTTTAGAGTCTAACTTTCTGAAGAGCTTTAATATTTTATCATGACTTTGCTCTGACTTTTCTCTCTTACCCAATACTTGAAACACATTTTGAATGATGTAAAACACTTTTCAAATACATAAATATAGTGCCTTCTGATAGTTTGTTCTGAAGTGGAAAACAAATAATGAAATTCATTTCTTTGTGGCTTTTTATTCAAGATCTTAAAATAATTTAAAGAGTTTACTGGCTAATGCTCAGAATCAGGAACAAATGTATAGCTTATATCTGTATTCTTTAGACTTTATAAAGGAGTTGGTAAGAACGGTGTCTTAATTTTGTTTTTAAAAACATTTTATTTTAAACTTAAATATAAAAAGAACATTTTATAGACACAATAGAACACGAGAACCTATATAAAATTCTTAATCTCCATTTCATAATCACTTGCTTTAAAAAATACAAAAATTCTATACATTATTTTTCAGCACTATCCTGCTAATCTGTTTCCTTTTGTATTTTCTCCTGTTCTCCTCTGTACATTTAAAAATATGTTACAATGGCTCTCCTTTTTAATTTTACACCATTATTATAAAACTCTTTCCCCCACAGCTGGTTGTTGCTTAGCTCCTCTTTTAGAGTTGTTTATCATTACATTATTATCATCTTTGGGTAAATTGTTCTCCTGGTTCTCTTCACTTCACTTTCTGTCAGTTGTACAATAATATTCCTTTCCATTTATGTATTGCAATTTGTTTGGCCATTCTTCCAAAGATGGGCATCTCCAAAGGTGATAGTTCTTTTATTTCCTCTCTTAAGGAGTATTATCCTCCATCATAAATACTCTTCTTTCCTTTCTTGTTTTCTGGTTGAGTTTGATGTATTTCTGTACCAAAATCATGTCTCTCTCTGTATGTTTGTGTATGAGATTCAATTCTCCTTTGTCCATTTTGTTTATGAATGAGATTTATCTGATATTTATTACCCTCTTTCTCCCTATTTTGTATGACTCATACTCCCAAATTTGAGAAATACTGTTTCACTTTTTTCTTTCTTTTTTTCTACATTAATGTATTCCTTTATTCTTCCCTTTCTTTCCCCCTTTAAATCCCCTAGAACACAACCAATCCACCACCAATTTTCCGGTTTCTATTTAGTTTCTTCAGTACCCTTTCAGAACATCAAGTTTCTAAAAAAGGACACCAGTTTGTTTTCTCCCTGTTAGAATTTCGACACTACATCATCAACCAGCTCTTTCCAATAACTCAAATAAACCTACCTTTTTAGGTTTATCTTGACCCTTATGTTTGCATTTCAGTTAGTATTTATTTAGCTCTGCCTTTTCTTCAGAAATACTAAAAAGCTCACTATTCCATTACTGATCCATTTTGTCCTCCTGTAGGATTATACTCAGCTTTACACAGTCTAAATTAAGTTATTCTTGGTTGTAAACCTATATCTTTTTTTTTAACATTTGGAATATTGTATTTAGAGGTTTTCCAGTTTTTAGTAGAAACTACTAGGTCTTTGATCCTGAATGTGGTTCCTTGATACTTTTAGCTGCTTCTTTTTGGATGCTATTAGTATTTTTTAAAAGTACCTATAAGCACTCTGGATTTTGTCTGTGATGTTCCTGGGATTTTTCATTACTGGATTTTTTGCAGGTTTTGATCACTAGATTTTTTTCCATCTTTATTTCTTTCTCTGATTCTAATAAACCTAAGTAGTTTTTACTTTTGATTTCTAGAAATGCCAATGCCAAGACTTTTAAAAAATTCTTGTTTGTAGAAAGTCCAGTTAATCCAGTTAAGTGATCTCTCCTTATCTTGTTTTCCAAGTCAAAAAAATTTTAATCAAATACCTTGTTTTCTTTTACTTTTTCAGTCTTTTGATTTTATTTTAATTTTCTCTGTCTCATGGAACCATTGATTTCTGTTTTATACATTATGATTTTTCAGGGAGCACATTAGTTGGATGGGTTTACCACTTATTCTATTACAATCTTTATTCCCCCCTTTTTTTTGAGTTCAAATTGTTATTATTGGTAGGACCTATTCATATAACTTAGATATATTTGAATTATCATCTGATCCTTTTCATATATAGTAAGAACATAAGAATCAAAATATCTTAGAAGATGGTCCAATGCTATATATGTGATTACTTAATTTTCATAGTTGGATTTTGTGGCTAAGTTTTACCACTCAAGATTTTCTCTTTCTTTTTGCTTCTGTTTAACTAGCCTCAAATGAAGCTAAACAACTTAATTATTTTTTTTCTTTTTGCTGAGGCAATTGGGGTTAAGTGACTTGCCCAGGGTCACACAGCTAGGGAATGTTAAGTGTCTGAGACCAGATTTGAACTCAGGCCCTCCTGACTTCAGGGCTGGTGCTCTAAACACTGCACCACCTAGCTGCCCCAACAACTTAATTATTTTCAAAATTCAATTAGATATGAGGCAGTAAAGACAACCTCTTAAAGTTTTTTTTTTTAATTTTTCCTTTTAAGAACTATTTTCAGACATACATTCTTTTCGACTGAGGTAATAAAAACATACAACATTCTCATTTTATTGTAGGTACCAAGTTTAAAAGATGACTCTACTCTAAAAGCTAGAGATATCAGATTTTAGTCATTTAATCTGTTGAGTCTTCCTAAAATTCCCTTACTTCCCTCCATACCTTGAAGGTCACATTAGATTTTCTGTAAAAAAATTATTCCTATGCCATTATTATTTGCAAAAAACTTTACTTTGTCTATATTCTACTCATAGTCAATTAAATGCCTATCCAAGTTTTACTTTATCTGGCATTTATGGCAACATTATAACCAGGAAGCCTGAATTTCATTGACTGTGTGAGTTACCATTCAAATATTTCAGACTACTAATAAAAAGGTCAGAATTCATTCTTATCAGAGTTCATTATATATTTTTTTCTTCTCTTCTTTTTTATAAAGCTTTTTATTTACAAAACATGAGTGACCTTTCAACATTGACCTTTGCAAAAAAAAAAAAACTTTTTTTCCCCAAGCTTTTCCTTTCCTTCCCCCACTCCCCACCCCTAGATGACAGGTAATTTAATACATGCTAGATAGGATAAATTATATGACAAATACAATACATGTATACATATCTATACAGTTATCTTACTGCACAAGAAACATCAGATCTAGAAAGAGAAGAAGAAAAAAAAACAACCTAAGAAGGAAAACAAAATGCATGGAAATATTCACAGAAAGCGTTAAAATGCTGTGTGGTGGTTCACTCTCAGTTCCCACAGGCCTCTCTCGGGATGTATATGACAACTGGTTTGAATCACATCATTGTTGAAGAGAACCATGTCCATCAAAATTGATCATCGTATAGTCTTGTTGCCATGTATGATGATCTCCTGGTTCTGCTCATTTCACTCAGCATCAGTTCATGCAAGTCTCTCCAATCCTCTCTGAAATCCTCCTGCTGGTCGTTTCTTACAGAACAATAATATTCCATAACATTCATATACCATAATTTATTCAGCCATTCTCCAATTGAAGGGCATCTTTTCAATTTCCAGTTTCTTGCCACTACAAAAAGGGCTGCCACAAACATTTTTGCACATGTGGGTCCCTTTCCCTCCTTACAAATCTCTTTGGGATATAGGCCCAGTAGAAACACTGCTGGGTCAAAGGGTATGCACTGTTTGATAACTTTTTGAGCATAGTTCCAAATTGCTCTCCAGAATGGCTGGATCCGTTCACAGCTCCACCAACAATGTATCAGTGTCCCAGTTTTCCCACATCCCCTCCAACAGTTATCATTATCATTTCCTGTCATTTTAGCCAATCTGACAGGTGTGTAGTGGTATCTCAGAGTTGTCTTAATTTGCATTTCTCACAATCTTTATTCTCTTTCCAATTCTTTCCTTCAAAGATTTCATTTTTTGAAGTCATTCCTTCCAGGTATTCTTGTGATCCTTGTGGAAAATCCATTTTGCTTTTGAATCTCTATTTGCAGTTATTTTAGAATTTATTTTTCTTTGGGGGGATTTCTAGTGTTGCAGTCATTTTTGATACTGGTCAGGGTTTTCCTTGGTTTACTCATATCTCCAGATTTAGTTTCTGAATTGGGGCTCTTTACCAGGACTTGGCTCCATTTCCTTCTGTGCATTTGGATAGGGTAGTCATCCCTGTTAGATCTTGCCTTGAGTCATTTGGATTTCTGCATCTTCCTTCTTGCCTAAGATACCCTATAGATATTAGAATTTCAGACTCCTGGATCTTCCAGGCCCTCTATAGAGTCTTAAGACAGAATGCTAGCAACTTCAGAACTAAGGTATTCTAGTCTGTGCCTACACTGGTTACTGTGATTTCCAGGGCCTTCCAAAGTCTCTTCCTACCTCCTTGCAGCTTCCTTTGGACAGAAAAAGTAGGGGAATAGGGCAGAGCTCTTGGATCCTGTTTCTTGACAGCCTAACGATTGGAATATACTTGTAGACTCTGGTCCTGCTTTGGTCTTACTGTGAAACTTAGTGGCCTCTGCTAGTGCTGGGTTTGCTGGCAACTCTCTTTACTATTGTCTGTGGGCTTTGGGCTGACCTATGCATTTCTGGTGGAATAATTAATTTGCTGTGGGTTTTCCATTGACTCTCTTGATTATTTCTTGATAATTGGACCTTAATAGACATTGGCCTAGGGTGAATTCTAACTTTTTTGCTGGAGTAAGTGACTATCTGCATTGAAGTATCTATTTTGGTCAGAAATCTTCAGCCATGAGGTGTGGTTTAAAAAGATCAGTTTGGCTACAGTAAGGTGTAGTACAAAGTGAGACCAGATAATAAAATGGTAAATCATTTGTGGTGTTCTTTTGAGGGATGGAGTTTGTCTCTGTAATTTCTCTATCCAAGCAGGAGACTATTTGGACCTAAGGTAGGAAAAAGTATAATTCTTAGAAAATTTTTCTTAATTGCATATGTTTAACCTATATCAGATTGCTTGCTATCTTGGGGAGTGGGGAGAAGAGAGGAAGAAAAACTTGAAACACAAGGTTTTGCAAAGGTCAATGTTGAAAACTTTCTTTGCATGTACTTGGAAAAACAAAATACTATTAAAGTAATTTTTTCTTTACTTCTTGTATCATCAGTTTTATCGTCTGTAAAATGGGATTAACAGTTATACTTACATCACAGGGTGGTTGTCATCACAACCATTGTCTCATTGCCTCAAATGAGACAGTGAATGTAAAGTACTCTTTATATGTAAAGTACTCTTTATATATAAAGTTATAAAAATGTTAGCTATGATAATAGGGATGATATACATACCTAGCCATGTTTGGGTAATTGGGAAACAATAGAATAATAGAATGTTACAACTAAAAGGGAACTTTGAGTTCATGTAATCACCCAGACAGGTTAAGGGACTTGCTTTAGGTCATTGTTCAGTTAATTAGAAAATTCAGCTCTGTTAGGTACTGCTACAAAAATGGTTGTATGGAAATCACTTATTCTTCTTTGAATCAAAATATGTAACTACCTAAAAATATTGTTTCCCCCATTGACTGTCATTTTAAATGACTACTCATTTTAATTCAACAAACATGAATTAAGAGCCAGCCATTATGATTGTAAATATTGCAGCCAGAAAACTTCTCTTAAAGTCATACACCATACCATTATACGTGCAATTGTCTGAATGCATTTGCTCACAGACATGCACAGAAATTTGTTTTGTGTATCTACCTACTGTAATATGTGTATACATGCGCTGGGTTTGGGGGATACAGAGCATTCCTTTCCACTAATAAGGAGAGTCCCATGCTGTCAGAAATAGAGAATTTGTATTTCATTCCCATAACTTCCTTTCTCAAGAGATTCACTTCTTGGGTTACCATCTTTCTTTCCTCCCCAACTCTTGTTCTTATATAAGGGACCTTTATATCTATGCCAAACTTCCTTCAAATTCTCTAACCACGCATTTTCTCAATCTCCTGAGCTATTCCTTCACCCAACTGAGCCACACAGAGGGATGTTAACACATTAGCATTTTCCATTAACTACACATGTTCTACTTCCCTAATTAGAAATTCTGACATTCTACTCTCTGATCATAGTTGCTTATCATTCTACCTGCACCCATGACTCACTCTTTTTACACCTATTCTTTGCTGCCATTCAAGACCTCTGCTCTTCCAACCCCTTCTTTTCTCAGGCAATTACCCCTCAATGTGAAGGATGGATTGTTAAAAGGGGGGAGGATTAGAGGAAAAGAAACCAGGGAAAATACTGTTCTAATAATTGTTAAAAGTAAGATGTGATGAGAATCATAAGATTTTTTTCTACTCTAATGTAGTAATCCTTTTATTTTTTCACTTAATAGTGTATTTTTTTCAATTACATGTAATGATAGTTTTCAACATTCACTTTTGTAAGATTTTGAATTCCAAATTTTTTCCTTCTCTCCTTATTTTCCTCCCTCTCTAAAACAGCAAGCAATCTGATAAAGGTTATACATGTATAATCATTTAAAACATATTTCTCTTAGTCATTTTGTGAAAGAAAAATCAAATCAAAAGGGAAAAACCACAAGAAAGAAAAAGCAACAAAAAAAGTGCAAATAGTAAGCTTCTGTTTTCAGTCCCCAGTTCATTCTTTGGATGTGGATAGCATGTGCCATCCCAGTATTGAATTACCGCATTTTTGAGAAGAGCCATGTCAACCCCAGTTGATCATCACATAATCTTGTACACAATGTTCTCTTGGTTCTGCTTACTTCACTCAGTGTCAGTTCTCTTTCCAGGCTTTTCTGAGATCAGCCTGCTTGTCAATTCATATAGAACAATGCTATTCCATTATGTTCAAATATCACAATTTCGGATCATAGGCTCTTTGGGGGATCTTAGAGATCACTTAGACCAAACTCTTCATTTTAAAGGTGAACAAATTGGTGTTCTGGATGTAATTTGATTTGTCCAAAGTGACACAGGTAATAGTAGCAGAACAGGAAATTTTATCCAGGTGCTGTGACTTCAAATACACTATTTCCCTGCCCCCCTCACCCCACTACATCTTGTAACATCCCTTCAACTAGGATTATAACTTTTAGCTAAAAGAATGACATTCTAGTGCACAACACATCATCACAGACATTTTAATAAATGTTTAAATGTTTATTGATTGTCAGCCACTTGGGAGGAAAGGATTTAAGGGATTGGAGAGGGAGAGTAATTATTGATTTATCTTTTATCTTATTTATTTATTTATCTTTTAGTTATGATTTATATATTATTGATATTATCTTTTTAGTCTCTGTGGAGTTAAGCATTTTAGGTCATTGTCATGAATGAGTCGAGTAGTAAATGATTATCTTTCATTCCATAGGTCCTTAAAATACTGAAAAAGATGGTTTCCTAGTCTGTCTTTAAATAAAGTTGGCCCTGATATGGTAGTCTGCCCTGGGAAAATCGCCTAAACAGAAAGTATTGCACAACTGAAATTAATTTACTCTTTCTGTTGTGATGTTCTTTTTGAATTTTCTTCACCTTTTCTAAGATATTTCTTGACTATTTATTTTCACAATTTACTGATTTTTGTTAGGTATACAGTAATTTAGATGCCTTTCACATTAAGAGAGAGAATAAAAATAGCAAATCAATGCAGCTAACCTTTCCCCTTCCCATTAAAACCTCCTTCTAAAGTGGGTAAGTCATTTGTTGCTTGTTTTGCAAGACTTCAACATCAGATTTAAATGTATGACCTTGAAACAAGTCTCATTAAGAAGTTCTGTGCACAGCTTTAGTGGTTGGGAAAAAATCAATCTTCCCACACATAGTTGGTCAGCCAAGAATTTGTTTGCCCTCCAGGAGCTATGGATGGAAGGTAGTGGAGACAGAAACACAGACTGACACTGACTCTCTGAGCTCCAGGGCATAACATCACCCCCTTTGCTCTAGGCTCCTTCCTGTGTCCTCTGTACATTTCATTCTCACATGTCATTTATCCCAGCATTAAGGGAATGCCCTCTTTCAACATCTTTTCCTATAGGTAGATACTGGTTTTTTAAACTGTTTCCTGTTCACATCTGACCTACATTGGCTTCTCATTTATATAAAATCTTCCTAAGACCAGATATGTAATGGGAATGCCTTGGGCCAACAAAAAAAACTCACCTTAGACCTTCAGAACATTTCTCTGGGGTTTCATTATCTTCCTGGAAACACTTCTTTGATTATACAGGGGCTCCTTTGGCCCAAAGACTATGACTTGTCACCCACATACCTGGCTTAACAGGTACTGATTCTAGCTAGACTCCTAATCTTGTGGCATTGTAAATATGCTACTGACAGCTTGGAATTCCTGTCCATAGTTCACTCTTGAGGTTCATCTAGTTTCAGCTCACTACCTGAGAATACATTAATTTGAGACCTTCAGGATGCACACATTTTTAAATAGAGGGCTGTGAAATGTTCTGGGCAGCTAGCTGGCACATTTGACAGAGTGCCAAACCTGGAGTCCGGGAGACACATCTTCCTGAGTTCAGATTTGGCCTTAGACACCTCTTAGCTGTGTGTCTGGGTCGGTCTGTATTTCTGTCTTCACTACCTCCTATCCGTAGCTCCTGGAGAGCAGACATTCTTGGCTGACCATGTATGTGTGGGGAGAGTATTTTTTTCCCCCACCACTAATTTCACTTAACCCTGTTTGCCTTAGTTTTCCCATCTGTAAAATGAGCTGAGGGGAAAAAATGAGCTAGAAAAGGAAATGGAAAAACATAGCAGTATCTTTGCCACGAAAAACCCACATGGGACCAGGAAGAGTCAGACACAACTGAATAAGGCCTAAACAACAAATGGAATGGAATGTTCTTTTTCTTGATAGGGATCTATCTCTTAGCTTTTATTTGAAAAGTAGCCCTTTGTTACAGCAAGTCTTTTGCTTATAGCACTTATCCCCTTTCTCTTTGAATAGATGTGAGAATTGGGGGGGGGGGGAAGGGAATCCCATTTCACTGGAACTTTTGACAATCCAGTTTAGAAGATTCCTTTTTTTGCAGTATTACATAGAGTAGATGCTCACTAAATTCTTGTTGATTGACTAACCAATAGTCAGGTTGGAAGGAAAAAAAAAATTGGGATTTTATCCTACAGAGTATGGATTGAATGGTATGCATCAGAGCTGTTACTTTGAGAAAGGATCTCAGTGTCCCATAGTTTATCTTACCAGGTAATCTTCAGAATCTTCCCAAGACAATTCAAATGGAAACAAGGCAAACTGTCCATTTTACCTTTGAGGAGAGCTTACCCTTTTAAAAGCACTGGCAATTGAGTCAGAGGATCTGAGTTCAAATCCCATTTGGACCGACCCCCCCCCCCACCTGAGTGATCTTGAGCAAGTCATAAATTCCTTCTTCACCTGTAAAATCAGGATTAAAAGCCTCTGAGGTTCTGACTGTAGATTTAAGGTCCTACGTGTTCTGTTCAAATTCTATTATAACTTGAGGCTAGAACCAGAAAGTGTCCACATTTCTAGAGCACATAACTTACAATTATATGTGTATATGCAGTCATATGTGTAAATGCACCTATCGGTGCACAATCCAGGTGCACAAATATGTACAGGGAATGTTCAGTTCCCTCAGCAAGCTAAAGGAAGGCCTCTATTAACTCCTTTAATACAAGGAAGTTATTGTGAAGGAAGGGCCAATGCGCTTTACTCACTAGTAGCAAAATGGAACTGGCCATTCATATGCAAATCACTTGCCACCCACTGTGTGGAGGCTGCAAGCAGATTTTGTTAGGCCGCTCTCCTGTGGCAGAGGCTGCTACAGCTGCTGCATCTCCTGAGCTCAGAGAGAAATTTTGCCACCATTCAGAGAGCAGTATAGAAAAGCATATAGATAGACCTGGAGGAGCAGCCTATTGAGGTAAGAGAGAGAGAGAGAGAGAGAGAGAGAGAGAGAGAGAGAGAGAGAGAGTGAGAGAGTGAGAGACTGATAGTTTTTCTGCATATTTATAATCTTAATTTGTAAGAATTTTTTTAGTTTTTATATTTTTTTTTCAGGATGTTAAAGTCTTTATTTTCCCATAGTCTCTCCATCATTTGCTATTTTCCATTTTTTTTAATTAAAGCTTTTTATTTGTATAACATATGTATGGGTAGTTGCCCAACATTGATCTTTACAAAGCTTTCCATTACAAATTTTACCCCCAGTCCCCTCCCCTCCCCTAGATGTCAGGAAGTCCACTACATGTTAATAATGTTGAAATGCTTGAGAGGTTAGTTTTTATATATTCTTTTAGGAAAATAATCACATCGTTTATGGAAGAATTTTTGAATGGTCTCTATTTTTTTCTAATGATCATTAATGGTTCCCTAGCTGTAGAATTTCTTTTATTTCATATAGCATGGTATTAGCTGAAGCAGGGTATCTTTTGTATAGTGCTTTATAGTTTATAAAATATATTTACATATATTTTCTAAGTTGATCCTCAATAACTTTGTGAAGTAGGCAGTGTGTAATAATCTATTTTCAGGTATTATTATTCAGCCTTAAAGAGGTCAAGTGATAGGAACATTGATTTAGAACTGAATAAGATCTTTTATCTTAAAAGTCATGTAGTCCTACTCCTTTATTTCACAGTTGAGGAAACTGAGACCTGGAGAAGTTAAGTGATTTGCCCCTAAAATTCCACAGATAGCACATAGAGCTGAGACCTTAAGCAAGGAGCTCTTGATACCCAGGCTACTACTCTTTCCATTAGACAGCCTGTCTTAGTCCTCATAGGTAATTTTAATCATACTTTATATAAAAATAAAAATTTAAAAATCCACTAGAGTACCCTAAGCTCAGATTCTTAGGGAAAACAGCGCAAGTAGTATGGCAAAATATGATATATATGGACCAATTAGGATGAAAACAAATCTGTATTAATGAAAGGTCTAAACTGTGAAAGTTAGAGGATATAGAATTATGTTTCTTTAGGTATGTATGGTAATAGCATAAAGGAGAATATGTTATCTGCATATTTTGACAAGTACAAATCTTTGGATTTCTTTGAGAAAGTAGAAGCCTAAATCTATATTAAATGCTAGTATATTAAATGCTATTGTATGTTTCATTCTGCAAGATTCCCAGAAATATATCCACAACACAATTTATCATGTAAATTCCTTATACTATTTAAGAATCTCTACATCTATTAGTTTTACCTCTTGTTTGTATTGGTATAGTCTCATCCAGGATGTCTCTTGATAGATTATTGCTCTTCTTCTAGCCTTTTAAAGGCTTCTGCTCTCATTTTTGGGTCAGAGCAATATAGTCCTAGACCAGATGTTCTTGGCTAATACTTGGTCCAGGCTCTCATTTCCCTACTTCTGGCACACAGCTGCTGACTTTAAGCTTCGCTGTCTCAATCCTCTTCTGTGTCGTGAAAGATTTCTTGCTATGTGCTCCTTGGTGGATTTTTCTGGCTGAACCCCTTTCCTAGTTATAGACAGGTTTCTAACCATCTGTGTGGATTTGAGCTGGCAAAATACACATACTTTAGTTCTTCAATTTCCTGATTTTTAAAAAATTCTTGCTTGTGTACTTGTGAGAAGGCTAGGCTTTTCTGTTGCCTCTTACTCTGCCAAGGTTAGGACAACTCCCAAACCTTTCTCATTTGATATTATTTCTAGGTCTTTTGGTACCCTTTCTCTGGGTAATGCCATTTTTCAATGACCTTTTTGTAATAGTGCCCAGAAGTAGACGTAAAACTCCGGATTTGGTCTTACAAATGCAGAAGAGAAGGGAATTATTACTTCCTAGATAAAATATCAAATAAATTTCGACTATTATAGCCATATCACATAGATGACTCATTGAACTTCACTGTCAACCAAAATTAGACTGAATTAAAAAAAAAACTTTTACAACTGTCAAGGCAGTTTTCCATTTCCATTTTCCATTCAAAGAAATCTGAATTCTGAATTTAGTTATTCCCATTAAATTTCAGTTTGTGGTTTCCAACCTACTTAGATAATTTTAAACTGTTATTGTCTGTATTAAACCCTGCTCAACTTTGTCATCTGAAAATTTTAAAGTGTATCTTTCTGTGTATCTTATTCAAGTTATTAAAAATGTCACTATAGAGGCATCAAACTTGTCCTATAAAACTACTGTGACTTAAAACTAGATTAAAATGTAATTATGAAATGGTTAACAGAATAAAAAGTATATATAGATAATTGTTAATGAGTGGTTTTCCATGTCAATGACATTGCCTGCCTTGGGGAACTAGCAGATTTCCTGTCATAGATTTTTAAGAAACAGTTGGATGACTGTTTAGAGGGGATCTTGTAGAGAACCTTATTCATGTACAAACTCTGAAATTCTGTGAATCCAAATTTACCAGCCACCAACAAATAGAAAATATCCATCTCCAGGGGTTCTCCCTGGAATACAAAGATTACTTTGTACTAGGCCCTACTCCTTGAGTAAACTCACTATAAACAGGTCTGTTAATAGCATCATAGTAGTGATGCTTGAAAGAACCTTACAGGGTATCTGTTATAATACCTTAATTTGTTGTCAGTGACAGAATTGAGGTCCAGTGAAGCTGTGCGACTTCTGTAAAAGAAATACTAAATAGTTCAGCTAAGGTTTAAAACTGTAGGCTGTGCAGGTGAACCTAGACTTCCAGTGGAGTCTTGTCACACTCAGGACTTCAGAACCCTGATTAAGGATTTCAAAACTCTCACTAAGGTCCAAATCATATTAAAATGTCATTGGTAAATACTTAATGAATAAAAATACAGTTAACATAAATAATGTTAAGTTGTAGTTTTCTAAGTCATCCTGCCATGTTTTTTGTTTTTGTTTTTTTGAATTTGACACCACTACATCAGGGGACAATATGCAACACAATTTTCAGGTCCATAATTTGATTGTACCCCAGGAAATACCACTTGTCTCTTGTTATAGATTGAGGACTTAGTCATACAAGCAAGGAATTATTTTCAAAGACAAGATAAAATATTTTTGGTCCCCATGCTATTGTAGAAATTCATTGATTATTAGGTTTGTAAGGACTGAACTTCATCTGGTTTAACGCTTACATTTTACAAATAAGGAAACTTTATCTCAGGGAGATGAAGTGATTTGTCTCCTATAACAAATTAGTTTTTGGTCAAGCTGGGTCTCACATTCAATTTACCTAATGATTATGAAATCCTTCTTATTATATCCCTATTTATTTACATTTATAAAAAAGGGACAGGTATGTGTGAGAGAGAATATTTTAGGTATTGTAATAATAGTATAATGTGTAGAATTTGGTTCAGTATTTCTTATGTATCATTTCTCTCACATTCTGTCAGAAACGTTGACAAATCAATGTGGGTTATTAGTATAAAATTTCGGGTATAATGACTTATTCTCTTTCATCATCCAGTCACTTATTTGATCACCCTTGAGACATCCCTGAATTCTAGCATCTGAGCTTGGAGCTTGGAGGAATAGCATAATATTCACTTTCGAGAAGTAAAGATGATGTATTGTTTTCCAGGTTTTCTTTCAACTCCACTAAGTAGTAGAGTGACTCCAGTGCCTTCTTAAATCAAAGATTTTTTTTAATGAGGATTTTCTGCTCTTAAGTCAGATAAAGCTAGGTAAGAACCTGGGAGTGGGGATAGGGTTCAAGTCTGAATATGTGTAAACTCAACAGGGACCAGTGAAAGATTAGATGAATTCACATTGATGCTAAGAATTCCAGTCAGTAAGCTATAGAATTTTGAACTTGGATGGTGAGGGAAGTAGCTTCATGAAATAGCTTCATTTTGGACCTATCCACATAACTGTTTACTATACTTTCTGCTTACTATACATGAATGTCCATCAAAGTTCTATGGCTGTTAGCCTATGGCATTAGTAGCTTACAGTATCTCTCATAAATCAGTTTGGACTTCTAGTTCCTGAAATAAGAAATCCACTGCAAATACAATGGTATTAAAATGGAAGTGAGGTTGTGGAAGGCAGTAAAGTAAATACCAGAAAAAAAGGGGTGGGGTGGGAGAAATGGTGCTCAGTTTGGAGATACTGATAGTGCTATTTCAGCAGACCTTTGCTGTGAGTATACACACACACACACACACACACACACACACATGTATAGTATCCTAGTAGTTAGTAGCTCACATTTTTGCTGGTCTTTAAGGTTTACAAAGTGCTTTCTCCACCACACCCCTGTGAGGTAGATAATTTGCTGGCAATATAAAGCAAGAGGTGGAATGTCTTGTACTGGTTAGTTTCAGAGTTGAGATTTCAAATGCATCTCTAGCCTTCTTGTTATGTCACCAAGTAGCAGGTGTATATTCATTTGGATAATATATTGTAGATTATATCAAATAGCAGAAATAATTCCAGTTTCCAGTTGGCTCTCTCCACTGGATAATAAGATAAGTGGTAACTCTGTAAATATTAAACCAAAGAGCCCCCCAAAGCCTGACACATTTTGGACCCCTGATCTGGAACGATATATTAAAGGAGATGACATTTGTCTTGAGAGAAAAAGCCATGCAGAACCCAGTGCAGAAGAAGTGAAAGAATTGATTCAGGGAATGAAATGGGGCCCTCCTTATGAGTGTGTCTATTATTTTGGGGACTGTGGAAACTGAGAAGCATTGATGAGTGGATAGGAATTTCAGAAAACCTGTGTTTCTCCTACAAGGTTATAGTTCCTGCCTGATTGCACATAGCTAACATTGTGCTCAAGGTTCAGCTCAAAAATTCATTAATGTAGTCAGTAGTATCTTGAATAACTTCACGTACTTCACCACTGGGCCCTCAAGTGTAATGGTAACAATGCCTTCTGTGTTTTCCCAGGCTGAATATATAGTTTTTGTGACAAGTGGAACCACTTAGCCTCCCTGTCCCATCCTTTTCCCATTAGTGGTAATCACCTTGGTATGTGTATGCATGCTTACGCAAATGAACACATACATGCACATGCATTCCAAATTTGTTGCTTATTATTCAAATGTAAAGTCTTTTTTACTTCCATAGTATACGATGTGGAAGGTACAGCTAGGGCATAACTTGTCTGAAGAATATCTGGGGCTTTTAGTGAGTTATAAGCTTGTTATAGGTCAAGAATGTGATATCAGGGAAAATATATAGCCTTAAGTTGTAAAAGGATAGCATTGTCCAGAATAAGGAAGGTGATAATTAATCTGCCTTATACTACCTCTGGAATATTGTGTTTAGCTCCAACCATCACATTTTAGGGAGCCTATTAGATAAGCTGGAAGAGTATTTTGAGTAGGACAGCTGGGATGCTGAAAAGCTTCAGATTCAGTGGCAGGAACTTGGAATTTATTTTGGAGAAGAGATTTGGATACCTCAAGGGATATGATAACTGCATTCAGGTATTTGAAAGATTTGTGTGGAAGAGGAATGAAGCTTGTTTTCTGAGGTCCCAGCAGGCAGAATTGATGGGTGGGCAGTGTGGAGAGACACATTTTAAGCTTTATGTAAGTATTTCTCCCCCAAAGTACAGTGGCCTGCTTTGAGTGAGATGAACTTTGCTCACCAGTGGTCCTCAAGTATGACCATTTGTTGGAAGTGTTGTAGAATGGATTCTTATCCAAATAGAGGCTGACTTGATGACTTCTGAAGTCCCTTATTCTGAGATTCTTTGGTTCTGGATACTTCTCTGCCTCTGACTTAATTTCTAAGTATGCCAGACATAATTTCAATTATTGTGATATGACAGGACTGTGATGGAATTCCCAGCTGCCTCTAGTCTATGGCTAAAACATCCCTTCTTCCAGATGACTTAGTCTTGCACCATGGCTTGGAACTTAAATCCAGAGTATGGAAAGACTGATGGATTAAGCTGATTACATTACAGAATAGCTCTTACTGCCATGTCTATGACAATAACACATGGCTTATTATGGGTTTGGTTATATCTGCAAAGTAGGAAAGCACAAGGCATGTTTGGAGAATTTAAAGAATTTAAAGTATTAAAGATAGTGGATATCCATTAAAGAGTGTGGATAGTATTTGGATTTGAACTGAGCTTGAAATAAAAGAGATGAGCAAAAATACAGAGGGAACACAAGATGTTTAGTCAGGAAAAGAGAAGGTTAGGAAGTAGATGGAGCTGAGATCGGGAGAGGAGGAGGAGTTGTTTACAAGTATTTGAAGTGCTGCCGTACTGAAGAGGGAACTGACTTTTTTCTGCTTAGTTCCATATGACAAAAGGGGAATTTGTAAAGAGGCAATTTTAGATTTAACCTAAGAAGAACTTCTTGACAGTTAGAGGTAGGCAGCAGTGAGATGGGTTGCCTTGGGAGATGGTGGGTTCCCTCCCACTGTCCATATTTAAGTAATGTCTCGATGACCATGTGCCAGATATATTATACAGAAAGGATCCTTGTTCAGGTATGAGTTTAACTAAATGAACTCTGGGCTCCCTTCCAACTCTGAGATTCTATGATTCTGTGAAATGTATCTGACTTGTTTGGGGGAAGGATGAACATTCCAGCTTAGGTAGGACAGAATCTTTTAAATTTTATTTTATATTTTCTAAATTCACATTTCAAATAATAATAAATAAATAACAATTATATAAGGATTATTGTATAATGACATAAATATCACTTTTGCTTCTCATAATAGCTCTGTGGGAGTAAATGCTTTTATTATCCTAATTTTATAGATGAGGCAATTGAGAACAAAAGAAGTTAAATCTTTATAGTAACAGAAGAGTAGGGAATAAGTTTGGATATTTTGATTGGATCAGTGTTGTGGAGGACCTTGAATATCAGGATAAGTAATGGTGGCTGATGATGGTGGTGAAGCCTGAAAACTCTTTTAAGATAAATTTTAATAATTAATAAATAATTTAATATTAATTAAATACTATTAATTAAATTTAAACATAAGTGATAAGTAAATAATAATCGACATTATCATATGAATAGAAGATGAATTTGACTAGAAGACAAAATTGTGAGGGGATGGAATAAGATGAGTTACAAGTAGATTAAAACTAGGTTGTAGAGGATTTTAAATAGCCAATGCAGGGAATTTATATTTTGTTATTTAAGCAGTAGAGAGACATTGAAAGGTTTTGACCTTTGAGTGACATTAGACCTGTATTAATAGACTCTTGGGAGCCTGGAAATAAAAAGGTGCCCTTGATGTAGCAAGTAGAAGGGAAGCTGTCATATTCCCTCAGCTACTTGTACATATTTTCATGCCTGTATTGATTTGTACTTGTTTGTTCTAGGCCAAGGTCAAGACTGTTTACTAATAAGAGATAATAGAACTTGAGACCAGGGCCAGCAAACCAATTAGTGTTAGCAGTGGGTGGAGGGGAGAGTCTACTTTGCAGATATATCTGAACCCATAATAAGCCATGTGTTCTTGTCATAGATATGGTAGTAAGAGCTATTCTATAATATAATCAGCTTAATCCATCAGCCTTTCCATTCTCTGAATTTAAGTTCCAAGCCATGATGCAAGACTAAGTCATCTGGGAGGAGGGATGTTTTAGCCTTAAACAAGAGGCAGTTGTGAATTCCATCACATTGCAGAAGGAGAACTAAAGGCTGACACCAGAAGCAAACAGGTCTAGAGCAGTGGAAAACAAGATAAAATCATAATCCAAAACCAATTATAAATCAGAATAAGCTAAGTATGAAAGAACAAGTTTTCTATAAGAAACAGAAGACAAAATGATGTAGTTGGGCTCCTAAAAAACTTGTTTTGAGCAGTTGTCCTGAGAATCATCAGACAGGAGACAGATGGGAAGGAAAAAAGGGAGGGTGCTCCTCCTGCCTTACTGAGCTTCTGCTGCCAGTGGGGTGAGGTCAGACATCAAGCCCAAGATGAATATGGATCATAGATTTAGGCATGTGCTTTCAAATCCTTTTCATAGTCTTATGTCCACTCTGTCCCCATTAAATGACAATATCTTCATCAAGGGAAGGTCTGTATATGCTTTTGTTTATATTGCTACTCTTAGAGCTTAGTTTTAGAACTGTTCTCAGGTAGGATCTATAAGTCATAGCTATTGAACCAGTTTAATCAATCATGAGAGAGTAGCATGTCACTTAAAGGCTAAATGTTGGAAAACACTCATTTCTGAGCTTTGTAAAGTTTAGGTATGTCCCTGTACTCTGGTTTATTCTGCCCTTTAAGATTCCTCTCTTGGCCACAGACTGTATTTTCCCTAATTGCTTATAGTATTTCTTAGAAATAACAGCTTAGCTTCTCTGCATTGTGGTTGATTTCTATCCAAATCCATCTTGAAGTTGGTTTTGGTTTTCCTTCAAGATACTCAAAGGATTAGAACCTCATTAAAGTATCTCTGACTCTAACTATTTGTTAAAAATAGATTCAGCAGCTAATAACTAAACCATAAGAATAATGTCTGTTGCTAGTAAATGACTGTAGAGGATCAGGGACAGGAACAATCTCATTAAATATTTGAATGATACGACTACCTTTTCATTATTCCACTTTATTTTCCTGTGTGGTCCAGTCATAAAAATTTCATTTCAAATTTCCTATTACATTGTGCAACTCTTTTGCATATTTAAAAATTTAAAAATTATTAATATATGACATCTAAAAAATAATTGGTTAAATTTTTTAGAGCATTTATTATCAGAGCCCACAATATATCAAAAAACAATGTTATCAAGATGTGTTTAATGATTGCTTGACTCACAAAGGTCTTTCTTATGTTTTTCAGGGAGAAACTGGGAGAAATGGAGTTGCCTTCCAGGAAAATCTACCAAAGAGGTAAACCAAATTTTAGTTATCTATTTACTTGTGAATTTAAAAAGTAAACTAGACTTATACAGAGTCATCCTTAAGCATTTTGTTTCCCAAATCAATGTGAACTTTAACCAGGTCTTGCAGTGAAGTTGAATGAGAATTTGATTGGGAAGAAAAAGATTTGGGCTTGGTCCCAGCTCTGCCATTAAGTAACCATATGATCTTGGACTGTCATTTCATTTGATTTCCTCATCTTTAAAATGAAAGAGTCTGTATCATTGATCATTGAGATCTTTTCTAAACTTCAAAATTCTACTATGTTTAGTCTCTTGCATATAAATTTTCTAATAGTATTTTATTTTTCCAAATACATGCAAAGATAGTTTTCAACATTCACCTTTGCAAAACCTTGTGTTCCAAATTTTTCCTTCTCCTTCAATTATTGCACCCCTCTCCAAGACAGCAAACAATCTGATATAGGTTAAACATGTACAATTCTTCTAAACATGTTTCCATATTTATCATTACATGTAAACTTTCAGAGAGATTAGAATTCATTTGTTTTTTTTAATTTTAAAACAAAGTCACAATAGCTAAACAAGCTAGCAGTATAAAAAAAATTTTAATTGTTATTTTAAAATGTACTTCTTTTAATTGCATAATGAGGTAGGTGGTACCTTATTAATAAAGAAATAGGTGGGGAGGTAGCTGGGAGGATTTGAGAAAGAGGGCAGCTGAGGTTAAGTGGCTTGCCCAAGGTCACACAACTAGTACATGTCTGAGACTGGTTTTGAATTTGGGTACTCTTGAACTCATGTTTGGTGCTCTATCTGCTGCCCCAGGATGTAGCTGTTCTTGACTACATAGTTTGTTTCCTAGGCATCTGAAAATACTAACAATATCAAACAGTATCTCTAAATTTATCTTTATGGCAGGTCAGGGCAGATTCCAACCTGCCATTTAGGCAGAAGACACAGATTAGGTCCTTAAGATGGACCTGACACCATTGTCAGTATATTCTGAGTTGTGGTAAGGAAATAGTCTGTGGTGCTGTATGTGTGTACAAGTTGTGTCTGGATGATGAGAGAATCAATCCCTGGCACACAGGGGTAGGTGTGATCAAATTTGAACCTGTCAGTCAAGACAAACTCTTACCATAACTAGGGACATGCACCATCACTGGATTTTCACCCTGGTTTCTTCAAAAAGAAAAAAAAAACAGTTGGTAATAACCAAATTTGGAAGCAATTTATCTCCTGCTTTTTCCTTCCCTTCAAATTTTCATACTCTCTCTCTTCAATAAACATTAAATATATTTTAATAATATGAACTGTATCGCCAAAGGGGAATCCAGTTTTAGAGATACTTTTTGTTAATTGGTAATTGTTTGCATCTTTTAAACAAGTCTGATATAGCCAGTTTACTCTCTCTTGATTATTAAAGGGTTGCATAGCCAGTTCTTACATCCTTAAATTACAGAATTCTCAAGATAATCCACATTTCAATATTTCATGAGGATTAAAGTGTTCTCTCATTTGGTGTAAAATATAATCTGATTCACAAGTTCTCTTGTGGAAAAGACAGTATGGTATAGTGGATGAAGTCAAGAAGACCTGGCTTTAAATCCTGCCTCTGACCCATATTGACTGTGACTCTGGGTGGTCCCTTAACTACTCATTATTCTAGGAAATTCTTCAGTTCAGAGAAAGTGTCTGCATGCTCTGTTTGGTAGGGAATTTCTTCTTCTGGGATTCTCAGAAGTCCAATACCTTGCCTATCATCAGATTAATAGAGAGTGTCTACCTCATAGTAATCTAGAAATGGGAAAATGGGTAACAGGTAAAAAGATCTTTATTTTTTCTATGATTTTGATGTGTTTGAGAACCTTTTGTCCATATTCACTTAAAACCCATGTGAGATGACAGTTCTCTAATGTATTTGAAAGTTTTTAAAAGAGTATTTTGTTATTTACCTCTACAAAGTTCTCCATTGATATTGTGACATGGAAAGGAACCTAGATTCTTGAATGCTATGCCAATTGAAATATTAACTCTGATTATTACTCTGAAAATTAAGTACTATCTCAATGACAGATTTTGTCTGCCTTCTGAGAAGCAGCCTCACTCATCACTAGTAGGTTGCCCACTTGATGAATTCTTTCATAGCTAACCATGAAACAAAGATAAATACAAAAATGGGCCTCATATCTCCTTCAGTGACTAGTGAAAGAGTGGGAAAGAAAAAGCTAAAAATCTTTAAAATTTTAGACTGCCTATAAACATCATCTTACTGTTGATATTTTAAAGGTAAACACTTTTGTCAGTGATCAAGGAATGGACATAATTGCAGGAATGCAAGTCACACCAATTTTGTAGTTCTTGCTATAAACAAAATAATAAGATAGAACAAAATTGTAGCTAAACTAAAGTGTAGATGACAGGTTCTCCTTAGAGAGGCAAATAAAGGAGTTAATGGAGTTAGTTTTATCATGCCCAAAAAGGCAACAAGAAACATCATTTTATGGGATGATTTGTTCACCCTGTATTGCAGTGCTCATGCTAAGTATTTGTAAAAAGAACACCATGAAAATAATTGACTTTTGTGCCAATTTTATGTTGCAGAGAAAAAAGATAAAGTAATTCTATAAACTTAAGCCCATCCAAATTAAATTAGCATACACCTTTGATACTTGGTAACTTTAATACAAAATGGAAAAAGTAATTTTATTTCAGGAGTAAGGAGAGAGAGAAACTAAAGATTTGTAGACTATATGAAAGATTTATACCTGTACATGAGGAATATTTGGAAAAAGGGATCTCAAGACTTAGGTATAGCAAACATTGTAAAAATGTAACTAAAACTGAAATTGATTGTGTTTTAAAAGATAGGAAATGACTTATTGATGTGAGTCATTTTTGAATCAGCTGTCTGTGTATAGTCAAAGCACAACTTTTGTTAGAGCTGAGAGCAATTAATACAAAAATGTAAAAAATGACAGAAAGATATAACAGCTTCAACTTGTTCTATCAAAAGAAATTTTGATGCCCAAGATGGCAAATGAATGAAGGAAAAGACAGACACAGATTTCAGCAATTTCAAAAGAATTTTAAATTAGTTGCCAAATAAGATAAAAAATTAACCCCTAAATGCATTAGTCAGAAAATACTTAATTTATCCATCAAAAGAGAAGAAATAGACAGTGGCACCACCAGTTTAAAATAAGTTTGTTGGTAAAAAAAAATTCTTAAGCAAAAAGATTTTGGAAGATTATGAGCAGTATTGTTTCTTAACCAGGAAAGGTTATAAATGGAAAAACCAGTTTTAAAGGAGCATGATTAGAGACCCAATTAAACAAAGGCCTCCTGAGGGCATTTGAAGATGAAAAAGAAAAGAGGACAATCGAAAAAGATTTTTAAAAATCCTCAGATAGGGGGCAGCTAGGTGGCGCAGTGGACAAAGCACCAGCCCTGAAGTAAGGAGGACCTGAGTTCATATTTGAACTCAGACACTTAACACTTCCTAGCTGTGTGACCCTAGACAAGTCACTTAACCCCAATTGCCTCAGCAAAAAAAAAAAAAAAAAAAAAAAAATCCTCAGATATGTTCCTACCAAAGTCTTTCCCATCTATTATAGAGGAGCAACCACATTTGAACTCAACAGCACAGTCAATGGATGTGCTTTAAAGGAAGTTTACACGGCTTTGAAGAAAACCAAGATAGAAAAAAACACACATACAATAGATGAAGTGTACATAGAAGATCCCCGTGCTGAAGACAATGCAACTTTTGGGTCATGGAGGGAGCAGTTTTCCAGATATCTTATGAGGGGAAAGATAACAAAGAAATGGGAAACACACTTATACCCACTGAAAAAGGTAATCCAGGAATCTAGAAATATGACTGTGTTCACTTTCCCATCCATATTAATATTTTATGAGAATATTCTGCACATTAATTGAGGATATCCTATATTGATGTAAGGAAACAGACAAGCTTTCATATGCAAAATTCTACAGAACATATCTTTACCATTACATAATTGACTGAAAGATTAAGAAAAGACAAGATCCCATCTGTGCTTACTACTTTATTGACTATATAATGTTTGAATTTGGTAAAGCAAAACACTTTCTTAAAGATAGTCTTTCAACAAGATGTCTCCTATACATATGTCAAAATTCTCTGAAAGATAAAACCAAGGAGGTATAATTTTGACCATAAAAATCAAATGAGACATAAAACAGAGCCATATGCTCAAAGGTGTTCATGTGGGATTTCCAGAGCAGAATGCACCCAGATCAAGAAGGCATTCTTTATATTCTGTTTGTTGATGATGTTGTGTTGATTTCATTAAGCCCCAGAATGTTGAAGAGCCTCCTAAATAAGATCGTTCTAAAGAAATTGGTCTGATTATCCAGACAGGAGAAACAAAATAAATGAAGAATGTCTGTTCTGTTTATTTTAGTTAGACAGACATTTATTATAATTCGGCTAGAAGCTAGGGATAGAAAGCCAAAAATGAAATGATGCCTGCTTTCAAAGCTAATCCATCAGTAGATAGACAGACAGATAGATAGATACATACATACATACATAGAAAGAAAGATGGATAGATGGATGGATGGATGGAAGGAAGGATAGATAGATAATACATATATAGTCTTGGACAAAAGGACAGTGAGTTAAATTTAGAATTGAACATGAGAAAAATGGACTAGATTCCCTTTGCCCTAAGATTCTTCCTGAAACAAGGGCTCGATTTTTTAATTCTTTCATTCTTCCATTGGAGTTGTATTACTACAGGTTATGAAACAACATGGTCTCCAAAGGAGAGATGACTGATGGGCAAGAGAAGTACATTACAACTGAGAAAATTACGAAGGAAGAGCAGTATAAAGAATGTTCAAGTATAAAGTATAAAGAAATATTCACGTGAAAAAGAATATAGCAGCTAGTCATATAGCAAGAGCATTGAAGTCATTGAATAGTATATTTATTCTACTAATATATTCACAGTATTAAGAAAATCACATGAAGGCATTCAATACAATTGATGAAGACAGGCAAGACAGGAATGGTAGTCACTGGTAGTTTGCAGTCTTTATTATTGGAGGTGATTCTACATTACTGAAATGATAGTCATTTGAGTTTTTAATATTGCCTTTGGTTTAAACTTGTGAAGCATTCATTCAATTATATTTATATTTAATCATCAGAACAACTCAAACTCAATTTATGTGTCCAACTATCTTGTTATTGAAGAACTTGAGCTATTTTCTAATTAAAATGATGCTGCCCCAATTCTGTAAACCCTATTCTGGTAAAATTATCATTGATTTCAAAAGCAAGTTTTGTGGTATTAGGTTGGAAGATCTTACTGCTAAGATTACTCAATTCATAAATGCTTTTTTCTAGATTATAATGAATAGTATGGGTCTTTTCAGGATGACTGAAGAACCAACAGTGGTTTATTGTCATACAGCTAGTTAAAAATAATATATCAGCTTTCTGTTTCTAGAGTATCATTAGATGGTCATAGAAGCTCCTAAATATTCAACTGTATCAAGACCAAACCAAAAATGACTCATCCGAGTATCTTTCTTTGAATGTATTTCTGATAATGATACCTTATTCTACATTACTGTACAAAACAGTTTCATACAAGCTGGGATAAAGTTTCTTTGATATGTTGCTGAGTCATTTTATAATAATTCCATATGCTTTATAGTGTACTTCTATTCACTTAATGTACAATATGTGCATTTTCAAGATAGTAGTGAGTGTGTCAAGCATATTTAGCAGTTGCTGAAGTACATTTGCTAGTACTTCTTGGGCAAACATACATTTATGTTATTTTATTTTCTCAGATTTCATTTGGAAAATTTCATTTTATATTTCCTAAAATTTTTAGTTTGATAGTCCCCCATTCTCATATTAGTTTTCCTGTGCATAAACTCCAGATTTTATGTCCTCCTTAATATATATATATATATATATATATGTATATATATATATACTACACATATACTTTATATATATACTACATATATACTTTATACATATATACATATATATACACATGCACATATATATATATATATGTATATATATACTTACAGTACAGTACAATCTCACATATGCCCACTTAAGCTAGGTACAGTTGATATACCATCATTCACTGAAAAAAGGGGTTGGAAAGTCCCATGCTGATATATTGTAGCTTATTCAGCTTTAATACAATTTCAAGTCAGGTACAAACTGATTATAAAACGAAACTCTCTTTGAAACTCTATAGATTCTTTCTCCCCACCTGCTCCTAGTCCCTCTATTTGCTTTCCTTTCCCCTGATTATTTCTTTTGAACTTAAAAAATGTAATTTGTTTCTTTTCATGTCCCTTCCCTTTCACTTTTCACTTAGATAGTTGAAAATCTCCTTTACTTACCTTCCCTTGAACTTTGTATGTTAGTATTCTTTTTACTGTGAATTTTTCTAAAACGTTTCTCTTTGTTTTATTCAATAATATTCTTTCAGTGTATTCTGAAATTTTTTTCTCTGATTCTTATTTCAAGATGTCTGTTAAAGATTCTAAAATTAGATTTAAGTGCCCTCTTCCAACCAAGTTTCATGTTGCCTTTATAGACCTTGCCCCATTTTTTTTCCCTGCCATGCTTTTTAGAAATAGCTATTTGTGGAAGGAAGCAATGTTTGATAGAAATAGTGTTATGTTCAGGACTTATACTTTGTATCAAACATTCAATCCAGGTCTCTCCTTTATTTCCCCATTATATTTTTCCTTCCCAAAGACTATCATTTCTTCTTTTGACCCATGTTCATTTTTTCATAATAATAGTGTGGCCCTTTTTTCATAGTAGTAATGGACCAATTGCACTAGTCTATACTCCCTCACCAGATTCCTCTTGTAAAACAAAGCTATCTGTAAGAAGGAAATGTCAAATCACTCCATTATCTTTGCCAAGAAAACACCATGGATACTATCGATGTGCTAGGGCCCATAAGGTCACAAAGACCACTATCATTCTGGATGTGAGCTACTTCAGGTGCTCAAGCATCTTTCTCTTGGGGCATGCTTCCCATGGAGGCTCAAGAGAAGCACATTTCTTATTCATGTTATTATGTAAACATATAATGCTTTTCCAATGACAGTGCTGTTCATCAGGGCCTCTTCCTGTGAACTTGAGAAGAGGGTATCACCCATTGCCCTATGGCTATCACTTCCCCTTTCCTCATGTACACATTCTCTCATTCTGTAGATTTATCTTACTAAATATATTGCTTCACCATTAGCAGGCTATAGGTGAAGTCTTCATTTAAGTCTTCCCAGGTTTTTCTGAAACTATCCCTATCCCTCCATTGGAGGATTTGATTCACAGTATTTCTGTTATTCCAGTTTCACTTCTTCTATTTCTTTATGTTCCACTAATAACTTTATTCCTTTCTGTTCTTGAAAATTCCTCTTTATTTTTTCCAGCTGAAACAGCTACTTGAATAGAGGCAGCCCCTCAACATCTCCAAAACCTTACTTCAGCAAAAAGCTTAAATTAATTCTAGGTCAAACAGTGAAAAACTATAAACCATATTTGTATGATAGGAGAAATTTGATATAGGATATCTTCTTAACCTATATTTTAATACACTTTACATAGTATTAGAATGAATTGTTCTTTAAAGGTTTAGTTGAATTCATTTATAAATCCATATGGTCCTGTTTTTTTTTTCCCTTTGGGGAATTCATTTTATTTTTGGCTTAATCAATTTCTTTTTCTAAAATGAAATTATTTAAACATTCCATTTCCTGTTCTGTTACTCCCATTCTTGGGACAACTCAGCCTAATACTAGCAAGGTGATTTCTACAACGTAAGAGCTTAACAGATTTTTAAATCAATTAATGCTATACTTGATAGGAAAAAAGTGGGAACTATATAGAAACTATTGGTCACATTGTTTTTTATCTTTATTTATTCCTTATTCAACTTTCTGTACAGCTTTTGTCCAATTAATAGAACACCTTGCTTGATGAGAAGTTATTGCAGGTTTAAAGCCTATAATGGGTTACTAAGATCTTAGTTCTGTGGAAAATGATTCAACCTCTAGCTTGACTATCTTACATTTAATTTTTTATCACAAGAAGAATCTGGTGAGGAAACATAAGTAAGAACAGTAGGAATCTATTACTATTATGAAAAATTATATAAAATTTAAAAAATTAGTGAGGTTGAGTGACATCTTCCTTAGGGAAGAGTCACTAGATTGATATTTATAAGACATTAACTCTTATCTCCACAGAAAGAATTAACTGTTAAGTGTCCAAGAGACTTATCTAGATAAAGATTAGTGTTTACTAACGTAAGAAACAGATGTAATTCCATTCTGTTACAGAAAAGAAAAATTCTTTTAACCAATTGCACAGTTGTAAAGTATGTGCCTCATATCTGTTACACATTCTCTCCTTATCTCTACCTCCAAAAATCCTAGCTACCCTGAATAAAATAATTAAAAAGATTTCTTTAAATCCTTAGTAGTCTAGCTTAATTTAACTTTGAGTAAAAACACTTTAAAGAGCACATTTTGACATTGGTTGTTTAGATTGTTTTACTCAACTAGAAACTCTTAGTTTAAGAGCCTTGTATCTTACATATAGATTTCAAAGTTGATTTTTTTATTAAAGCTTTTTATTTTCAAAACATATGCATGGATATTTCAACATTGATCTTTGCAAAACCTTGTGTTCCAAATTTTCCCCTCCTTTCCCTCATCCCCTCCCCAATATATGTTAGACATGTTAAAATATATGTTAAATCCAATATATATATGTATATATATTCAAAATTGATTGTTAAATGACAGTCTTATTCTTAAAAGGATATTTTTTTCTAGACAAGCAAAATAAAATGAATTGAAACAATTATCTGGACAATTTAAGCCAAAATAAAGCAAATTTTGTCCCAGCTATCTAAATCCTTCATTGGGGAAGGGAGAGGTCTGAATTAGTCAGTCATTTTTACTTTATTATATTTTTGTCGATTTATGTAAATATTTCATTCATATTACTTTAAAAGGGTTGACTTAGGTTTTGCTAAAATACCTTTTAATTTAGAATGTTTTCTCCAAATGTGGTTAAGAAAGTGTTCTAGATTTTATCTGGTCCTGAGAATTCAAGTAGAAAGAGTCCTGGATTTAATGGCAGAAGATCTGAATTTGAATTATGGAATTTCCATTTGTTATCTATGTAATCATGAAGAAAAATCTTAACTTTTAATGGTACACAATTTAATAAATATTTATTTATTAATTGTTCCTGTTCTGTGCAAAGGACTATGCCAAAAGAGATTAACACACACACACACACACACACATATATATATACAGATTCTCAAGTAAGGTTTCATAAAGGGAAATCTTGTCAAATAAAAAAGGCTTTGTGTATGGGCCTTGTGATAGACCCTTGTGATTATTTGAGGAATAGCCTCACTAGGTCAGATAAACTCATACCCAGTTTGGCCACAGGATGATGGAATTTTTAACTACATAAATCTCCCTAATATCTGTTAATTTGTTTTGTTTTCTTGCTGAGGTTAAAACTGAGACCAGATTTGAACTCAGGTCCTCCTGCCTTCAGGGCTGGTATTCTATCCACTGCACCACCTACCTACCCCTATCTTTTGATTTGTTAAAGGAGTGGTAGCCTGCCTTGGTGTCAGAATACTCACAACTCAAAAAGGTTTGGTAGTCAATCTACCAAGACACACTGAAGATTTAGGTAAATGCTATTAGAAATTAATCCTTTAAAATGTCAAAAAATTGGGGAATTTTTTGGTCATTAGAGCTATATCAACACAATAAAATGATAATAGTAACTAAATTAATTTATAGATATAGCCTTATAATAACCAAACTATCAAAGAGATATATGAGAACTAGATAAAATAATTTAACATTTCATTTGGAGAATTACTGGATCAGTATGGAAGCCATTGATAAGAAAGTCAGCATTTGCTACAAAAGAACAGTCTTTTCATGATAGTTAAAAATTGGAAATTTTTAAAAAATACATAACCTTTATACCAGAGATCCCATTGCTTGAGACATACCCCAAATAGAACAGCAGTTTTCATGGTAGAAAAGAATTGGAAAGAATAAATCCACATAGTTGGGGGGTGGGTGTGGAAATTGATCACCTTGCAATTATAATGATCAAAAAAGTTATCATTTATAGGTGCTTTGTCAATTTTTCAGTCCAATTCTTTGTGATCCCACTTAATTTCTTTAATTTGTAGCCATATCTTTTAGGAACTAAGGTAAGATACTAAGATATAAATGATACAAAATATTCTTCTCCCCTCTCCACCCCAAGTCTGTGTCATTCTCTCCCAACAAGTATGTACAGAGTACAGAGAAACATGATCTTAAACTTTGGGAGTCCTTGTGACTGAGGGTAACTTCAAAGCCTCTGAAGTCCTGGAGTTCTCAAGGTTCCCTTGAGTACAGTGAAGCTTTTTTGCTGGACTTGTGGAGCTTTGAAGTTGCCTTTTCCCCATTATATCCAGTTCATCCTTGGCCTTGATGTATATACTGCCCATATCTGTGGACACTGCCTCAAATGCTAATGGGAAGAACAGAATGCTCTAGCTTGGAGCAGCTAGATGGCGAAGTGAATAGAGCACCGGCCATGGGATCCAGAGAACCTAAGTTCGAATGTGATCCCAGGCATTGAATACTTACTGGCCATGTGACCTTGGGTAAGTCTCTTAACCCCAATTGCCTTAAAAAACAAGAAAACCCAACAACCACCAAACAAACAAACCAGAATCCCCTAGATCATAAGGTTCTTTTCCTGTCAAGTGGAGGAGAGATTGAGGGGATAGATAGGGCAGAGACTGAATTCTCCTCCTTCACCTTCCTCTAGTAAATAAGCTTGAATTAAGTGCCTATTCTGTGCTGGTCACTATGCAGTAGTTCTTTCTCAGGCTGAAAGGGCTCTCTTCTATGCTGGCAGACACTTGTATGCTTGGATTTCAAATGAACAAGCTATTTTTATATAAATGGTCCATAGAAAACTTTTCCTGGGCACCAATACTCCTTTCATCCAGTGGTTTTCAACGACTTCTAAATTGATTCTAGGATTGATCATATTTAACCTAAAGTTTGTTATTGACACAATGATGATGCTGAGGCCTTATTCATACCTAGGTCCAAATCCAGTTGATTGATTGGTCATTCACATCTGACAGACAGGGAATAAGCATCTTGTCCCAAATCCCACACATACACCCTTATACTCATGTAACTTTGTATTTTATAGCTGTGTCTCTCAAGTAGAATATAAGAACCTTGAAAACAGCGGGTTCAGTTTTTATCTTTGAATCTCAGCACCCAGGACAGTGTTTGACACATACTGGGTACTTGATGTTTATTGAATTTAATTTCAGTAACATGACTCTTTGATGGCATCATTCATGGCCAGACTGGCCACCTTGCTTTCCCTCACACATATGACACTCCTGTGCCTTTTTACCAGCTGGCCCTGGGCTTAGAATTCACTCTCCTTTTATCTCTGCCTGATAGAAGAGCCCTTTGTTTCCTGCAGTGTTTAGCTCAGACTCTAGTTTCTACATGAAGCTTTGCTGCTTTCTCTTAACTCCAGCTCTTAGTGCTTGTCTCTCAAAATTACCTGGTCTTTGTTCATTATATACCTATATAATAGGCATAGAATATATATCCTATTGATTTTTTTTAAATTTAAAAAGTATTAGTGATGCTTTTTGTCTTGACAACAAAGTAATTTTGAACCCTCACCTCTTCCAATTTGAATCTTCTCTTGTGACAACTAAACAAAAATATTGAAGACTATATTTGACAATGTAGAAAACATTTAGTCCAAGTAGCCTCCCATCTTTCTCCTATGAGACAAATGTTTCATGATCTCTTCTCTGATACCTTCATTGAATTTTCCCTTATTTGGAGGAAAGGTATAAAATCTGAGAGGCAGAGATGAGGAGGGAGCACATTGATTTTTTTTAATGTGTTTTCAGTACAGCTCAGAATGATTCCATCATTGACTTTTCTACAAATTCATCAGGCTCTAAAACTGAATTTTCAAAATGTTATTCTAGAAATATGTGAACTTTCTCCCATTGAGCTCGAGTTTGAAATGACAGAATACTTTATTTGACATTCCTACGTGTGGAGGCATTTTTTACATTCTTAAGAAAATGTTCCCAGCTTAAAATAAGGCTGCTGTCCCTTCATCCTAAGTAAACATGATTGCCAAAGACTGGTATCTTTCCTTTTTCCAAGTCTCTGGTTCCAGACAACTGGGAACAATATCTTCTCTGTAGTAATTTTCTCTAACTTGTATATATAATGGCCTTGCTTGATGACACACATTTACTTTTTAAAGATCTTAGAAAACAGTGCTCACAAATGTTTAAAAAAAGGTGCTGTCAAGATTAGGAGGGAAGCATCAAATTGGGAAATCATCTTTACGTTTAATGGTTCTGATAAAGGCCTCATTTCTAAAATATATAGAGAATTATCTCATATTTATAAGAATTCAAGCCACTCTTCAATCGATAAATGGTCAAGGGATATGAACAGACAATTTTCAGAGGATGAAATTAAAACTATTTATAGTCATATGAAAAGGTGCTCCAAATCACTATTGATCAGAGAAATGCAAATTAAGACAACTCTGAGGTACCACTACACACCTGTCAGATTGGCTAAAATGACAGGAAAAGATAACTGAATGCTGGAGGGGATGTGGGAAAGCTGGGACTCTAATACATTGTTGGTGGACCTGTGAATGGATCCAACCATTCTGGAGAGCAATTTGAAAGTAATGAGCAGAACCAGGAGATCATTATACACGGCAACAACAATACTATGTGATGATCAACTCTGATGGACATGGCTCTCTGCAACAAAGAAATGTCTCAAACCAGTTCTGATTGTTTAGTGAAGAAAGCCATATACATCCAGAGAGAGGGATATGAAGTGTGGACCACAACATAACATTTTCATGCTCTTTATTGATGTTTGCTTACCGTGTGTTTTCTTTCTCTGATTTTTTTTCTTGTAGATAGGATTTTTCTTGCACAACAACTTGTCAAGTATTTTATCATTATTAACATGTAATGGACTTCCTGCCATCTAGGGGAGGGGTGGGGACTGGGGGTAAAATTTGGAACGGAAAGCTTTGTAAAGATCAACACTGAGGAACTACCCATACATATGTTATACAAATAAAAAGCTCTAATTAAAAAAAAAGGTGCTGTCAGCAGGAATTTTAGGAAAGGTGAAGGGTCACCTTTCTGGAGGTATCAGGGCTGGAAGGTCAGCTCTTCTAGAAGGCAATAAAATATATTACCTTTGTTATATATACCTACCTAACGTAAGAATTAATTTTCTGGTAATGATTATTTTGAATGGTTTGGTTCAGAGGTAGCAGTTTAAAATAATATTCCATTTTATCTGTGGGACAATTTTTTGTGAATTTAAATATATGGTATTGAGTTTAAATACTCATTAAGTTGAATTTTAACTCTTAGCATTAACTAAGTCTCTATTAGAGTTAGTTGAAATGATATCTAAAGTCTTCCCAGTGATTGAAACTATCCCCTGCAGTTAAAAATACTAATTTTATATTCAATTGTCATTCCTATACATATGCACCTTGAATTTGAAAATATTGGTGGGGTGGAAGTTACTAAAGAAATTTAATTGATTAATGGAAATAATGATATTTAGAGTAGTATCTACATAAGTCCAATATGACACAAAATTCCTAGATTAATGTCCTAAAAATTTCTCATCTATAAGGTGAGCGTTGAGACCATATGATTTTTCAAGGTTCCCTTCAACTCTCATATCCTGTGGTTTCAAATATGGTTTGATCTTGCTTTCTTGAAAAGATATGTAATGCTTATCACTACATTATATGATTTTATCCTATTAATGAATACAGTATAATAGCATATAATTTGGGGTGACTAGATGGTGCAGTGAATAGAACACTAGATCTGGAGTCAGGAAGACTCCTCCTGAGTTAGAATCTGGCCTCAGACATTTACTAGCTCTGTGACTCAGGGTAAATCACTTAACCCTATATTGTCCCAATTCTTCATCTGTAAAATGAGCTGGAGAAAGAAATGGCAAACCATTCTAGTATCTTTGCTAAGAAAACCCCAAAATGGGTCACAGAGTGTCAGACTTGACTGAAAGAACTGAATAATCCAAATAATTATCCAAATAATTTCCATTACCATTTAAGATAATTTCTTCTCAAGGAGAAATGAAAAACACAAAGCCAGTCCCTAAATATGATAAAAATCACACTGGTATTCTTTTTTTAAAATGCCTGTTATAAATATAAATAAATGTACATATTTATACATTTATATATATATTCAAATCTGTAGTGAATTTGTCTACATAACACTGTAGGAAGGTAACCAAACAGTCAGTCAATCCCTATGACCCTTATCCATTCATTTAAAGTAAGTCCATATTAAAATACACACTGTCTAGTTAATTACACTTCTTTCTCACAGCATTGAAGCAGCTCTGATAGGCACCATAGGTACACTGTCATTAGGACTGAGAGGAACTCATTAGAAAAGCCTGAGGAAGATCTTGGTTGACCTAATCTCTTCCCTAATGACTACAGTTAACAGAGGTTCCAACTACCTCATATATCTCATTAAGAAAACAATTTACTATTGACTGAGCTGGAAAGGAATCTTTGAAAATATTTTTAATGAAGACAGTGTAAGTTTCAAATGCAATAGAACTGTCACACATGAAAGCTAGATTAATGCCATGGGTTTTTTTGTTTTGTTTTGGTTTGTTTTGGTTTGGTTTGGTTTTTTTGGACTTGAGAGATAATCTCAGAGAGATTTACCAATACCCTTTATTAAATTTAACTCTATTATACCATGTTCTGCTAGCAATTATTGTTTTATTTCCCAGGCAAAAGTCAATTCTCCTTAGCAGACAAAGCAGAGGCAAAATAAATATTGAGCAACTCCACCTTTTCTCTGCTGCCCATTGTCACACTCTCCTCCTCCATACCAGACAGTGCTGCCCTTAGTCCTTTTTGGTAAATTTTTTTTAAAGAATCAAAGGAACTTCATCATGATATTTATACAGAGCTATATGGGACTTTCATGGTCATACTCTTAACTACTTGTTTCATATTTATAGGAATTTATTTTTTCCTGTTTCTCTTTGATTTTTCCTATATATGTGGGAAGATAGATAAGGAAATAAGCATTTATTAGACATCCACTATATCCAGGCACTGTGCTAAGCCCTTTACAAATATTATCACATAATTATCACAAAAAGCTCTGTACAAATATTTGAACTTTACAGTGGTCATGTATCCCCATTTTACACGTAAGGAAACTGAGGGAAATAGAAGGTAAGTGACTTGTACAGTTTACATAATTAATATACCAAATTTGAACTCTAGTTTTCCTAACTCTTGGCACATTTGTGTATATGTCTTTCTGTGGAGCAAAAAAGTATGCCTTTGTAATCTGCAGGTCCCTGGGCCACTTGTAGTTCTGACTCAGTTCCTAACCCTTCAAAATGAAGGGGAGTTACCTCTAGGGTTGAGACTGTCCATCTCTGAAACACTGTTATTCAGCCAGCCATACAGACATGGGGCGAGTTCCTCACTCAGGCTCACCTGGACAATGCAGTATTGGGCACAAGTAATTGCCATTTCTGACAGGATCCAGGAGGGTATCTTTCCTTTACTTCTCATGGAAAGTCCCCAAGAGATGCAAAACATATATTCAGAAGAGTGGAAGAAAAAAAAAAGGGAGTGGAAGCAGTCTTTGAGCCTTTCCCATCAAGAACAAACAATGGAAAGTGGAACAGAGGCAAAAGACACCTGTGGATTCTTATATAAAAGCATTAAGCCCTTCATTGATTTGCCAGGACACTCCTGAGGTCTCAGAGATCAGGGGAATCACTTCGCTCTGTAACCTAATAGATATACACACATAAATATGTGTATGTCTGTGGGTTTATAAAGGTCTATGTCATTTGGACCTAGACCACTGATGTGACTAGTCTAAGGGTCTCTCATAGTATTTCCCAGATACATGTCTCCATTTAGGGGAACACCAGGAAATGTGAATATCTGGCTTGTTTTGCTCTTTTGAAACAGCCCTTTCAAAGCACTTAGGCTAGCAATACATTGATCAAAAAATAGTTCTTATTTAATCAGACTAAAAATGGGAAAGGCTCATGCCACACCTCCCTGGGCTGTTAGGAAAATTCCCTTCCCTTCTGCAAAGCCCCTGCTTTGCTTATCCTTCTAATAGCTGCAAGGGCATTATTCCACTGTTCAGGCCTTTCTCCAGATTCTATATGTAGCTGTTTCCTTCTGTCTTAGTGGGCCTTGTTATAATATCCAGAAGCAGAGCCCTTTGTGCTCATGTGCCTTGGAGGTACCCCCATGGAGGAGAGGAGAAGGGACTTACCTGTATTTTTGCTATCATATATGTATATGCATAAATGTAAGTCATATCAAATAAGGGGGAAATAGGTGATGTATACCTCTTTTGTTGATACTTCAAATACTTTTTTAGAAAATTCTCTCATAACACAGCCACAATTTCAGATTAGATACAAGTTTTTTGAGTAGGTTATAATACTTGTATACTACTGTGAAAGACATTTTGAGGTCAATTACATTTAATAAATACCTTTCTTTCTGCTTCATCTGACACAATTATGACTTTTTGAAAACAATATACAAGATCCATATTTTTATGTCTGTATCTTGTAATTAAATGTTTGCATAAAAGTCCCAAAATTACAATTTTGAAGTTGCTTCTAATTATTAAATACTCGTCTAACAGATCACAAGATTTTTATATGGTTCTTGTTCAGATATTTTTTCTTAATGTAGAGAAGACTTCAATAATATTTAACCAATATGTGAGAGAATTGAGGGGGAAAGTGGATAGCAAATAGGTGACAAACTGATCCCCTATTTTTTCCATTAAAGTATACTGGGCTAATGGAACACAACTTGAAGGAGTCTCATAGTAGTGGTTTGACCTTTTAAAAAATTCTTAGATTAATATGATGAGACTTTAGGAGTAATATGATACTTAACATTTTTTCATTATTATTATTTTCATCATTATTTTTGCTTTAGACCTCATCTAGAAGTGCTTAAGTACTGTTGAGTTTATTCCCCCTACAATAACTGCCATTACGAAAATGATACCTAAATACTGACCCTCCTCAGCTCTGACTCAATTGAGATTGAGTCCTGCTGCTGACGTAGAATGTAAAAGGCTTGCCCAAGTATAGCAAATCATACTTTTACACGCATTGCCTTCACATAGCCAATAGCTTGCTGAGGATATGCAGATTCATTCATAAGGGGATTTCAGACTTCACCAGAAATTGCCTTGAGCCTTCCGTGACTTGGGGAAGTTCAGACTTTGCAGAGATTGTGCCAAAGGTACATCTAACTGATAAGAAAGTTCATGGTCATGCAGGTAAGAGAAAGTTTACATTCTATCCTTTCTTTGAGTCTGATGTAGTTTGCAGTCCAGCACAATGCTTTGTTGTAGTAGGCACTTACTTGATTATTTCAATTATTTCTGTATGATGAAAGATTTGCCTCTAAAAATAGTGCTGGCTTTTTTTTTTTTTTAAATAGTGTTGATCCTTTATCAGCTAGTCATTGGATGTCAGATTTAGAAGTGAACTGCCCTCAGAGATAGTCTAATCTCCCCCTTTTATATTTGAGGGAGCTGTTTTATTGTTTATCTATTTTGAAGTTAATGTTCTTTTTTTTTAACCTCTAAAATTCCTTTTTTTTTAATTCTTGGCCTGTGGTTTAAAATGATATACCTATCATTTTTTAGACATTGGTTACAAGTTCTAGTTCAGAACTATGGTTTTGTTTTTTTAAAGAACATGAATAAAGAAATCATGAATAAAGTAGGAATATCTGAAATTGTGATTTGTTTTGTATTCCCAAACTTTCCCTTTTTGCCTTTTTAAAGTACGAGATTCAAGAGCTTTCCTACTTAGAGTATACTCCAAATATTCAGAGATAAGGAAGCATGAAAGCTCTGTTTTTCCTTCCATCCCCACGACTGTTTTCTCTTGGGATCATCAGCTCAGCCTCTCTCCCCAGGCATGGAGTTTTGAATGTGTACATTCAGGAGAGTGGCATTCTGCTCAGAGAATGACTAAGGCGTCTTGGATGAATTCTGTCTTTGAAAGAGGTGGGAAAGTTACATCAGATCAACATTTACAGTAAATGCCTTTTCCCCCTCTTTCCTGTAATGACTGCCTGTGAAAAAATACATGAACTCTCTTGTTTTGAGGAAATGAGAGTTGTACAGCTCTATGCAAAACTCTATCATTAATCAACCATATTTAAATGCTAAAAATACTTTAATCACAATCCCTATTTTGTGTTTCAACCTATTCTTGAAAAGTGAAGAACAATTATGATAAACATAGTTCAGGGTTAATGTCACAGTTACAATGAAATTAAATTCTTTATTTTGGATTCTTTGTAAGCCGCTGAACATACTGAGTTAGGGTTATAGAATTGATATTTGAACTTTTTATGGAGATAATTTGAGGATTTGGTATTCTATCATACTGTCTAAAGGTTAGGAATGAATTTGTAGGTTATGTTTCTTTCTTTTGCATATTAGTAATGATATAAGAAGGGTAGAGTTAAAAGTCCTCTAAATAACTCTCAATGTAGTAACTCTCAATGAACACTGTCACTTTTCTATAAACCTTTGACATTCAAAAATTTTTTTTAAAAGTTATCTCTTTTAGTTAAACAATTGTTTGTTTTTTTTTAAGATGAAGGAAACTGAGTCTTAAAAGTGAATGAATTTCATAGGTTATCAGCAATAAAAACTAAAAGCCACATCAAGCTCTCCAGACTCTTGGAATATGTTTTCTTATGAGAACATGCTGTGTCACTCAGGCCAAATTTATATGCTTTCAATTTTTTTTTTGGATTGGGAACCCCTATTAATATTGTTTCAAAGTGAATATAAATAGCAGTTGTTTCTGTTTTGATCAGAAATCCTGAGGGCCTTCCCCTCCCAAGTTATTATTATTTTTTGACTAGGTAAAAAAGGTCATTCTCTGCCTCATTTCTTACTTAGCCTTAATCACTAATTGGGTGTTGATTCAGTTAAACTGAGACCTGTTAAAGACCTTAGCTTAAAAAGGTTAAGTTTTTCTACTACATCCAAGGCCATCTCCAGTTATCTTGATCTATGTCTTACCCCTAGACCCAAATGTTCCAGAGGAGAAAGTGAAGCAGATGGCCTTGCACAGTCCTCCCTCACTTAAATTAATTCATTTGCATGTCATAGCATTCCCTCCCTGATGTCATGGTCCTCTTCCAGAAGGAAGGACAAACAGTAGCTTTATGTGTGTGTGTGTGTATGTATATATATTTTTAATTTATATATTACAGATGTATTTTGTACATTATATAAAACATAAAAAAGAAATTTCACAATAATAAAATGAAGATGAAAGAATATTTTCTCCTAAAGTCAATAAGGGTCACTGGATTTTATTGTATGGGGAAGAGACATGGAAAGTGATTTTAAAAAGCACTGATGTGAAAGATGGATTGAAGAGAGGAAGACACCTTACAAAGTCAACCAGTCTCATCCCATTATTTTATAGATGAGGAAAATAATAAAGGCAGGTTCAATCCTAAACTGGTAAACTCGAAAAAGGTGCTCTGATTTCAAATCCAGTCTTCTTCCACTATTTTCCTGATAGGTAACCATGGAGCCATCCTTACACTAGGGTTCAGCTTCTTCTTTCCTTGTTTAATTTACCTCTTAGGTGGGAAAAGGGCCAGACTTTCCTACTGTTCTAACAGCTCTCTTGAATGAGATCCTGGCCAAACCACAGTTAGTGGAGGGTGACCACTCACACTGGTGGTCTAGAGAGTCAGGGAGAAAGGAGCTGCATTGGTTTCCAGACTTGGCAACTTGAGTTACTTGAAGTAACTCAGATGAAGTACTCTTGCTACTTGAGTTTTAAGTGATAACATTAAGTAAACCTTTAAAATTTTGACAAACCCTGGAAGGGCTTGGGAAGACAAGCTGAGAAGTCCCCAGTCTACTTGGGTTTTCCAATTTAATTCATGTTTAGGCAGGGAGGCAGGAAATTGCCATTAGTCCAGGCCCACAGAGGATCCTTGGGAGTCCTTCTGCCCAGAAGTCCCTAACCTCACTCTGGTTAGAATGGGAAAACCTTGCCTTATTCCACCTCACAGAAATGATGTTGTTTCTGTCTGTGATGTGGCCCTTTTCGCTGCTGCCTCTTCACCTCCAGCCCCCAGCCCCCTTCATGTGCTGCTGGCCCAAACTATTGACTTCTTCCTCGGCAGCTGGAGAGAGACAAGGGTCCTTTTTCTCCCTCCTAACCTAGACTGTGTTAGGAGGTCATTTCCATACCGTTTCTCAGAGCTCAGGAAAATAAAGCCCTGGATCCAGACCATGGGAGAACTCCCCACGAAGCTTTTGAGGTAAATTAACAGATTCTCAGTCACCTCCTAAGTTTTCACCACTGATGAAAACAAGGTGGGAATCAAGAGCAAATTTGTCAGTGTGCTGACCCTGCACATGAAGGGAGATGATTTACAAGGAAGATTTCCACCCCAGGCCAAAACACTGGGATGAGAGAGAGACGAGTGAGCAGGAATGGACCTCATTCCCCCTCCCTCCCATCCCCATCACCACTGGCAGACTGGGGAGAACCAGCACAGGCAGTCATCCACGGCTGGTGGATTTTCTCTTTAAAAGGAAATGTACCTTCCACGTGGGAGGGAGGAAGCATGCCCCAGTTGAATGCTGCCAGCCTGAATGGAGCCCTTTTTGCATAGTGCTAGTTATATATCTTCATTTGGAAATTTGTTGAAATAGTTAAAAAAAACCCCAAACAAACAAATACAACTCCAGTGTCCATGCCATTGGTTCCTCCCAGAATTTTCCATGTGAATTAGATTTAACTCATGTTCCATGATCTTTCCTTTTAACTTTTAAGGAAAACAAAAGCAGCCAGACAAAATTGTATCCTTTCAAAAATGGGTAAAGATAAGAAACTACTCATATATGTTTAGTCCTTCTAATTAAAGTCACAATCAGAATTGTAAACTCCCTTCTACACTTACCCCTACTCTCTTGTTTCTTTTTTTTTTCCTGCCAGTCAGCCAGCCTGATGATTAGGTCAAGAAATTGTGCTAACCTTCAAACAGTGATTGCTGTGACAGTTCAAGAAGAGACCCGGGCTTTGAGGCCAGGAAGTTCAAATCCAGACTCAGATACCTAGCAGCTTTGTGACTCTGAGCTTCTTCCTCAGTTTCCTTTTCTCTAAAATGGGAACAATAATAGTACATACCTCCTCATCACTTGTAAGAATAAAATGAGGAAATAAGTTTATAGTGCTTCATAATCCTTAATGTACTATGTGAATGCTATTATTATTATTATTATTATTATTACATAAAATAATTTTTTTCCCACAGCTTTTTTAACAGCCTTGTAGGGAAATAGTGCCGAACGACAGACACAAATGCCTAAAGGCAGATAAATTTTCTAACTTTCTATTTTTATGGAACCCTCTAAAAAAGTGTTTGCTGCTTTTGTTTCATGAACAACATATTCATTTTTTTCCATGCCTTTATGTGCTTTCTATAGTTTTTTCCTATCATCTGTCAGAATGGACATTTATGATTAGTCAGGGATGCAGTCATATAATTCATGAACTCTTTAACCTTATCCCCAATTAACCAGGGATGTTGTCACACGATTCATTAGCTCCATGGCCTTTCCTCTTAATTTTTTGGGAAAACCCCACCCTTCCAAAAGTGCAGGGAAGGACAAGAAGCTACTCACACAGGCTTAGTCCCATGACTTCAGTTAAAAGCATAAACCTCTTCTTCCACTTCCTGTCCCAGCCTACTACTAGTCTGATAATGATACCACTTCCTTGCCTGAAATTGTTTCTTTTATCCCTTGATTCTTTCTCTCTCTGGTGGAATTATCCTGTGATTAAACTTATAAACATCTAGACATCTGTCTAAAGCTGAATGAACCAACATAAAGAAATGAATTTTTGTTTTCCTCATGAACTTGCACATCAAGACAGAACAACACTTTTAATCAATTCTTGGTCTCAGAATTAGAGAAACATAGGACCTGGAATCAGGAATGAGCAATAGGACTTCCAGGAAAGAAGAAAATGTCATAAGTAAGGTCTTAAGAAGAGGTAAAGGTCAAACAAATAGAAATAAATTACTGTAAAATAGAGCCTTACATACAGTAGCTAGGTAGTGTGGTGATCACGTGCCAGCTCTGGAATCAGAAAGTTTTGAGTTCAAATGTGGTCTCAGACATTTTCTAGCTGTGTGACTGGGCAAGTCACTTAATCCTGTTTTTTCTTAGTTTCCTCATCTGTTAAATGAACTGGAAAAGGACATGACAAATCATTCCACTATCTTTGCCAAGAAAATCCCAAATGGAGTCAGACACAACTGATACAATTAGACAATAACAATGTAGAAGGAGATTTTAAAATTAAATTAAAATTAAACCTGATGCTTTGTTTATCCATCTTAAAATCCTCATGTTCTGAGAGGCTACAGCTATTGATTACTCTCAGTTCTTCAGTGGTCAGATAAGAAAGTATAGGGAACTAAAGCTGTTTTTGAAGACCCTGTTTGGAGTTACGTAGCCCAACTGTTAAAAAATAAAGCAGGGATAACAGTATTGTATTTAAAATATTGCTTGTTTTAAATAATGCCCCAGATCATCCAACTATGCTTGTGATCTGCACTGTGCTGGTCATTGCCAGTTTCAATCTCTGAGGACTTCCAAAGTACACCTTTGGGGAATACTCTCATCCTCTTAGATTGTTAAGATTTTCTCTGGTTGTACTGGCTTCAGACTGGCCCTTTCTGTAGTTCTGGAGTTGATGAAATCAAGGTAGTTTCTTATTGGATTTCTTGATCATTATTTCCAACTTCATAGCTTTGCTAGAATAGATATGCTAGAGCTAGGCAGTTTGGCCCCCTTTCAGGCCACCATCTTGATAGGAAATCCTCCTTGACTGACTCTTAATATCATAGAGAAGAGAAATTACACTTGTTTGACTTGGCCCTAATTACAACTTAGACAAAGCTTAACAGAAGGAAAAACTTCACTCATGGACAGAAAGGGCCACTTTGGGACAAGAGAATTACCCATCACTAAAGCCTTTTAAAGAAGACTTTATGAGTACTTGTTAAGGATGTCATAGATGGACTTCATGATTCAGCAACTTTTGATCTATTCTACGATTATCTGAGTCAAGAGAAACTAAGGTTCAATTCCTGCTTTTAATATTCACTCTTTATATGATTCTGGATAAGCCACTAAATCGCAATGACCTTTAGTTTCTTGATTCAGAAAATGAAGGCAGTGCCTAAGGGTTATTGTGAGGTTAACAGCTATAAAGCTTTAAAGTCCTATATAAAAGTAGTCTTTGACTAATCCTTACTTTCCCTGCCTCATAACTATGGTCTCTACAAGTTAAGGATAGCCATAGCCCAAAATATTGCCAATATTACAAAGAGGAAATAACAATTATCTGTTAAGTTCCTTTCTTTGTCACCATCTAAACATTTAGAGTCATTTAAAACAAAATGAAAGCATACCTACCCATGATACAATCAGTATCATTGTTCTAGTGTCTGTTTATTATGAAATACTTCTTTAAGGAAGTATTTCTTTTAGGAAGTCTTAAGTCTCCGACTTTGCCCTTTCATGGACTCTACATTCTCCTCACAGACCATAAGTTTGCTGTGCTACTTTCAAGACAACCAGACCATTTGTCCATGCCATATATAGCGGAGTTAAGTCCAGGAAAAAAAAAACAAAAACCAATTCATACAAACCCCTCTTAATTATCCGGGGTAGTCCTTAATTCATATTGAATGGAATTGCTGAATCTTAACATGGCAGAGGGAGAATCACAAAGATTAAGATAGCTATGGTAACAATTCTTCATTTTTGGTCCCAGGAATGAGCACGGTGCTTTTTTAAGGCTCAGAAATATTCCAGCTTGGTAATCTAAAGGGAACCCCATTTCCAGGATGTTTCTTGTTAGTGTAAGCAAGAAAGACAAAAGGTCAGGGAATCACAGTGTGTTAGAGCACAAAGAGACCTTAGGGGAACATCTAGTTCAGTTCATTCATTTGATAGATGAGAAAATTGAGGCTCAAATAGACTATGATTTAAGTAAGGTCATACACCAAGTTCACTGACCTTTCCACTATACCATGCTGCTCTGTATTTTGAGCCCTGTCATTGACTTGCTGTGGTAACCTAGATCTTACATCTGCTTGTGATTTTTATGGTTTATGAAAGCTGGTTTGTAAAATGAAATTTTGTTAACTCATACTCTATGGAGTTAAAATGTGTGGTGCTTAAATGCATATTGGCTGGTTTACTCTTTTACTCTCTAGAGGGAAAATTAATAGTATAAACAAGAGCATAGGATCTATATTTAATCCACTTGACAAAACAGAGTGTTTTAAGACTTTCATACATTGTATGCAAATAGTTCTGCTTATTATAAATCATTCCTCTCTATTCATTAAAGCAAGATTTGTGCTTGGAAAGACTTTGTTAACAATTACAATTAGTTTGCCCGTGAAAGTAATAAAAACTGCGTTTTTAAAAAATCCTGTAATTAAGAACTCTCACTAATTCAGTCTTTCAATTATTTAGTGAGGTTTTGTTGTAACACCCTTCTTCAAAGGTATTATGAGAATTGAAAGTGTTTTTCTTTTAATCTGAGCATTTTAAGTTCCTTGAAGATATGTATACTTTGGAGTTCTTATGAATAATTATTAGGAATTACTTCTACCCCCACAGAAGATTTTGTAGGAGAGCCACTTCTAGCAGCCCACAGCTTCTTTTTCCTCTTTTTATTCCTACGCCATACAAGGCTGCCACCTTGAAGTACCACCCACCACAGCCCTGCTTTGCTCCTAACTCCCTATACATTCTGTTGCATCTTAAAATACCTCGGGCAATATAGTCTGGCAAGTAAATACAAGCAAAGGTTTGTGTTTTTTGTTTTTTGTTTTTTTTTTTTCTGGGGGAAGTGGCTGTCACAGACCTCATTTCTCAAGAACATTTCTCCAGTCATAGATGGAGAGTAATAATAGTTGTTTGTATATGTATGAATGTGATTTTAAAAAAATAGCTGATCCAAGTAGAGTCAGGATGATGTTGGTTCAAGTCCTGCCTCTGACACATACTGACATTGTGACTCTGGCCAAGTCATTTAACTTGTAGATCTCTGTCCTGGACAGATAATATCGTTCTCAACCTCCATTTCAACTACTCATAGGAAATTTATAATGTGCTAATCAATGAGATGTTATGATACCTTTAAAGATGATCCTTTTATAATGGATTATATCAAAAATGCATCAGCCAGTTGGCTAAATAAGACAAATTACCCATACCTCTGGGATCTTTAAAAAATTAAGCCTTGAAGACAAACCAATCAAAAATTAGAACAGTAGTAGAAAAAGACCCTATTGGAAAGATTTTCCTGTCTTCTTCTTGTACAGTGAAGCATGGCATTTTGTAGCAGTCTAGGAAACAATGCTTCCAGAAGTAAAAAGTAGAAGAGATTGCAGAAGAAGACCTATGGATGGATGAAACCATTGCAGAGAAGGGAGAATTTCTCTCTGAATCATACCCTCCTTTGTCCCATGCTTTGATTAGACCAGTAAATTAGACCTATGTGTAGAAGGGGATAGAAATATATATTATATACAGATAAAGATCCAGAGAAATAATTACCCCAGGGGAGGGAACAGCTCCAAGGATTATGATTTTTGGCAGCAGTAGACCTAAGTGATGAACAGACTCTGGAAGCCCAGCTGAGCAACCACCAACTGGTAACCATAGACCCAAGAGGAATTTTTGAGAGGACTACACAAAGAAAGAAGTAATTTCTAGACACTGCAATATGGCATTGTGAGTTGCCTTGGTTACACATGTATCCTCACTACTACTGTAATTTAAATGTGTGCCCATTTTTTTCCACAGAAGTTGGATATATTTGGGAGAGAGTATACCTCAGGTTTAAGGAGGAATATTTTGTAGCAACTCTTTTCTTATCATACACTATCTTAGTAAATGCATTTGCTAAGAGCTAACTAATTATATCTGCTGACATGACTATTAATGAGAAGCACACTGGTGTAGGGGCTTATAAGATGCTGTGATTTTTTTTTTTATCAGAAGTGAAGACTCATAGGATTACCCCACATACCATAAAGTAGCAGCAGTTCTCTGGGAACTCATCCTTCAAATACAAATGCACTTTAGGTTAGTAACCCAGAGGGGGTGCCATAACTCTAAGTTGCATAGAAGGTGCCAATTTGCATAGGTAGAGGAAGCTGCTCACCTGGAGATCTCTGCATTTTTGAAATTGGTCTATTTCTACAAATAGACACACAAACACATGTACACTGCTTTAAGATTTGCATCTTTTTTCCTTAAAACAAATAGTATGTGGCATAGGTATTATTTTAATTTTTATGAAAGAAGTTCAATATAGAACTGTTAAGAACTGAGATTTTAACCCAAGTCTTTCCCGATTCAAAGTCTACCATTTTTTTTTAACTACAGAAATGAGGAACACAAACCCATGTAGTGTATCTGTCATATTCACTTAAAATATCTTTGAGCAGGTAATATAGAAAACTTTAACAAAGTTGTCTGAATTAGAGAGTGATATTATATAATTTTTGAAAATTCCAGCTTTATTGTTTTCAATTGTAGTGATTGGCAGCCTGGTCTACGAGAAATCTATTCAGGCCAAATACTTAAGATTTTTTTTAATGTTATTTTAGTTGAACTAATAATAGGGATAAAAATTGTTGATGTTTTTCCTTCTTGTCTGACTCTTTTGTGAGTCCCCATTTGGAATTTTCTTGGCAAAAATATTGGAGTGGTTTGTCATTTCTTTCTGCAGCTTATTTTACAGATGAGGAAACTGAGACAAACAGTGTTAAGTGACTTGCCCAGAATCCCATAGCTAATATTCATTTGAAGTCAGATTTGAATTCAGGAAGATAGGTCCTGATTACAGGCCTAGAACTCCATCAGCTGTGCCTCCTAGCTGGGATGGGTAGTAGACCTGTTATTGCACTGATACAGGGAATTCTTTTCACTGATTCAGAGAACACCTGCGCTCCAACTCTTAATGAGTTGCTTAGTGCATTGAGAGATTGCCACATGTTGTGCCTAGAGTGACACAGCTAGTATGCATCTGACTTGAACAATTTAGTCTTTCTGCCTTTAAGGCTAATGTACTATGCCAGGTTACCTCTCCAGTTAATAATAGTTATTAAATGGATAGTTTAGATAGGATCTATGGAATGAAAATTGGTGTTAATGTAGGCTCTGTGAGGAGAGCAATGTGCTAGAGCCATCTCTTAACTACCTAGACTTCAGAAATTAATGGGGGAAATGTTAATTATGCAGTTTAAACTTAAAAGTGTAATGTATGTATTTTTTCCCCTACAGAACTAGTTGTTAAATATTTACCAACATATCCCTGAATCTACTTAAACTTTCTATTTTTCCTGAATCCTAGGACAAGGCTTTGCACACAGTGAGCACTTATTAATTTTTTTTTGTTTTGAGTAGAACTATTTTAAAGTACTTATTAATAAGAGACAGTCAACTATCCTATTCTGTGGAAACAGGGTTTGACTTTGTTTAAAAAATATGTTTTTGGGGGCAGCTAGGTGTCGTCGTAGATAGAGCACCAGCCCTGAAGTCAGGAAGTCCTGAGTTCAAATGTGATCTCAGACACTTAACACTTCATAATTGTGTGACCCTGGGCAAGTCACTTAACCCCAATTGCCTCAGCAAAAAATATATATATATATATTTCTGACTTCTGGTTCCAAGATGGTGGAGTGAAGAAGGAACCCTCTGAAGCCTTCCCAAGTTTCCCTCCAAACAGCTAGAAAGACTACCTCATAATTGATCCAAGAGCAGGGAAGCAGCTTACCAGCCTAGCATGAAAAGTTTGTCTCACTGGGGTGAGAGGGAACAAAGTCCAAGAATAGTAGTAGCAGAAGCCAGTCAACCTCACAGCAGAGAAGGCTTCAAGCCTGGGACAATCCACTAATAAGGCCCTGCCCTCTTGCAAGCCAATAGATCCTTGGGAAGTGAGTACAGTAAGATCCCAACCCCCAGCTCAATCCACCAGGGAGGCCTTGACCCCATTGCTGACCAGTAGTGAAGCCCCACTCCAGGCCTGACCACAGGGAGGTCCTCCCCCCTGGAGCCTACCAGCAGAGAGATCCTGTTTCCATAGCAATACAGCATCAGGGCCCCATCTCTAGAGCAGACCAGCAAAAAAGTCTCTCCTCCAGGACCAGTCACCAGAAGAACTCTGTTACTCTAGCAACCCAACAGCAAGGTTCCACCCCTAGAGCAGGCCAGCCCTGCAACTAACCCCCACACCCAGGGAAGGCCAATAAGGAGACCCCAAACCCCAGTAAAAGCCAAAAGGGAAACCTATCCTCCAGAAAAAGCAAGCAGTTAAGCCAGTGAAAACCACAGTAAGACCCAGAGCCCTAGCAAAACAAAGGTTCAGATAGTGCAGGATTAGATCCCAGATCTGTACCCAGGAATGAGGGAATCTGAATGGGGCAAATTATCCCTCATAAAAGAGCTATTAAATAGTTATAATATATTATGTATTATATTATAATATAATGGAGGGGAAGATGGAAGATGGAGGAAGTAGTAGTGGGCAAAGGTTAAAACTTAACCTCATCAAAAATGGCTCAAAGAGAAAATAACATACACACACAGGTGGATATAGAAATCCATCTTATCCTGTAAGGAACTAAAAAGGGACTGGGATAATAGAGGGGGAAGGGGTAACTGATAAAAGAGGGGTATATTGGGAGAAATGATAATCAGAAATAAAATATTAGGAGGGAAAGGATGGGCCATAAGAGAGAAAAGGGAATAAACAAGTAAAAAATAGCATGGAGGGAATTACACTATAAATATTAATGGTATGAACTCACCCACAAAAATGGAAGTAGATAGCAGAATGGACTAAAAACCAGAATCCTATAGTATGTTATTTATAAGAAACATATGTAAAGCAGGGAGATGCACACAGGGTAAAAATAAGGTATAGAGCAGAATCTGTTATGCTTTAGCTAAAGCAAAGAAAGCAAGGATGACAACCACAGGATCTCAGACAAAGCAAAAGAAAAAATAGGTGTAATTAAAAGAAACAAAGGAGGAAACTATGTCTTGCAAAAAGGTACATAGACAATGAAGTCATATCAGTACTAAATATATATGCACCAAATGGTATAGCTTCTAAATTTTTGAAAAAGTTGAATGAGTTACAGGAGGAAATAGACAATATAAAATACTTGGGAATCTACCTGCCAAGACAAACCCAGGAACTACATGGACACAACTAAGAAACATTTTTCACACAAAGTCAGATTTAAATAATTGAAAAAATATTAATTGCCCATGGCTAGGCTGAACTAGTATAATAAAAATGACAATTTTACCTAAATCTACTTAATCAGTGCCACATCAATCAAACTATCAAAAAGTTATTTTACATAGCTAAAAGAAATAATAACAAAATTCATCTGAAAGAACAAAAGCTCAAGGATATCAAGGAAATCCAGTCATTATGAAAATAATCTGGTACTGGTTAAGAAATAGATGGTGAATCAATGGAATAGATTAGATACAGATTACATGATAGTAAATGACCATAATAATCTAGTAAATGATAAATTCAAAGATCCAAGTTTTTGGAACAAAAATTCATTATTTGACAAAAATTGTTGAGAAAACTGGAAAACAGTTTGGCATAACCTAGGTATTGACCAAAATTTCACACCAAGTGCCAAGATAGGGTCAAAATGGGTATAGGATTTAACATAAAAGGTAATAATACCATAAGCAAATTAAGAGAGTATAGAATAATTTATCTATCAGATTTATGGATAAGGGAAGAATTTAGAATCAAAGAAGATAGAGAGATCATTGTGTAATTTAAAATGGATGATTTTGATTATATGATTAAAAATTTTTTTGTACAAACAAAACCAAGATGATGAAAATTATAAGAAAAGTAGAAAACTGGAGAAAAACCTCATTTCTCAAATATATAGAGAAAACTGACTGAAATTTATAAAAATATAAGTCATTTCCCAATTGATAAACAGTCACAGGATATGTTTTCAGATAGTTTTAGATCAAAGCTATATTTAATCACATGAAAAAATGTTCTAAATCACTTTTAATTCAAACAACTCTGAGTTACCATTTCATACCTATCAGATTGGCTAATATGACAAAAAACTAATCTATCCTTCCTGGTTGGATCCAAGTGATCCAACCATTCTGAAGAGTAATTTGGAACTATCCCCAAAGGAATATAAAATTGTGCATATCCTTTGATCCAGAAATACCACTGCTAGGTCTGTGTCCCAGAGACATCCCAAAAAAGAAAAATGATCTATTTATACAAAAATATTTCTAACAGCTCTTTTTTTTTTGTGATGTCTAAGAATTGGAAATCAAAAGGATGCCCATCAATTGAGGAATAGCTAAGCAAGCAGTAGTATATAATTGTAATCGAATTTTATTGTGCTATAAGAAATGACAAGCAGGATGATTTCAGAAAAACCTGGGGTTTACATGAACTGATATATAAAGTGGGCAGAAATAGGAGAAAGTTGTAAACAATAATAGCAATATTGTTGGGCAAACAACTGTGAATGACTTAGTTGATCTCAGCAATACAGTGATCCAAGACAATCCCAAAGGACTAATGATGAAGCATTCTGCCTCCAGAGAAAGAACTGATATTAGTTGGATACAGATTGAAACATGCTATTTTTCACTTTTTTCTTTCATTTTTTGTTTTATTTGATTTTTCTTGTACAAAATGACTAAAGTGGAAATGTTTTACAATAAAAAAGTTTCATTTTAGAGTAAATTAGGTTAATACTTCCGTTTTTAAGAAAGCTATTATTTGGGGAAGTTTTTCTTTTGTTATGGTAATAGGTGTAATCTGAAGAAACCTGACAAGTTTTATTTTGAGTAATTTGAAAGATTTTACTGTAATTGGAGATGAAATAAATGAAATTGGTTTATTGAAATTTAGTAGTTTGGATTTTTTTTCTGTTTGTTTTAAAATTTTCAGAATTGTTTAGGAACTATTACATTCATGAATACTACTTTTCCATATAGGACTCAAAGTCATGTGTGACCCTATTCTTATTTTATTATGTTATTCTGAATTTAAATGTCAAAAAAATGTCCTCCTTAAAGAACACAAAAAGATATATATGAAACCATGGATCTCTCTTTCATATGTATTTTTTTGAAAAATAGATAAATGTTACTAGAGTTTCCAAAAGTGGAATAGAGTGGCCTGTTCCAGCTCTTGATCCAGAACCCTGGCAGCAACAGGATCCCCAGGAAGGTCAGGGGGAGGCAGCATGTGCCCAAGCTGATCAGATCGCAGCCATAGTGCTCTGTCCTCTCAGGCTGTCTTGGGAATAGCCCATACATAGGGTTCCCAAACCACCAGACCTGCTTTCAGCCAAACTCCCACAGATGATGTCTAACTGATGCTGGCTAACAAGGGGATAGTAGTACCATTAATAGAAACTGTTGGAAAGAGGAGCAGATTTTAGGAAAAGATCATGTGAAATGAATATGGAGTTTGGAATTCCAGGGCTCTCAAATTTTCTCTCCATTTACTATATTCTAGCCTACTCCCTAAAGTCAGTCTGACAGATAAGAAAGTACTATCTTATTGCATGGAATCATAGGTTCTTTCCTGAGTCACTGGGGAGGGGATTTTTGAAACAAGTTCTAATAAAAAGTCTTCTAAAAAAAATCACAGAGGTCTAGTGTATTCTCCTTCAAATAGGGCAATTTTTTTCACTTTCACTTTCATTCTTAGTCTTCTGAGGTTTTTGCACTGACCTGCACAGTGGTTCATGCTAAAAAGTCTTTTTTAGTTTTGCTCTTAGATTTTGATTTTTTTACTCTTATGTTGAACAAAAAAGACCCTTCATTAATTATTATTGTCCTTGGTGATTTTTTTTCTTCTCCCCCCAAGTACAGTATTACTTTCATTGACTTCTACTTTTTTCCCTTGGCTGCTTCCTTCCATCCTGCTGGAATTATTTGTATTTATAATTCTGGAATCCTTTAGGCAAGGGCCTGAATTCAGGTGATGGCACTGGGAATCTCAGAGATAGGTGAGTGATGTTGCTAGGGCAGAAGTGATTAGACTTAGTGACTGATTGCATGGAGGGATAAAAGAATGGAAGAACAAATAAGCCAGACTATGGGCAGCTAGAAGGTGTGGAAAGTATAGTGGGGGAACCCGGCATCAGGAAAGCCTGAGCTCAAATCCAGCCTCAGACCCTTCTTAACTGTGGGACCCTGGGCAAGTCATTTAATGCTGTCTGCCTCGGTTTCCCCATCTGTAAAATGAGCTAGAGAAGGAAATAGCAAACCCCATGCAGTATCTTTGCCAGGAAAACCCCAAACAAAGGTACAAAGAGACACATTTGAAACGATCCAAAACAGCAGAAGCTCATTGAGAGCAAACTAGGAGAAGCACCCAGAAGTAAGTAGTTCCACCTCCATGCTTGAGAAGAAAACGTACCTTCTTTGTTACATCCTTTTTATTGGGGAAAGGAAAAGAATAAACATTTATAGGACAACTACTAGGTGCTAGGCACTGTGCTAAGCACATTTTATAAATATTATCTCATTTGATCAAAACATTCCTGGGAGGTAAGTGCTGTTATCATTCCCATTTTCAGATAAGAAAATGGAGGCAAACTGAGGGCAAATGAGTTGTCCAGGGCCACACAGCTAATGAGTGTCTGAGGCTGGACTGGAATATAGAACTCCCTAAGTCCAAGTCCAGCACTGCAACCACTGACCCACCAGCTGCCTCCATTCTAGCCATTTCTCAAACATCTCAATCAGCTCATCTTAGTTCTCAAGATGGAAAAAGCCTCACTGGTGCTTTCCTTCTTCTACCAAATGAGGAAGCTTAGGCCCAGGGAGGTCACAAAAAGCTTGGGACACAGCCACGCCAGTGCCAGAGCTACTAGTGTTCTTTCCCCTGAACCACTGCCTCCTTTCCTAGCGAATTTTTTTTCCATTAACTTAGATACTCCTCTCCTAGGTAACGAGTCTTAAAAAGAAATTCATTGACTGAATGTGGATCAAAGCATAGTATTTTCATCTTTCTTTTTTTGTTGTTGGTGGTGTTTGCTTGTTGGTTTTCTTGTGTTTTTCCCCCTTTTGATCTGATTTTTTTGTGAATCATAATGAATAACGAAATATATTTAGAAGAATTGCACCTACTTCTATAGTGGATTGTTTGCTATCTAGGAGAGGGAGGCAGGAAGGAAGGAAGGAGAAAAAATCGGAACATAAAGTTTTGCAAAGATAAATGTTTAAAACTATCTTTGCAGGCTATCAAATTATGCATACCCTCTGATTTGGTAGTGCCATTACTGGGTCTGTGTCCCAAAGAGATCATAAAAAGTGGAAAAGGACCCACATGTGCAAATATGTTTATGGCAGCCCTTTTTGTAGTGGCTAGAAACTGGAAACTGAAGGGATGCCCATCAATTGGAGAATATCTGAATAAATTATGGTATATGAATGTTATGGAATATTCTTGCTCTGTAAGAAACGACCAGCAGGATGATTTCAGAGAGGCCTGGAGAGACTCGCATGAGCTGATGCTGAGTGAAATGAGAAGAACCAGGAGATCATTGTACACAGCGACAAGAAGATTATGCGATGATCAATTCTGATGGATGTGGTTCTTTTCAACATTGAGGTGATTCAGGCCAGTTCCAACGGTCTTGTGATGAAGCAAGCCATGTACACCCAGAGAGAGGGGACTGAGTGTGGATCACAACATAGTATTTTTACTTTTAAAAAATGAAAACTATCTTTGCATGTTTTTAGAAAAATAAAAAGTTACTATAAAAAAAGAAATTCATTGAGAATCAATAACATAGCAAAAAGCACTCAAGCTTTTTAATTTCTACATATGCATCAGCATTGGGGACAACCACTTTTCCGTTTGAGAAAAATAGTCCATTATGCCTGTCTTGTTCTGTGTTTTCATAATGTTATACTTATACATTGATTCTGTATCATCCTTTTTTCTTTTTTATTTAATTCCTAGATGCTAGTAAGCACAAGCTGATTTCTGTGTAAAACATACACAGATTTAAAAGTGGTTTTAATGATGAAATATAAGGATTTAGCAAACAGTTATGCATGACCTTATTGCACCAATTTTCCCATATGCCTCCAGGTTTGCAATGATGAAATTCAGGAACATGAAAAAATGGATCTTTTGGTGAATTTTAGCATTTCTCCTCTGGGTGCTACAGAAACTACACTGCAGTGTGTGTTAGATTAGAGAAAACTCTCATTCAATCAGAGCTGCAGCTGGTGTTTTGTTTGGTTACTTTGCTCATTGCCTGATCTTTAAATAATATTGAAAAACAGACTTTAAAATAAACCTTGAATAGATGTGACCTTTAGGGAAGCAGTTGCTTCAATAATTAAACTTTGCCTCCTCCCTGCACATTGCTTTAATCCTTTAACTCTTTTTTTTTTCCTCAATTGGAAAGTTTGTAGCAGAGAATTCCCTACATTTCTTTAATTCTTATATTATATTATGTAGTCATAACTATGTAACCCAAAGATAGAATATTCAGATTCTTCAAGTTGATTTTCCTTAGCCCTGGCCCCTACATAATTTGCTTGTGGCAAATCACATGATTCTTCCCTCACTAAGAATTCATTTAATATTCTCACTTCTTGATTGTGCTGTCCACCCTACAGAAAAGGAAAGAGATATGCATGCTGGTAAGAACCAGAATTTTAAGGGAAATATTCTTTTTCTGTTTAAATTCCTCCTTTTTCCCCATGATTGGTGAGAGAGAGAGACAGAGATACACACAGAGAAAGAGACAGAAACAGAGAGACAGAGACACACACAGAAAGAGATACACAGAGAGAGACAGATACAGAAACAGAAATACAGAGAGAAACAGAGACACAGAGAGACAGAGAGAGAGAGAGACAGAGAGAGAGAGAGAGAGAACAGAACACATTTTATTTGGTTTCTACAGGGGTGTTTTGGTTTTTTAGTCTCCTCCCCTTCAGATTGACTCAAACTTTGCTTTCATTATAAAAAGTATGTTCCAAATGGACTGTGGGAGTGGTGGTAATGTTCCAGGGCTGAAGTCAAAGTGCTTCTGATCAATAAGAGAGGTCTTACTTCTTACTCTTTTTCATGAATGACTTGAAGAATACAGCAACTCTTGGAAGGTAATGATTTGATGTTTCAGAAATATAAATCGCCATATCTTTGTCATTGCCTAAGAGAAATGATCGTTTTTTTACAGACAGGATGACACTTGTTTTCTCCTACATCTTAAATTCTCTCTAATTTTTTCCAATGTGATCACATAGTTGTTATGGTAACCAAAGGAAGGTTTCTTCCTCTCTTTATAGTTCTTTAGCTAGAGCAGATTTACTTTGATAAACTCAATAAGATTGTTTTCTCCCCACTCTAAGAAACAAGGACAAACAGTGCACAAATATTTATTTAAATTGGTTTTTTGGGTTTTTTTTTTCTTCTGAGAGACTTCAGTACAAAGAACTGAGGTTTTTGTAAGTGGGTTCAGTGTAAGAAAAAGGTTATGATCAAGCAATTTCAGAGAGGTAAGTTTTGATAGCAGTGTTGTTATTAATCAGCTGTAAAAAACAACAAAAAAACACTGCTACTGTAAGACTTGGATTTAATTTAGAGAAGTTCGTTAGGAGTTCTCATACTTAGGGCTCATTACTTTTGTTCTGTTACATTTAGAGTCAGAATGTATTACTACTCCAAAGGAAAATGATGTTTGGTTAGTATCTGAGTTAACTAGTGCTAGTAATATTGTTCTTTTGCTTTTGTATTTGAAGGAGAGATAGTTTGGTGATTTTTATACCATCCTTTTCTTTGGTACCCAAATTGTCCCCTAGGGAAGAAATTTTCCAGGACACTCTGAGCCCTAGTTTTCCCTGTTGGAGATAGCACCAGCTGTAATATATCAGAATGTATTTTATTTCAGTTTGAGACTTTCCAACTTTGAGAATGTATTTTATTTTGGTTTGAGACTTTTCAACTTTGAGAAAGTTTTAAGTGTAAGCGATTGTTTCCAACTTGGAGCAGCAGATTTTTTTCCTTGAGAAATAAAATGAGCTCCATTGATGTGAAAGAATGTTAAGGGATTCCTCGAAAAGCCACCAATTATTTACAAATAAGTCCCTTCTGAGGGCAGGATGAGTTTTGATTTGGTTTGGTGATGGTTGTTTCTTAAGAGGAGGAATCTGCGGCTTTTGAAGTGGATAGAATGCCCAGATGTTTATTGGTGACAAAGAGGAGCCCCATTCTTGGGAAGGGAGAAAGCCAAGGAAAAAACTGTACTGCAGGGTATTTCTGGGTACTCGGCTCTCACAAATCAAATGTCTGGTCCTGAATGTTCCTGTAAAAGGAATTAAGGAAAGGCGAAACCTGCTAGAAAGCGTCATGTGGATTTGGGAGGGTTAGCACTAACACCAGTTAGGTTTGGAAGACTGGTTTGTTCTCCGCGTGCTCTGGACTGTTTAGTCAACAACCCAACTATCTGGGGGAGACAGGGTTTCAGCATGTGCAGCCAAGAGCAGTGGAGGTGCGAATGCACGTTCAGTGATGTCAGGAGTTACGAGAGAGGGGTTTCAAAAGCCTGCAGTAAACAAGGTCAGAGTGTCCCTTTGTGCTGGGAGGTTTGTTTTGTGAGCTGGGAAGCAGGGCCAGTACATGGGTGAAGTAATTTATCAAAGCAAACAAACTTTGAATTTGTGCCTTTAAAAAAATATGCTGCTGATTAGCCAAATAAAACCCAGGAAAGTGAATCGTTCTTAAGAAGAATTCAGTCTTGCTTTTAGCTACTTGTTATTTTTAAAATGTTGCCCTCCTGCCTGTACTTGACCTTCCACTATTACCTCAAAGGAGGTGAAAATAGCTCTGCTCTGGAATTCTTACTCCAAGTTTTGGAGACTGGTGCTTCTCCTTATACCAGAGCAGATCCTTTGGACCACCTCCACTTAATTTTCTTGATGATTTTGAGCCTTGAGAGGCAGTGTGATGGCAGAGTTAGAGTCCTGGTTAGAGTCCAGAGTCCTCGAAGGACCTACCTGGTCCTTCCTACTTCCAGGCTGTAAGGCCAGCCTTGGACACCTCCTTCGATGGTCTTCAGTAAGTCACTCCTCCTATTTCAGGCCTCTCTCCAAGGCTGACTGCCAGAGGAGGCAGCGGTTTCTAGGGATGGAGAGTGACATAGATGATGAAGTCCCAGAAGGGAGCCTTCCCTTCAGATCCATCCCAGCCTCTCACCAAACTTCCCACCGTCCCAGAGAGCTTGGTACTTTTTCTTTGTTAAAAGGCCTGGGCTGTAGCAGTGCCAGCCACCAGCTCTGTGGCCCTGTCTGAGCCGTGTAGCAGCTTCTACGGCCCGTGGTGGGTGTGAGGTAACGAGTCAGTACACTCAGTTGGGTGTGTTTGTAGTAACAATAGCAGCAGTGCCACGTGGCACCTCAGAGGTCATGATGTTGTTCTCAGAGGGAGAGCACAGGGCCTCAAGAGCTTACCGGGCAGAGAGCAAGCTTGGGAACTTGGGCTCCCTAGACTGGGTGAGTCGCACAGCAAGCTGGGGACTGGGGAGGGGACCCTCCTCAGGTTTCCTATCAATTAAGAAAGACATTTCCCTCATCTCATTTTAAACTGAATCGTCGTGCTGTGAGACCTCAAGTAAGTCTGGCTTTTCTCAACTATGTTTTTCCCCCTCTCACAATTTTTCCTGCATGTTTTTTTTAATTTGACTTTGCTGACTCAGATATTTATTTAATATCCCCTGTAGATATCAATTTTGTTCCTTCATTGAAAAGTAGATAATAAAAATCTTTCTGGGGACATGGGCCTTGTTTAAAAGCCAATAGTTTCTTGTTCCCATTCTTCATATCTCTGGATTTCCAACATCCAGTAGGATTTCAATAAATATTTGAGGTTGAGGAGTGGAGAGGAAGTACTGACTATCTTGTGGTGAATCCAGTGCCACAGACAGAAGCGTTTTTCATCACTGACATCAGAAAAACGAATTGCTGTATTGTTGAATCACAAGCATCTAATCTCAGTGACTTAATTTACCATCTTTCTTTACCTTTGGAAATTAAAGATTTACATGTGTGTGAGACAGGTATGAATGTGGAGAACCATTAGGGGAGAATATAGGGGAAGGAAAAAGGAGCCAGGAAGAATAAGTTGTGACCAATCATAAAGCTGAAAGTACAGGGATGAGGCAGAAGGGAAATGTTATGTAACGCTGCTGACAAAAGTCAGATTGAGCATCAGTAATGGTGTAAAAGATAGAGGGAACCCACTTTGCCATCAACAGTTAAGGGTTTTTTTGCTGATGTGTACCTTAGAGACTTAGAAAAAACTGTTTTTGATTATGGCAAAAATTAAAAAGAAAGAGTAGGAGAATCTAAGAAGGACCATTGATTACAAAAGACTGATATATAGCTTTTGGTTTCTGGCACTCAGTGTCTGTCTTGATCAAAGATCAAATTTTTTTTCCCTTCAGATTCTGTTTTCCTCACATTTTAGTGCCTTTCCCATAGAGATTTTGTGATATGTGATTCATGATCATAAAATACTTATGAGAATACAAAGCCAAATAGAAAAGTCAGATAATTTTGTGATCCTCACATATTATCTTCACTTAGGAAGAAAGTCAGGCTATTCAAACTAGAGAATTTTCCCAAAGATTTGAACTTGAATCATAAACTTGTTATTTTGAAGAAAGTAGTAACTCCTGAGTTGCTAGACTGGAAAACAGAAATCATTGCTTCTTTTTCTAGATCCAGTACAAATTTACTTACTGGATCCTACGCATAGACTTTTGTGAACCTCATTTAGCTTGTCTGAACAATAGGAACATTAGAATTTGTCTATTTTCTAACCTCAGAAGAGTAGAATGAAGATTAATTAGAGGATTGGGGTTTTGTGTGTATATGCATGCTCACTCACACATATTTTTACAGGACTGATCTCACACGTGAATAATCTGTGAATCAAAGATAGTTTTTTTGTTCATTTAGCAAATAAGATTGAATGCCTATTCCATTGAGTAGCTCTTTGTTGTGTCCTTTAACTTTTCCACAACTAAATTTATGGAGATTCTGGTGAAAGAACAATTTAAAGCAAGAATGGCTTAATTCAATATTTACAGATTCTTCCTCTTGGTGGAGTGTTGTGAACTAGAACTATGCAATCTCTGTGCTTCCCTTCCTAATTAAAGGTGAAGGTGGCAGCCATCTGCCTCCTTTCATTCCAGTCAGCAGGGGTCCTGAGTGGAAGGAAGCATCCCTTCTTTCTTCCTCTTCTTTTTATAGCCAGCTTTTTCCCTAGTCATTGACCCAGAAGTTTATTGATGGTCTCTCTCCAAATGTATGGTAACATGAGCGTGCCTGGCACTAGGGAGAGAAAAAATTTGCAGCAAGCATTTTTCCAGTTAGTATGTGGTATGAATGGTTATCTGAGGGTATTGTAATCCCTCCGGCAGTCATTCCCACCCTTGGTTCTGTCTCCTTTGTCTCAGGGGAACAAAGTAGACATGAAAACGCACTTCTTGCATACATGCTTTTACATTCCTTTGGGGCATAATCATGAGATGGCAGCATGTGGCCAGCCAGTTGGGATGTATAGGAATGTTGTTCTTATTAAGCACAGGGACACCTGTTAATTATGACATGAGTTTTTGGCATCTCCGGGGGGGAAAAAAGTGAACCAGGGTATTTAGCTGGTGGTGTCCAAGTCATTCTGTGGTTTGCTGAAGCCTCTTGCACAAATCATTGAAATGATTCACATTGTTCATCCTTTAGTTAAACAATAAGCCTTTCAGTTCCTTTCCCATGGAAGCAGGTTACAAGAGCAATTAGCTACTTTCGGGTCATGGCCTAATTTCTTTAGAAATGTTAAATATGGGCTACTGTTGTTGAACTTTGATATCGATTTGTACTTTCTTGCCTCAGTTTCTCCTTTAAATGTCGGATCAGTACTACTTTTAGAAGTTTTGAAGAGCTTGTGAATATTTCTGGTTTCTCTTCCCCACCCCCCATATTTCAGTGATAAGGTTAGATAAGAAAGAGTCTACATAGTCTTAATTTAAACTAAAACTTTCTGAAAATGTACAATAATTCTTATTTTCTATTTCTAAGTACATCAGAAAACCCACTAGCAATGATATAAATATACAAGACCTTTTTTAAGAGCATACTGATTAATTTTAGAATGTTTGTAATCTCTTGGAAGTTCCATATTGCTTCAAGTTGAGCACACATGTGAACGGCTCCTGATGTGAGAGTGTTGCTGATAGTTTGATTTCTAACTGCACTTTACTTTTTATGGCATTTGCAAGTTCATTTAACCTTTAAGATATAAATGGTTTTAAATTTTTGTGATCCTCAAAAGAACAACAGTACATGAATTTTGGGAAGGGGGTACTCTGTTATGTAATTTTTGAGCCCACTTTTTTATTCCTAAATGGTATAAAGTAGTGAACATCCATTTATCATGGGTTGTATTGTATTGTATTTCTCAGGTTATACATGTGTACGTTCAACTAGATAGTTAACCAGTTGTCCTTTTTTAGTTATACAGCATTCATTTTTTGAAGTTTTATTTTTTAAATGAGGTACTCTTATTCATGTCTGATAATAAAGTGATAGGATGGAATTTTTAACAAGTATACCAGAATTTAGATGTCCAGAGAAATGCTGCCTCCTCTAACCATGGAGAAAGAAACATACTCATTTCAAAATTAGAAACATTTTTTGAACTCTTGGAATTCTTTTGGGAGTTAATTACTTAAAGAAAGTTTATTTGATTTTTGGAGGTAGATAAGACATTCGAAGCTAAGTCAGGTGAATAAAATATGATCAAACTTTTTGTGAAGCAAATATGGAATGATTGTAAATGAATGAAATTTTTCTTAGTTTGTAAACTTATATATGCTCACAGATTTCAGAGCTTGGATAGATCTTAGAGGTCATATATCCCAGCCTCCTCATTTTATCAATTGAAAAACTGAGAGGCCCAGGAAGCTTACTTAACCACTTAACCTCAATATGAATTAGAGCTAAAAGTATTATCTTCCTTTTTTTTTCTTTCTGTCTATGAAGGCACCAGAGGCATAAAAAGTTGTTTTTACTATGCTCTATTTGGGATATAATGAAGTGATTACCTCAAAAATATTTTTGGCTCTTAGAGTTAAAAGGAACAATCATTTATCAAATGCAGTCATTTTAGATTTAGGGAAACTGAGGTTCAGAAAGATTTTATGTGTTTTTTATATTGACCTCTTTGATCTTTATATTTTTTATCTCTTGTCTCATAAGTCTGTATTAGACTGGAAAAACTCTTTGAAAACTCTTGAAAAGATTCTTGAAAAGAGAACTCTTGAAAAATTCCATGATTCTTCATCAATTGGAGCCACGTAAGAAAAGTAGTCTCATGCATTTGAAGCTATATTCCATTTTGGACAGGAAACAGAAAAAAATGGCAATTTCAAAAGAATTCCAAAAAGTGTTTTGAGCAGCAGCAATATTGTTTGAATAAATTACCATCTCTGAAGATAAATACAATTAAGGAGGATAGCATGTATACACATTCACACACATATACACATATTCTTCATGTTTGTTTACAAAGCAGTTTCAGTGTGTGTGTGTGTGTGTGTGTGTGTGTGTGTACTTGTAAAAAAAATTGTGGAACTTCAAATTTCCCTGTATTATACTTAGGTGGCAAAGGCTCTTAAGAATAGAATTATTGTACTCTAATCAGCAGTTTATTCTGCTTATGAATCAGAAGTTTCTGCTGGTTAGCTATTAAAAATGGATACTGTAGTATCTCAGGATTGAATAGCTTGAAACATATAATTGACACTACTTTTTCCTGGTATCTAGTGATACTACTAATTAAAAAGCTTGTGGCACCCCCTCCCATATCCTTCTACCATATTGTTAGCCAAAATTGTATACATTTCATATTTAAGGATCTGTATGTTAAAAAAAAAATCAGCCTCAATTCCCTTCCAGACTTCTTCCATTTCCATTTATTTTTAGAGACTTAGAATTAACCCGTGCAATAATGTCTTCATCACCTCTATTTCTGGTTGCTAGGTTTTTGTCTCAAGAAGGGAAGCTATACTATACAGTATCTTGGTCAAAGGAAAGTGAGTGACTTATAGCCTTCAGAAAGCTAGGAAAACATTTGGAAAGGATATCTCTCATCTGAGGTAATCAAGTATGACCAACTTGTCCTAGCTAGTCACTTGGATGCATCCTTGATTAGGGGACTGAACTGATAGAATCAGACATTTTACAGAACAAAAAGAGATTACCCATAATAGCAAGAAAAAAAAACAAAGAGCCAACATTAGACCCCAAATCTCTGTCTCTGACTTGGGCATTCTGTCTATAGAGATATATTTAGATATGGCCTGATTTGACTGTTCCCAAGAACTCTTGGCCTGGATAGTAATAATGCCAGAGGGAGCTTTAAGAGGATATTCTGAATGAGATTCTTGAACTTGTTTCTGTAGAAGACTCAGTTTCAATTAGTTTGTTGGGACCTGTTTTAAATACGGTGATTTTTGAGAGGCTGTCCACCTAGATATATTTGCATGTCATCTCTGTGAAAAACAAAAGTCATTCCTGTTTCAGTAGCAGTGTGTGGGATCACCTGCTAGGTTATATTTTTAGAGACTTGACTTTCCTGTACAGCGGCAGTGACGCAAGTCATTATCAGTATTTGTATAAGATAATACTGTAGTGTAATCAAGCAATGATTTGGGCAAGTGCTTCCTCTGTCACACTGTGACTCTTAAGTATCCCTGTCATTTGGGGGACAGCTATTTGGATAGCCCACTTCCTTGTGTTTGTCTCTTCCCTCTGCAGCTATAATCCTTAGATCAGCTGCCCCGGTCCTTCCCAGATGGTTAGATGGCAGGAGAAGGAGAGAATAGAATTAGGACGTGGCTGAAATGAAACTACGACTGATGTATCTCCAACTTGGCTTTTCATTCATCCTTCTTTATAGTACAAGGGCATCCTCTGCATTCCTGTTTCTGAGGAGAGGAGAGTACATCTGCATGAACTTACATGTTGAGTTGCCTTTCTCCTGTCAAGGGCTCAAAAAAAAAACCTCCAGGTATAATCATGTACCCACCTGCCATTAGCTGCATTCTGGACAGAGTACTTCATGTAATGCTCACTGCCAGGGGGCTAGAGAGAATGAAGTACAGCTTGTCCAGCTTTCCCTTCCTCAACTCTTAGCCAGTATCTGAACTCACACAGGAGAGGACTAATCTTAGGGGCCCTAAAAGGGAATTCTTTGGGGTGATATTTCTACTGCTCACATTTGGCCCTGATAAAACCTCCCACTGTTTGCAGGTTTCCACCAGTATGGGTAAAAGCCATCCCTGACTCCCATAGAGGTTTAAGGTAATAAATGCATTTAATGAGTTCAGAATGGCATTTATTTGGTCTCACAGAAAATGCAGATTGCACACAGAACTACCAGGAATCCATAAACAAATGCAATAACAACATTAAAGGACTTTACACTAGCCTAGAGATAGTTAGCATAGTTCTCCCTCCTCTCCCAGGGGGGTCCTACCTCTTCCCCATTGCCACATGCTCTTATCCCCACCGCCCACTCTCTTACAGCTCAAAGCTTTGAACTTCTCTTGCAAGGAAAACATACTTTGTTTGATAATACTCTTCCCAGAGGACCTGCTCTGTGCACATAGCTCACTCTAATAGAGAGGTACAAAGTCTAGGTCACTTGCTCTTCCATGTTATGTCTTTAGTCCCTTGCTGATGCTCTAGTGCTTGGGTCCATGTGAAGGTTCTCTTTCTCCAGGAGGCATTCCACTCAGGAGATTACCCTTCTCTAACTGGAAGGCAAAATTCCTGCATCAAACTCTTTCAATAAATCCTTATTTCTGCCAACTAGGCCAGATCCCAGAGCTGCCCTCTTGGGGGATAAGTGAGCTACACTACTCCCACTGCCACATCTCTCCTACACTGACAGAAATGATTTCTGTTTGGGTTATAATCGCCGCCGCCACCCTTGCTTTCATTATCTCTCTAGAAGAAAAGCAAATGGAAAATAGCAGGAAAGAAGGAAATGGGATGGAATAGAACCTTGAGTCCTAGAGGGAGAGTCCTTTTTAGACCAAATAAAGAAGTAACTCCAAAAGTATGTCTCCTCTAAAGTCTGAGCTAACCATTTATTCCATCCTGAGAATAGCCTAATCAACTAAAACCCACGGTCCGGTCCGGAAGATACACCAAGGGGAGTATCCATTCCTTCTCTAGGGAGATCCAATCCAAAGTTCCATTGTTTGGATCTTCAAGGTGATCAGGGAACAACGTCCCTGATGAGATCCTTATGTAAGGAATTAAATTATATTTCTTTCTGACTTCCTAAGGTTCTTTGTCTATTCCATTGAATCATTACATCATCAAAAGCTTCAAAATTCAGGTTACCCCTGGGCCTGGATCTGTTTTTAATTTCTAATACTACCTTCTTTGTTTTCTATGGTCAAAACCCAAAATCTTTTTTGCCTGTTAGGTCATCATTAAATCAAGTCACTTTACTTCTTCAGTAACCATTTTGGATGGTTACTGAATAATTGTGCCATTCCCACTTAATAATACATTTTGATCAGTCAGACCAAAAGTATTTAGATTATAGAATTCATTCAGGTTGTCTTTCTGGCAAAATAAAGCAGTCTTGTAATTTGATGGTCAAGGAGGAGGATGATGGTTCCTGACAAACCAAGAATAAACACTGTGAATGTTCTTTTTGTGCCTAGGGAGGGAAGCAGGCTGCTGATGGGTAGTTAGACCATATAAAGAATATGTCTAACACTATCTATGTATGTTGAAGATCAAAAAGTCAAGTACAACCCTTTTTTACTTACTTTTTAATGTCAGAGATTTTGAAAGAGTTCATTGTGCAATTAGCAATTCTATAACTGCCTTCTGAGCAAGCCAGAGAATTTAAATCCTAACCAAATGTACTGCAGGAAGCAGATTTTCCTGTTGGCTTTGGAAAGCAAACCAGGTAAAGTACAGGTCATTATTGGGAATGACCATTCAGGTTATCAGACAAATGTGGAGGAATAAGGAAATTAATTCTCATTTTCATCATAGTCCCTTTAAATTATAACTACTTAATACTCTTACAACACAGGGAACATCTTTTAGAAATGAACATAGTATTTGTTCTCTTCCAGCTCCCATTATAAAACTATGTTGCATTGACTACAGATACAGGAATGCAGGCAAACAGGCAGGTGAGCTGGCAGGGAAGGACTTTAGAAACAACCATCTAGAGGGCACAGGAAAAAAAAGCACTTTCCTGACTTGTTTTCGTGGAAATTATGGGACCCTGGAAGAGATCTAGTCTAATTAACCCCTACATTTTACCAGTGAGAAAAATGAGATCCTGAGAGCTTTAGTGGTTGACTAAAATCACAAGGTGGACGTATGCAAGAGGATGTGAACGGAAGGTTCAATGGTCTATGCTCTTTATGCTACACTGGAAAGTGCACACACACACACACACACACACACACACCTGCTGAATAACCATCTTATATTCATCTAGATAAAAGGATACGTACGCCTGTATAGGTATACACATATGTACAGATTGTCTTATTCTATAGAATGTGAGCTTCTTGATGGCGGGGATTGTATTCTTATTCCTAGCACCAAGCACAGGGCCTGGTACATAGTGATGCATAATTAATGCTTATTGATTGATTGATGAGTTGGAACTTATTGAGGTTTTCTATGAGATCTTAATCTTTATTTTGTTTATGTCATTTATTTAAAATAAATAGTATTTATTATTATTTAATAATAATACTGAGTTTATAGTAAAATTTATATGAAGCTATGATTTGAATAGCTAAAAAAAATGTGCCCTTTGTATGGTGGATTGTGTACTAGATTTGTAATCAGGAAATTGTTGTTGAGTCATGTCTGACTTTTCATGACCCACTTGGAGTTTTCTTGACAAAGATCTGGAAGTGGTTTACCATTTGCTTCTCCATCTCATTTTACACGTGAGAAAACTAAGGCAAAAAAGGTTAAATGACTTGCCCAGGATCACAAAGCTAGTCAGTGTCTGTAGTAGATTTTAACTTGGGAAGTCTTCCTGACTCCAGCCCAGCACTCAATGTGGCCCATTATCAGGAAGCCTTGTGTTCAGATCCTATCTTGGACGCTTAGTGATCTTTTCCTCATACAAGCAATTGTAATTGCATCTATTTCTTTACATTTGTCCTCTGAAGGATTGAGTGCATTTTACAGATGAGAAAAATGAGGCTAAGAGAGAAGGGAAGCCAGGACTAGAAAATTAAAAAGTCTCAAAGCTGAGATCTGACCTTGGGCAAGCCACATCCCCTGAGCCTCCATTTCCTAAGTGAAGGGTTAGGTGAGATGGTCTCTGGGATCCTTTTCATCATCAGATCTATAATCCCACGATCACTTCTTGATCTTTATGAACTCAAAATGGGAGCTTGAGGTGAGTTCCACCCCTCTCTCTACTTTTCTAATTATCTAGAAAATTAGTTTGTTTTGGAAGAACAGAAAATAATTGTTTTTAAAATTCAAAGTGAAAATTAACTGTAGTACTTTAAATATCAAAAAATTGGACAAATGTTTATTAAATAACTACAGTATGTAGTGTGATAGATGTTGGTGAAATTAGATACAGAACATAAATATGATACGATCCTACCTCATGGAGTTTCTAGTTTTATACAGGAGTAGGAAGCAAACAACCCTCAAATGGAATAATAGATAAGTGGCAAAATTCATCGTGCTCTATGACTTTCAGGAAGAAAAGGTATCTACTGTACAAGAGGATTAGGAAAGTTCATGGAGGAAATGGCATTGGAGTTAGCCTTTTTGAAAACATGGTAGAGTTATAAATGTTAAATAAAATACCTAGAATTACAAAAGAAACTAGTTGAATTGAAATACAAATACCCAGTTTTTTTTTATTAAAGCTTTTTATTTGTATAACATATGTATGGGTAGTTCCCCAACATTGATCTTTACAAAGCTTTCCATTACAAATTTTACCCCCAGTTCCCTCTCCTCCCCTAGATGGCAGGAAGTCCACTACATGTTAATAATGTTGAAATACTTGACAAGTTGTGCAAGAAAAATCCTATCTACAAGAAAAAAAAAGAATCAGAGAAAGGCAACACAATGCAAGCAAATGTCAATAGAGATCATGAAAATGTTACGTTGTGGTCCATATTTCATTTCCCTCTCTCTGGGTGTATATGGTTTTCTTCAGTGAACAATTGGAACTGGTTTGAGACAATTCTTTGTTGCAGAGAGCCATGTCCATCAGAATTGATCATCATGTAATACTGTTGTTGCTGTGTATGATGATCTCCTGATTCTGCTTGTTTCACTCAGCATCAGTTCATGCAAGTCTCTCCAGGCCTCTCTGAAATCGTCCTGCTGGTCGTTTCTTACAGAGCAATAATATTCCATAATATTCATATACCATAATTTATTCAGCCACTCTCCAATTGATGGGCATCCCTTCAGTTTCCAGTTTCTAGCCACTACAAAAAGGGCTGCCACAAACATTCTTGCACATGTGGGGCCCTTTCCCTCCTCTAAGATCTCTTTGGGATATAGGCCCAGTAGAAACACTGCTGGGTCAAAGGGTATGCACAGTTTGATAACTTTTTGAGCATAGCTCCAAATTGCTCTCCAGAATGGTTGGATCTGTTCACAGTTCCACCAACAATGTATTAGTGTCCCAATTTCCCCACATCCCCTCCAACATTCATCGTTATCTTTTCCTGTCATTTTAGCCAATCTGACAGGTGTGTAGTGGAAATACCCAGTTTTTTAAAGTTCCCAGGCCCAGAAGAAGACCTTGAGCCTTAGAGTGGGACACTTCAGTAAATCAGCAGAGTCTCAGTTTCGGAGATTTGAAAAGAGAGTGCAATGGTGAGAAAAGGATGCGTCATTTAAGGAAAACTACTCAACAAGTTCAGTAGTGAAGGGTAGGACAGAGGAGGAGGTAGTTTGATAGGGCAGAAGAATTTCAAAAAATGTTTTTTCTTTTAGTTTTGGGGAGAGCTAAGGATATCTGTGGGCAGATGAGGAGGAACCATTGGGGAGGGAGAATTCTTTGGAATATGTTTAAAACTGACTTGAAAGGAGAACTCTTGATTAGATCAGTTTTGGAAGAGAAAGAGATCACACACAGTGTTTGCTGGCCAGCATGTCTCAGTCATGATAGAAAGTAGTGCTGCTTAATTGTTATTCCCTCATTCTGTTCTCTGCCAAACCTAATGACTTCTGTTCTAACATGTGGTGGCTTCTTCCTTAGAGACCCAACTCTTTCCAAGTTGCCACAACATTCCAAACTAGATGCAAAACCATCTCTTCCCCTCTACCTTTGCCAAATCTGAGTCAACCAACCAAGATCCTCACAGTCTTAGTATTTACTTCTAGCCATTCATTTTGATCCAGCACTCATATAGAAGAGACATAAAATATATAAGATGGCATTTTAGGGGCTGTTTCTTGTCTTTGTTGAATAAGATAATTTTTGAGTTGAATTTATTAGTCTTTTGCACTGAAAGATCTTAATATTAAGTTTAAACATTGTAACTTCACAGGTAATGGGAAAAAATGCTGCAAAGAAGAATTTTCATTCACTGGAACCCAGTTAGAATCAGCTGAGAGAAAAGATGACATACAATGAACAGGTAAGGCAAAAAAAAATAACTATAGTTTTTGACTTTGAAATTACAAGCGACACCTACACATTCCTTCTTAACTTGGATGTACATTTTTTTGGCTGGCCTTCCCTCACTTCCTACTCTTAGAATCCTGAAACCTGACTGGGACAAGAAGAGGTGGTCACTTGTAGATATTCAAGAGTTTTGATTCACTTGTTTTTATCTTTTAAAACGGTTTGGCAAAGCAGAAAAAAATTAACTGATTTTTTTCTTTGCTCAATAGGAGAAGCAGAAAATTGCCTCATCTGACAATTTTTTTTTGTTTATTAAGTAACTACATATGGAGCTCACTTTGATAAAGAGACAGGTCATTTCTTCCTCTGTTCTTTTGAAGTGTACTATTGTTATTTAGTCTTTTGAGTCATCTTTACTTTTTGTTACTCCATTTAGGTTTGGTACGGTTTTGGGTTTTTTTGCAGAGAGATACTGGAGTGCCTTGCTTTTCCTTTCTTTGCTCATTTTACAGATGTGGAAACTCAGGCAAACAGTATTAAGTGACCTTAGGACCACATAGCTAATGACTGTCTGAAACCGTATTTGAACTCAAGTCTTTCAGGCTCCATGTCTGGTGCTCCATCCACTCCACCACCTAGGTGTCTTTTGAAGCTTGCTACCTTCTGGGAAAAGAAAAAAAAGAAAAAATTAGTTTTTAGAGCAGTGTTTCCATTTCTTTTTATAAATATAGGTAAACTCTTATTTCAGTGAATACAATTATAATGTCTAATTTAAGGGATTTGATTGTTTGTTGGGTCCAGATTCATGATTTCATTAGGAACTCCCATTGTAGAAACTGCATCAACCAGTGTATATCACCAATTTCTCCTTAATTTAAAGTCTTAGAAGCTATTTCCACATTTCTGTTAATGTTACTGACCAACAATATTTGCCAAAGTGAATACAGACATAAAGCTAAACAAATAAATAAATATATGTGTGTATATATATATATATATATATATAGTCCTGAAAAAGAACATATAGTTTAAAATTATTAAATAGCACCATTAAGTCTATAAGAAGTTAGGAGAGAAAAAAAATAAAATAAAAAAATAAATAAAAAAAAAAGAAGTTAGGAGACAGGATCTGTAACCAAGATTTGATAAACTTACTTCCTGAAAGTATATTTAAACATAAAATATTATAGTAAAATTAATATCCATTGGCTGACCTACCATGTAAATATGAAGTTAAATGACTTTTAAATGAAATAGATCATATGTGTATATAGGTTACATATGTGGGAAAACATTTGTGTGTATATATGTATATGTAAAACTGGTATGTATAAATTCATGTAACTTAAACTCACTAACCCATAAAGTCACTTTGTTTGAAGCACAGATGATAATAATTCACCTTTAGGTAGTGCTTTAAATTTTATATAACTCTGTAAGGTAGTTATAGATAAGGAAACTGAGTTTGAAAAAATATCACAACACAAGAATCAAGAAACAAAATTTGAACCCAAATATCCTAATCACATATTCACATCCCTTTTAGAAATGTTTTACGATTCTGTTAGAATTTACATGCGGTTATTTAATTGATTTTTTTCCACCCTGGGACCATGATTTTATTAGTTGTAGAGCACTACAGGTGAAGAAACACTCTCTGCTAGGGGCAACTTTTAAGCAGCTTACAATCCTAATAAAAACTTTCCTGGAAGTGATTAAGTCCAAGGTCACACTAAGACTAACTCTATCAACTATGTGTGTTAACTCTCACAATAATTTTGAAATACTTGAAAAGTGTTGTATGCATAGATTACTGCATATATACAGATATTTACGGGCACTTATACAAATATATATGTGTACATAGCATTCAAAAATTATTGTGCATGTATATAATAGAGCATTTACAAATATCTATATATGTATGTGTGTGTAAACATACATTACACCATGTACAAGTGTTCCCTATATGTTATATAACATATAGACATATTTATATAATATGTATATATTCACTTTTCCCCAATGAAGGAGGTTCAGGGATGGAAGCAGATATGATGCCCTCTAGAGAGAGGGTAAAGGGATAAGAAGACAAAAAAGGAGATACCATCTTCCTAGAGAAGAGAACAGTTGAGCAGTTAACATAAATCAAATACAGGGAGGAGACTTGGACCAGATTATCCCCAGTGGAGGCTCAGAGCCAAAATGGACTGAATTCCCTGAAGAGACATCTGTTCGTCCATATGCAGCCCCTTCCTCAGGAGAAGATCACTACTTTTGAGGGAAAACCTAGACACAAACACAAAGCTTAGTATTACTTATTGAAACTCCAAGATTAACAAAGCCCAAATGAGCCTGTAGTTATGATTCTGGACCATGAGTTACATGCACTTCTGTGTGTGCTTGAGTGTACATATATGCCTGTTTTATATTTCTGTGTATCATACTGTTTCTTTGCATATTTCATAAAATTATAGCATGTTAAATCCATAAGAGGACTTCTTGTTGTTCAGTTGTTTCTGGTCATATCGAACTCTTCATGGCCCCATTTGGGGTTTTCTTGGTGAAGATACCAGAGTAGTTTGCTACTTCCCACTCTAGCTCATTTTACTGATGAGGAAACTGAGGCAAACAGGTGACTTGCCCAAGGTCACACAGCTAAGTGCCTGAGACTGGATTTGAACTAGGGAAGGTGAGACTGACAGACAGACTACAAGCCTGGCAGTTTATCTACAGCACCACCTAGTTGTCCATTTGTTGAATTAATAAATGAATTAACACATTTAATATCTCACATTTCTCTTGAAAGATAAGAGCTAGTATATTTATGGCCCTTTATTATATAATGATAATAACATGTTTATTTAGCGTTTATTTATATACATTATCTCATGAATGTGTGAAGAAATAATCTCAGAAAGATGTGTTAGCTTTAAAATAGTTTTACTTTCCATTCTCTCACCTCTGAAGTTGTCTTCTTCCGTTCTCTCCTATTCCCAGCATCATAGAAATTGGGTGAAACTGTTCTTATTTCATCCAGTTTATCTCTTTTATGGACACTAGCATTTTTAGCTATCATAAATTGAGCACCATGAACATAACCTTTGTGACTGCTAGGAATTGGGTACTGGGAGAGAACCTCAGTTGTAGGTTCTAAGATTAAAGGAGGAAGACTAATGAAGTGAGTGCTCCAATATGTACCACTCTCCCCTCAGTGTAAGAGGCAAAATGATGACAACTGCTCAGCATCTCTTTCAGGACAGAGTACATATATGTCCTCTTCAGTGTCCTCATATAAAATGAGGGAATTATATCATGCATTATTAAATTACCCTATCTATAGAGATATATCTCATACACATATATGTAAAATACACACACACACACATATCCCAATATAATTTTACAGATGAGAAACTGAGGTAAATAGGGTTAAGTGACTTGCCCTAGGGAATATCTGAGATTGGATTTGAACTCAAGAAAATAGAAGCCCAGTGCTGTGCTACCTAGCTGCCATTACTCTCATTACCAGGGAAATAAGCTGAGATCAACGAGTACTGCAAGGAATTTTTAAAAATGCTTCTTGTTGCATGCTTGATTCTTCTAGCACATCACCCAGATATTCCATGGGGCAGCCCAACCTAAAAAAGATTTGCCACAAGCAAGTCAAAGGTGACATGACTGAATTCTAGTCCTGTGAGCCATCTGAGACTTGCTCATTTTTTGAGGAAGTTGGTCCTACTGATCCTCCCAGGGTCTTTTGAGAGGAGCTGTACCAAGAATGTAGAGGGATCTTTGTCTATAGGCTTTTTAGTCTAACTGAACCTTTGACACAGTGCTGAGAATGGTCTCTCTAGATCTACAGGACACTCCCCACCCATCTATTCACCCCATCAATTGCCAGGGGAAGTGTGTTTATTTGACTGACAGGGTGGTTGCTTAATTCTATAGCAAGATTAAATTATCTAAAGTCATTTCTTGAATGACTCAGTAAGTCATATGTGGATTGGAGAAGAGAACCCAGATTTCCTGACCCCTCCTTGCGTAGTTTTTTTACTGCTTCCCAAATGTCACATTTGCTTTGTGTTAATAAAGCATATTTCATCTAGGGAGCTGGCAGCAGTTTTATATACTCAATTTTATTGTAACATTGATCAAAATTCCTTTTTATAAGCAAGGAAATCAAAGCACAGAAAGAAAAAATGACTCACTAGAAGGTTTGGGGGAATTAGGAGTATATCCTGGGGATCATGGCTATTTAAGTCCTTCTTCTCTCCCTTGTACGTTTTTGTGGGCTGAAGACATCAACTCTTCACTGCTGACCACAAGACTTTAGCTCTGCTATGGAACTTTTTGTGCATTGAAGACTGGAATGAATTGTTAGTCCCTACAAGGTTGTGGATCCAATTCTTAGTCAGGGTGGGAGTATAGGTACAGTAGGTCAGGACATTAACATAGTCATTACAAATGGTATTTGTCTTCCTGACAAATGGCTAGTGCTAATATACTATGTTTACATAACTGTGGAAATCCTCCCTAGCATCTTCCAGTTTTCTAAATTTACATAAATCAGTGAAGTAGAAGCACTCTAGGAGAAGAGATTGAATAACTCTATATTGTAAAGTCTTTGCAGACAGGGACTATGACCTATATTTTATATCTAGCACAATGTTAGATACAACTTGACAAATATTAATTAATTAATTGATGGAGGAACAACTATAGAAACTCCCTGATTGGCTCCATTATAAGCAAGTTGAGAGCATTCATGAAGTTGGTCAAGTGCTCTTTCAGGCCATAAATGCAAACCCAGATGTGGATGCTCATCAGAGCCAAAGCTCAGGAATTCGGGTGGAGAGAAGTTGCTCCCAGAAGATCCAGAAAATCCACAATTTTTCGCCAGTAAGAGAGAATGTTTGTTTTGTGCCTTTTAAAGATATAGTCACTATTCGATAAATCCACTAATCTCCTCTCAGAGAGACATACCCAGGCTGCAAAACATGGGCCCAAACCCCAAACTCAGACCATCCCATCTTTATCTCTTTAGTGTCTTTGGGATTGGTTTATAGCTTTTAGGGTTTCAGAGAAAAGGAGTATTCTTCATTCCTTCTCTATTTTAATAGGAATCTAGCTTCCTGGCTAGATTAACCCAATACTTACATAGTGCCCACATAGATCCATCATTTCAACTCACTTCTGGTTCTTCTGTTAGTAACCATTTTCAGACCATGTACTTTCCATGATAATTTGTTTAGATTGTTTTTCCCTTTAAGAAAACCTGTTCATATTTTGGAAATGTAAAGCAAGTGGAAAGAGCGTAGGGTTGGAAGCCAGAAAGATGTAAGATGGAGTCCCTTTTCTGCCACGAACGATCATTTTGACCTTTAACAAACCACTGTCCCTCAATGGAATACATAAAAATGAGAGATGACTGGATGAAATGATCTACAAGGCTTCTTCTAGCTTTTTGATTGTGTTACATGGTGGGGCTTTTTATGTGATTCTTAACACATTAGTTACTGTCTCAATCACATGCATTTCTCTGTGGATCCAGACAATGAAGGATGTGTATCATCTGTTTCTGTAACACAGCTAGTGTTCCTGGCTGTCAGGTCTGTTGTACTTTACTCTTGAAGACATCGGTTATCTTGATCAATAAATTATGTTAATTGTGAGGTGTTCTTTGACCAAGGATGTTGCCTTTTTGTGGTAGCCACAATAGACACACTCAAATCTACAGATTTAACTTGGAAGAGCTTGGCTCGTTTGCAAAAACTAAAGTTGTGGTATTCTGGAGAATGAAAAAAAAAGTTTCTGACCCTTAATGAAATTTAGTTTTAAAAAACATTTGAGGTTTTGACATCCCAAATGTGCCGAATCTGAGGAACGTCCCTTTAAATGGGGTTGTGAGATATACCATTGTTCTTTTAAAATCATTCATTCAGACAAGTTGCAGCCTTCTTATTCCTTAACATACTGACCATTCTGTAATCTCTATCCAGCAGAGAGCCAGCAGTCCTAGCAACCCTGACTTCTTGGACACGAGTTTAAATTGTGGCAAATATCTCATTTCTGTCTTACTTTTGTCCTCTCTTGATTAGGTAGAATGCTCATCATGCTAATAGGAAAGTAGCATTGAAACTATAAAACAATAAATTGAAACAAATGAATAATAAAAATAACAGGGACTAATCTTTGCCACGTTTCTGAAAATGTATAGTTTTCCATTTCCTTCCTTTTAGAACAGTTTGGAACTCAGACTCTACCAAAACACATGGTTCTAAAAAGGGAGAAGTGAACAAAGTCTCTGGCAGCCTGCATGTACTCCCGGATAAGCCCAGGGCTAGAAACTTAGGGAAAAGTGCCATTTGTCTCTAGAGTTTCCAATGCTACCATCTCTGCTTCTCTGGTTTGCACCCGATTCCCAGTCACTCTTTCTCCAGGTTTGCTTGTCTCAGGTCCCACTTACTCCTCCTGCTATTGTGCTTGCTGTTGCCAGCTTTTTCGTGGGAAGATTTCTGTTCTAGTCGGGTCTCGCCACAGAAAGTCTAACTACAAATAAACCTGCCACTATGGTTGTTCATTCCTGTAAGCCTCCATTGCTGTGCATTGTCATAAACTCAACAGTGCCTGTTGCTCTCTCCCCTTGGTTGTTTGTTTTTTTTTTTTTTTTTTTAAATATGTGCCTTACTTTTTTTTTAATTCTTTGATTTTGTTTTGATATTCCTTTTGGTCTCAGGAAGTTTTTATTTTATTTGACCCATCTTCTTTTTCATGGGGTTACTAACCATCATTTCCATGCTATTAATTTTCCTTCACATTCTTTCCTTCCTACCTGTTCTTTCCTTTAATGTTATATTTTGTAATTCTCACTCCATTTCTTTAAGGTACTCATGTAATGTTTATGACCAGGACGGTTTTTTCTCTGAGGTTCTTCATGGACTTGTGCAATTGCCTTTGTTTTTTGGATTGGAGCTTTGTGCTCTGGTTACATAGACTCTTCCATACTTTTAGACGGAATACTCAGGGTCTACTTTTGGTCCTGCACCACCTGTTCAAGGGTAGTCTCTACCTTCTGCACGAATTCCTGGGTTTGGGCTCAATTTGACTTAGGTTAGGTTCTTTTTCTTTCTCCTTTTCCTTGCACAATTCCAGAACCACTGTTGGCTCTATCCATTGCCCTGAGCTTGCAGGCCCCAAATATACCTATAAGAATTCTCTTATAAGACCCTAGGAGCTTCCATCTAATCCTTAGGACCATGGAAGATCATTGAGAGTCCTTTTCTGTCTTTTGATCTCTTAGGCTTCTGGGAACGAGTCCTCTGGTTTTCCCTTGGCTCTTGCTGAGAAAAGTAGGAAAGATTAGGTGGGTCTAAGCAATGTATGAGGACCTAAAGCTAGAAGTCTATAAAATACTTTCAGTACTGCTCCCATCTCCTCTATCCCTTCAAGCTAGCAGCAGCCAAGAGTTTTTAAACATTTCTAAAAACCTTTACAATGTTTGACTCAAAGGAAATAACAGTATTGAAAAGAGAATTAATGAGCAATTGTAGCAACTCAGGAAGCCTTAAAATTAAAAAAAAAATGTATCTTAATCCAAAGAAGACATTTCAAATGGAAGATAAGTCTGAATAAATAAGTCTGAAAAGAGACAGGTATTTTTATAATAATTCTGTTTGAGGATAAAATATTGAATTTATTAATGATGTTATAAATATTTTAAGCTGAATCTCGATGCCAGATAAATAATTACTTAATATATCAATATCATGACTACATCATTGCCCTGAAGTTCTAGGTGTTATGTGAACAAATTAAATGTGGTACTTCTTGGCCTGTGTTAAATCTAGATCTCATCTGATATTTTTGGCTTCTTCTAAATAACCAGATGGCTACACCATTTGCCTTCAAGAAGACATGTAGAGTTTGAATTAAATTGTATTTTATGAATTTTCACCTTGTAGTATAGGCTTCTCAAAAGTTGCTGCTTTAATGGACTGATCATTTTTTAATGTTAATTTATAACTGGGAAACATTGAGCCCTTAACAAAATTTTTATCAGTAAAATTGAGTAAAATTCTTTCCTGTCTCTTTTCTCCATCTGTGTCCCTTTCATTGTTAAATTAGAACAATAACAGTGTCTTCTGTCTGTGGTAGCTACAAAAAGCCAGAGAAATCTCATTTTCTACTTAGAAGATTCAGATTTAATATAGAAATTAAATAACATTTACAACTATAACATCATTCCACCTATGAAAACAAAACTAGGGTGAGAGATATGGTTGAGCCCATTAAAGTGAGTGTCTCCAAAAAAAAATGCTTAAGTTCTCAGCTTATCTAATTCTTTCTTAATCACCAAATGTAGTTAAATAAAAAAAAATTTAATAATAGGGAACAGCATATAAAATCTTAATATTTGCCTTAGGTAGTAAGATCAAGTAAATCTAAAAACTAGATTCAGGTATTTTATTTATTTTTATCTGAGAACAGAAAAATGAAATATCTAATTGGTATCATAAGTGAATGGTTTGGACCAAAATTTAACATTCCTTTGTTTTCATTCTTTAATATGAATAAACTTTTGCAACAGTTCATCATGATGACCAAAATTGGGGTTATGGCTTTTAATAGGGAAAGAATCTTTTCAAGATCTATTCATGTAATTAAAAATGTGAAAACATGAATAAAAAGTTTCAGATTGGAAATCCCATATAGGTTTTGTATGATAAGGATTCATGAGGGTAAACATTTCTTTTAGCACCTATCTCCCATTCTATTCTTCCTTTGTCTTGCACCCATTTCTCCTACTCCACTTTACCTGGAAGAAGAATCTTTTATATTTCACAGCTAGTTTAACACTTGATTTCATGATTTCAACTGTCAAGCAAGGTTCAGTAGACAATCAAGTTTATTATAAGCTACTAATACTTAAAAGCAAACATAATAAAATAATGAAGACTATTTGTGGTGGCAACATAATATTATCCTCTGTTGGTGACAGTACTGATAAGAAAACCTGCCTATAAATTGTCCACACTGAATTTTTCAGCACATAAATGAATTACAGAATTTTTTTTTGTTGTTAAGTGCAATGCTGATTTTGGTATTACGTTGTCATAATATATTATTTTTGTCTAATTCATTTCTATACTTTATGTTTATTGATATTTTTTGTTTTTATATCAACTTCATTTCTAAATATATCCCTTCTCCTCATTCCCTACCCAGGGAATGATTTCTTATAACAAAAAATTAAAAGGAAAGAAAAAAAGGCCTTTCCAAAACAAATTGATCAACATATCAGCCAAGCCTGATAATATATGTGATATTCTACATTTATAGTATCCCATCTGTCCAATGAAGGGAAAAATACATTTTCTCCTGTCTTTTGGGCATAAACTTGCTAATTATAATTATACAATATTCAGTCACTATCCTCCCCACTTTTGTCTTTCCATTTCCATTGCTTTAGTCATTATATAATTGAGTAGTTCAGTGGAAAGAGTGCAGGACCTGGAGTCAGGAAGATTCATCTTTCTGAATTCAAATTCAGCCTTAGATACTTAAAAGCTGTATGACTCTGAACAAGTCATTTCATCCTATTTGTCTCGATTTCTCATCTGCAAAATGAGCTGAAAAAGTGATAAACCATTTTAGTATCTTTGCCAAGAAAATCTCAAATGGGATCATGAAGAGTTGGACAGGACTGAAAGGACTAAACAATAACAAAAGTCATCATTTATATTCTTTTTTTGTTTTTGATACTGTGCATCAGATCATGTAATTCTTCTTAGTGAGTCTAAGAATTCTCATATGAATTTTTTACAATGCAATAATAATATTCCTAACATTCATATGCCACAATTAGAATAATAAAAGCGAACCTGTTACTATCAATATGTTGGTGTATAATGAGACCCTTCTTTCTATCTCTGATCTTGTTAGTGTATATAAATACATTTGGGATCCCTTGGTCAAGAAGTGAGGACATTTTAGTCATCCTTGGGTATATACGTTTTCAAAACTACTAGAGAACCTTCTCATATAATTCATTTTAAAAAATAAATAATAGTGAGCTATGTACGGCAGAATCTGAACATTTTCATTCATTATTCAAACATTGGCTACTTAATACTCAAAGTTCATATATAAATGAATTGCAAAGTGAAAGACTTAAGGCTCTAGAAAGTATCATTTGTACCTGCAAATAAAAATGATCTCCAGCAGAGAAGGTCTTTCCAGCTTTCAAGAGCTTCTCAGCAATTCAGAGGTGACTTACATGTAGGCAGGGTGACATCGCTTGTCTGAATGTGTCTGCTTCTTTGAATGTAAATGCACAAACATAAGCTGTCCATAATATTTCTTAAGCATTCTCCATTTTATTCTGTTATAGATGCAGCCAGTTTAACCAAAGTATTTTACACTGATTTATAGTAAGTTCTGAATAGATAATGCCACCAATTCAGAGGCTATCCAGTCACATTTCTCCCTTCTTTAAACTCTGTTAGAGCCAACTCTCAATAACTGTACTAGATACTAGACATAGATTGAACTTAACCTGTTCCTGGAGCAGAAGAGAACATTGAAATCCATGCCTTGGGAGTTGGGGATTCTGGTCCCTCCAAATGGCTCCTGTCCATTATGACGTCAAAGATGTCATTCACAGGAGAGAGAAAGGAAACAATGGCGTCTATTCATATCAGGAGAGTAATCTAGTGGCCAGACTGTTGTTTTCCACACATCCAAAACGTCATATCCAGCAGATCTGTGCCTTCCATGCCTAGGTGACCTGATTGAATGTAAGAAACCCAACACTGTCCCCCTACTTCTGTCAAGAGCAGTCTTACAATTTTCTCAAGCAAGGAACTTACATCTTAAAGCTTATTGCTGCTTCTGCTGCACCTCTTGCTGAGTATCATCATTATCTTAAAATAATTTCCATTGGTGATGCTATAGAAATGGCATTATCATCTTGTTTAGGCAACTTACTTTTGGATTTTAGAGAAGAAATAGTGTTTAACATCCACACTCTGAAATTATTTTTAGTCAGTCCTAGTATTTGAGAGAGACAGAGAGACAAACAGAAAGAGACATAGAGAGAGACAGGAGAGACAGAGAGACAGAAAGAGAGAGAGAGAGACATAGACTCCGAAAGAGATACAGAGAGACAAAGAAACAGAGACAGAGAAAGAGATACAGAGAAACAGAGAAATAGAGATAGAGAGAGAAGAGGGAGGGAAGGAGAGAGAGAAGGAGAGGTAGAGAGTTTTGTAGTATTGTACTTGAATAATCTCCTGAGGCAAAATCTGGATTTTTTTTAAATGGAGAAGGAATAAATAAATGGTCATAGAATATAAACAAGCAGTTTTCAATGGAAGAAATGTAGGCTATGAACAATCATATAAAAAAATGCTCAATCACTAGTAAGCTTAGAAATGCAAATTAAAACAACTTTTAAGGCTACACTTCACAAACATCAGATTGATAGATGATAAAAAAATAAGGAGAAACATTGTTGGAGAGGCTGTGGAAAAAACAAATACATTGCTGCTTGATGGAGCTGAAATTTTTTCCAGCCATCTGGAAAGTAATTTAGAATTGTTCCCTCAAAGGCATGAAATTGTGCCTATGCCCTCTTACTCAACTGAAATAAACTACTACTTTGATATTCCCCCAAAGAGATTTTTAAAAAAGGAAAATAACCAATATTTATAGCAGCTCTTTTAATAGTATCAATTAACTGGAAACAAATTGAGTGCTCATCTATTAGGGAATGGCAAAACAAATTTTGTCATATGAATACAGTGGAATCTTATTCTGCTATAAAAATAATGAAAGGGATGATTTCAAAGAAATCCAGGAATATTTGTATGAATAAATACATAGTAAAGTGATCAGATCCAAGAGAATAGTTTATACAATAATACACTGTAAAGACAGATTTGAAAGATTTAAGAACTTTGATTAATGCAGTGACCAATCACAATTCCAGAGGATTGGTAAGCAAACTGCTCCTATCCTAAGAGAGAGTTAATGAATTTAAGAGGCAAAAAGAGAGATATTATCAAAATAAGCCAATGTTAGAATCTGTTTTGCTTAATTTTGCATATTTGTTAAACATGGTTTTTTGTTTGTTTGTTTGTTTTATTTGGGGGAGGAGGAAAAGGAAGGAGGGGAATAATAGCATAGTCAGAAAAGAAAAGAGGGTGGATGAAATATTTTTCAATTCACAGAAGGAAATATAAAGTCAGAAAAAGCCCACAGACAAGTAGGAGAGTTTTGAAAGTTAAATGCTGAATTTATTCTGTATTTGAAAAGAAATACTAGCTATACATAATAGAGAATTATAAGCTTTACATACAGTTTTCTTCTATTCTTTGTGCCAGAGCTTTATGCCAGAGCTGAAGTTGCATCTTTTGGGGTTTTGCAAATAACTACAAGGAGAAGTGTTTCAATCATAGAAATGGAGTATCTTTTCAATGTGTAAATTGGAGATTGTGATTGGAAATGCATTCCTCTTATAGCTATTCAGACAAAGTCTGTTTAAGGCAGTGAAAGAAGACAGAATTGTGTATAGAATAGTTTAGTGATGAAATTGTTACTGAAAGCATTGGCTAATTGAATTTCTTTTTTTAAAAAATCTAATTCAGTTGCATACAATTAAAATTATTGGAAAGATGGTGCATATTTGAGCACAGCAACTAAATGTCACGTATGTGAGACTAGATTTGAACTCAGGTCTTTCTGACTTTAGACCCAGTGCTCTATCCATTGCATTACATTGCTAAAATAGAAAAAACTCAATTTTATTGGATGGTAATTTAGAAGAGAATTTAAAAATTAAAACCAATGCTCATTTATAAATCTCAAAATCCTTTTTCTGTGAGAGATGATAGTCATCAATTGCATCCAGTTCTCTAGATATCAAATAAGAAAGCAGAAGGGACTAAAGCTATTTTCAAAGACTGTTTTTTCAAGTTATTTTAGCCCAGATGTTAAAAAAAAATTACAGTTTTTATTTAATGTATTATGAGTTTAGATCATCCAAATATACGGGATTCATTGTGAAAATGTGAGGGTACAAATTTATTGAGTAAGAAAGAGATAAAATTCTTTGTACCTGCCAGCATAGGTATAAAGATTTTTAAAAGAGGAAGAAAATTCAAAACACACTGATAAAATAGTTTAAATGAAAATAGTACTTAGCATGTCCTAGCTATGTGACCCTGGGCAAGTCACTTAACCCCAATTGCCTCAGCAGAAAGAAAGAAAGAAAGAAAGAAAGAAAGAAAGAAAGAAAGAAAGAAAGAAAGAAAGAAAGAAAGAAAGAAAGAAAGAAAGGAAGGAAGGAAGGAAGGAAGGAAGGAAGGAAGGAAGGAAGGGAGGGAGGGAGGAAGGAAGGGAGGGAGGAAGAAAGAGAGAGAAAGAAGGAAAGAAAGAGAAAATAGTAGCATTTTATTATATTTTCAGGATTAATTTTAGATATGATATTCAATAATATTTAAATTTTTTCTTTCTATACCTACTCTTTTGAATTTGAAATCTGTTTTCTTATCTTTTGCTATTATATTAACAAATAGATTAAACACTTCATTACATATTTCCATTGGGCTGGAAGCAAATATTGTATTTTGCATATAATTAGAACTTCAAATAATACAAATTCAAATAAAGCTAATTTTAGATTTCAGAATGAAGTTTATTTTGTTTTTGTCTGTTCCTTCCTTGACTGTTCTCACTTTACAATCCCTCTCCTTTTTCTCTGTTCCCATGTATTTCCTTATTGAACTTAATTTGTTTCTACCCAGAATTTTGTGTGCATATTCAATATTCATTTACCTAGTTAATACAAGAATTCCATGAGATATCCACTTTGCATCCTTTCCTCTATGTATATTCCTCTTACTCATTTAATATGAGAAATAGTATCCCTTTTTCTTTTCTGTTTTAAAACTAATAAGACTGAACAAAACTATCCTTACACCCTTTTGTTTTACTTCCCGTATTCCCTCTGTGATCCTTGAAAACAATGGAATTTTTAAATGATCTTTGCCTCTTTTGCTTCTCTCAGAATGAATAAATTAATCATCATTTAGGCCATTCCAGTTGTTGAAATGCATTGAATTTTCTAGGCTTCTTTTGCCTTCCATTTTTACATTTCAAAAATTCAAAGATTCAGTTCTTTACTTTTCATCAGGAATGTTCACTTGAAGGGTCTCTATTTTATTAAAAATCCATTTTTGCTCAGTAGAATATAGTGAGTGTTTAATAAGTGTTGTATATCTATTCAGCTTAATAAAATTATTTTGGTTGGAAATCTTGTTCTGTTGCTTTTCAGGTTCTAGCATTCCAAGATTTTCTCTTCTTTGGGAAGGTGCTACATTGTCTTGGGTGATCCCAGCTGGGATTCCTTCTGGCTACTTACAAATGTTGGGTTTTAGTTATGCCATATCTGAGTGTTGTCAATTTGGTATTTCTTTCAGAAGGTAACTAGTAGATTCTTTCTATTTTCATGTTTTGGGGTGGTTCTGATATATCTGTACAATTTGATTATTGTTATTTAAATTTATTTTATTATTTAACGATAATTAATTTTTTCTCATTCCTACCTCCCCCCCCAAAATAAACAAAACTAAAATGTTTGTACCAAAAAATGGATCATGAAGAAAAATAAATTTTCACATTGACCATATACAAAGATGTGTGTTTCATTCTGCATATTTATTTAGTTTATCACCTTTGTCAGGAAGGGGTTAGTATTCTTCACTAGTACTCTACCAACCTCATAATTGATCATTTCATTGATCAGAGTTCTTAAGGTTTTTAAAACTGTTTACTTTTACAGTGTTATTGTTCTATTATAAATTGTTCTCTTAATTCTGCTTGCTAAAATATGTAATAGTTCATGCAAATCTTTTCAAATAATTTCTTATGGTGGAATAGTATCCTATTACACTTATCCACCATTACTTGGTCAAACTCCAATTGATGTACACCCCTTAAGTTTCCAATTCTTTATCAACACAAAAATAACTGTTAGAAATATATTTATGAACAATATATGGATCTTTTCCTTATTTCTTTGAATTCTTAATCTGAATGGTGCCATCATGGGGTCCAAGAATATGTTCAACTAATAATTCTTGTGGCAAATTGATTTCCAGGGTGGCTGGAGTAGTAACATGATTCCCTCCTTCCCTTCCTTCCCCTTACCCCCAACAATTCCTCCCATTTGTTATTTTTCTTTTTGGTCATCTTTGCCAATCTGATGTGATGTATGTGAGGTATAACTTGCTTCAATCTGCATTCACTAATTATTAGTGATTTGGACATTTTTTTCTTATGGTTGTTGATAGCTTATATAGCTTTACTGAGATTTATCTGGTCTTCTGTGCCGAAAGGGCTATACATCTGTGCATACTCTGTGACCCAACAATACCACTGCTAGTTTTATATCCCAAAGAGATCAAAGAAAAGGGAATTGTATATACAAAAACAATTTATAGTAACTCTTTTTCTGGTGGCAAAGAATTAGAAATTAGAGGAGATGCCCATTGATTGAGGAATGACTGAATAAATAAACTGTGATAAATGATTGTGATGGAATACTATTATGTTATAAGAAATGATGAGGAGAATGGTTTCACAGATACTTGTGAAGACTTATATAAAACGATGCAAAGTGAAGTGAGCCTAACTGGAAAAACATCATACATAGTAAAAGCAACATTGTAACAGTGATAAACTGTGAAAGACTTCTGGTCTGTGAAGACTGGTCAGGACAATGATCCAGGACAGTTCTAGAGGACTTATGATGAAAAAAGCTCTCTGCCTCCAGAGAGAGAAATCTGAATATAGACTGAAGCATATTTTTTTTCACTTTTTCTTTTTTTTTTAGACATGGTTAATTCAAAAATAGTTTGCTTATCTTCACATTTATAATGGATGTCATTACTTTTCTCCTCATTGGTTTGGAGAGGTATTGGAAAGAGAGAGAGAATTTGGAGTACAAAAAAATAAATATTAAAAAAAAAAGAATTATCCTTTAAACAATTTAATAAAATTAAAAGGAAATGACATTTTTATAAGTTAATCTTACAACTTTTAATCAGTTCCTTATACATCTTGGAAATGAAACCTTTATCAGAAAAACTTGTGCAGATATTTTTCCCCCAGTTTCCCTTCTGATCCTTAGCTACATTGTTTTTGTTCGTGCAAAACATTTTTAAAATTTTATGTAATCAAAATTGTCTGTTTATCTTCTATACTCCTCTCTTTTCTTCATTTGCATGTCAATTCTTTGCTCTATTTATAGCTATTAAAAATTTCTTCCTTGCTCATCTAATTTGTTCATGAGGTAATTATTTTTATCCAAATTATTCATTTACAGCTTATCTTGATATATAATGTGAGGTTTTAGGTTAAAGTTCATTTGAGCTAGACTACTTCCAAGTTTTCCTGGCAGTTTTTTTTAAATCAATGAATCCTTACCCAAATATCTGAGCTTTTTGAATTTATTGAATACTGTGTTCATCTGCTTCTAATTTGTTTCACAGATTGACTTAAGTGATTATTTAACCCATATCAGCTAGTTTTGATTATTACTATTTTGTAAGTATAGTTATAGACCTGATACTACTAGGTCCTTTCCTACTAATTTGTTTTTCATTATTTTACTTGACTTTTTGTTTCTCCAGATGAATATAATCATTTTTCTAGCTCTATAAAGTAATTATCTGATAGCTTGATTACTGTGGCACTAAATAAATTAATTAATTTAGTATTTTCATTTTTATTATATTGGCTTGGCATTCCCATAAGCTATTAATTAATCACAATCCAATTTAGCTTTGCCTTTATTATGGTAATGTTGTTTTCATATGTTTTCTATGGGTATTGGTAGGCAAACTCCTGAGAATTTTATACATTTTATAATCATTTGAAATGGAATTTCCTTTTCTCTCTCTTCCTGCTAGATTTTATTGGTAATACATAGAAATACTGATGATTTATGTGAATTTATTTTATATCATGTAAATTTTCTGAAAATAATTTAAATTACTTTTGACTTAACTTTAATGTTCTCTAAATAAAACCATCACATGAACTTCCAAATGCAATCATTTTGTTTCTTCTTTGACTTGCTAATATTCCTAATTTTTCTTGTCTTTTTGCATTTCTAGCACTATACTATGCCAAGGAGTAGTGGTGACAATGAACTTACTTGCTTTAATCTCACTGATTTTATTAGAAAGTCCTCTAGTTTATACATACCCATTATATATAAAGCTAGCTTTCAGTTTGGGATGGTACTACTTACTGTGTTGAGAAAGGTTTGTTTTTTTATGTTTTCTAGTATATTTAACAAAGAAGTGTTGTATTTTATCCAAAATTTTTATTGCTTTTATCGTTGTAATCATGAGATTTTTGTTATGTTATCAATATAATCAAATGTTTATAGTTTTCCTAATATGAAGCCAGCTCTGTATTCCTGATTAAGTCCAACTTTATTGGAATGTGTAATCTTTTTTGTTATATTGCTGTAGCCTCTTTGCAATATTTTATTTTAAATATTTGTGTCACTGTTCATTAAAGATATTATTTGGTATTTTTTTCACTCTTAATTCTTCCTGATTTAAGTATCAGGACCATATTTCAATCAAAGAAACAATATGATAGTTTCCCTTTTTCCTATTTTTGCAAAGATTTTTTTTGGATACTAAAATGAATTTTTCTTTGAATTTTAGTAGAATTCTTTTATAAATCCATCTGGTCCCAGTAGTTTTTTCTTTGGGAGTTCATTTTTGCCATGTTCTGTTTCTTTTTCATTATTTAAATTGCCTATTTCTTGCTCTACCGATCTGAATATTTTAATTTTTGAATATATTCATCTATTTCATTAAAATTGCCAGTTTTACTGGCATATAACTAAACAAAATCATCTATAATAATCTCCTATGTTTCTTCTTGATTTATTATGAATTCTGTTTTTTTCATTTTTAATACTAATAATTTAGTTTTTCTTATTAAGTCAAATCATCTAAAAGTTCTATTGTTTTCTTTTTAAAATTACTTTTACTTATTCACTTCAGCTGAAGCATCATATATTTTGTTTTGGCCTATTTTAACTTCATTTCAGTCTTTATGTTTCAAGTATTTTTTTTTCAACAAATAACATAATGTTGAATTCTGTCTTCTAATCCTTTCTGCTATCCTCTCCCATTTTAGGGAGGAGTTCCTCATAATTACATTCACAGTTATAATCGTTTATATATTTCCCTCCATCCTTTTCTCATATACTTATCTCTTTTGGTGCTCCCCACCCTCTCTTCACAAATAAGAAGAGGAAGCATGTGCCTAGTATCAATATTCCCTGCTAGGGTCAGTGAGTTTTCACTTTCTTGCTCCTCTATTCTTTCCCTCACTTAGACCTCAGTCAAAGGTTCTTACCCTTTCTTCTCTTTTAAATCCTTTTCACGCTTTTTCCCCTCTAAGTTTAAAGCTTATTTTGCCTATGACTAAACTGTCTTGTAACCTATCCTGCCTCTTATTACTCTCTTCTTTCTCTCCTTTCCCTTCTGTTTACCTGTTTAGTTGAATGCATTTCCACATCAAATTCTTTATATATATATGTGTGTGTGTGTTATACTTACCTTTGACCAATTTTGATGAAAGTAAGGTCAAATGATACCCATGTCCTCTACACCTTCCTAATTAGTATAGGCTTCTGTTTGCCCAACCCAATGAAGTGAAATGAGTTCTGAATCTTTCCTTCCATATTCTTCACTATCTTACCCTTTTTCTTCATATAAAATTATCAAAATATCCTGAAACCACTCAGTATTTTATTTAATTGCCCATGACCTCAAGAATATCTGAGTTCTTAGAAGATATTTGTATTATTTCCCTCTCTCTCATTAGAATGTAAACACTTAAACTTTATAAAACCTCTTCCTTTTCCTCACTTGTATTTATCTTATGTTTCTAATCACTCTTGTGTTTGTATTTCTCTGATATTCATCTCTGATATTTTTGTTAATTACTATAAGTTATTTATTTTATTAAAGGCCCCTTTTTCCCTATAAGATAATACTGTTTTATTTCTGAATGAAGTATTCTTAGTTGTAAGTTTATATATTTGCTTTTTGGAACAGTGTTCCATCCTCTGCACTCATTTATTGTGGTGTGCACTAAATTTTGTGTGATCCTATGCTCTGTTGGCATTTAATCTTTTTCTTTCTGGCTTCTTTTCAGTATTTTTTCTTGACCTGTAAGCTTAGGATTTTGCCCATGATATTTCTGAAAGTTTTTATTCCAAGGTTTCTGTCAGGACATAATCAATGGAATCTTTCTGTTTTTCACTTTGTCCATTTGTCCTAACATATCTAAGCATGTTTTTTTAAATGATTTTTTAAAAATAGGATCTTCACACTTTTGGGCAGTCTGATTCTTAAGATTTCTCTTTGATCTGTTTTCCAAGTCACCTTTTTAAAAAAAAAAACACAAGTATTTTATATATTTGCTAAATCTCTGAAAACTTTATGACACTTTGATGAGGAAATATTCTTACTTTTATTTAACAAGGTAGGGAGCTGAGGTATAGAGAATCTTAAATGACTAGCCTAAAGTCACCCGGCTAAAAAGTGGCTTTTTTAAGCTTTTTACCCTACACCATAATGCCTCTTGTTCTTAAGCACCAATTATTGTCTTAAGCTGTGATTTAGGAATATATTCAAGGACTTTGTTCTTGTGTCTTGTTTTTCCCTCATTTTTTCCCTCCTTGTAAGCTGTCAGTATCTGCCATCATAAAATTATGAGATTTTTTAAAATTACTTTTGCTAGGTTTCTCATGAAGGCCTCTTTTCTGAATAAACTATATGTGTTTTAGGAAATGGCCTATGTGACATCTGTTTTGGCTAATCTCAGATCATTCTATATTTTCTTTCATTTTCTTAGCTATGATCTGGGTGGCTTAAGATTGTTAAGTAAGCAAGGTGCTTTGCAATGGGTTTTCTCAATGAAAATATGTTGGAATCATCTAAGTTATCCTCCATTTGGGCTTTGGAGTGCCACCCACACATGCAGAGAAACAAATGATGTACACACATACCTTTCTCAGCCTCCTGGATTATGGAAGAAAAGCAATTAGCTTTGTCTTGGAAGCTGTTTCCAGCAGTCAGCATTCTCTGTTCTCTCCATCAGTTGTGGCCCATTTGTTATTATTATGATACTCTACCAATGCTTCTCTTAGTTGTTATAGCTCTACCATACTCTCAAGTTCTGTAGGTAACTGGTCCATTCCAGTGCTCCAAAAGGCCATAATTCTGGACCAAACAGAAATTAATGACTATGAGAAAGCAAGAAATATTAAAACAAAGTAAAATACTTTTTAAAATGCAAGAAAATATGAGGCACTTTTTATTTAAAAAATGAATAATGCTTAGAGAATGGCTGTGATGGCCTCAACAAGGAATATAATGAAGTGTCCAGAAAGACCCCCAAAGTTGCAGAGCTTGATGGACATATCAACTTAATGAAACACATTTTATTTTTTAAACAAGTAATAATTAGAGGTGATTCAAAGGTGATACCTCAAAAAGTAATGGGTCCTTTCTCAATAGAAGTTTGCTTGTTAGGTGGCCACTTGTTAACAATATTGTACTGGTCAGATATGAGTTATATGTGACCTTGTAGGTCCCTTACAACTCTTGAGATTTTAAATCCTGTGTGTGGGAAGAGCATTAGGAATCTATGCAGAATTATCAAGCACTCAGTTAGAGATGGAGAAATGAAGGCTGCTGAAAAAGTCAGGGCTAGAAGCACATGGAGAGTTAAGGGTCAGAGGTCATTGAAGTGATACGAATAGACAGGATAATTTCTTTTTTTATTTTAATTTTAATTTTTTTTATTTTTATTAAAGCTTTTTATTTGCTAAACATATGTATGGGTAATTTTTCAACATTGACCCTTACAAAGCTTTCTGTTACAAATTTTTCCCCCCTAGTCCCCATCCCTCCCCTAGATGACAGAAAGTCTACTACAATAATTTGTTTTGAACTAATAAATAAATAAATAAAGCTGTAGTATATATCTGATTCATAGTTAAGGCCCACTGAAGGAGCACTTTCCATGTCTTTAAGTTGTAATTTACAGACTGCTATATACCTTCTTCACTTAAAAAACAGCAACTTATGCATGCATTTTCTACAACGTTTGTATGTTTATTTTTTTTCTAGATCAATCTTGCTCAGAGACAGATTTCACTAGGTCCTGTTTTGTAAACAAATCTGTTCCTCCATTCCTTCTTCTATCATTCTGCGTCTATATGGATTCTGTTTTGTTCTTCCACTTTCCTCTATCTTTCCCTGACCTACACCCTCCCACCAGAGTGCACAGCAAAGTTAGGAATTCAGTGGCTTTTAATAGACACCAGAGAAAAGAACCTTTTTTCTAATGTATATGAATGCACACAAAAACATACATCGTTTGGATTTTGATATTCTTAAGCTTTTTAACTACTTGATGAATTCAAGGTGAACCTAAGAACTCATGAGAACTCTCCAGAAACATATGATTCTGATTATAAAAGTACATTTTTCAACTCAAATGTCTTTCTCTGCTCCAAGTGGAAGTAATCATCCAGTACTGATAAAGCTCCAGACTTTTTTCTTCTTCCTCTCAAAGAGTGGTCTGTATCTCTAAGATGTATAGTTTAGTGACCTTTTCTTTTTTTTTATTAAAAGCTTTTTATTTACAAAACATGTGAGTGATTTTTCTACATTGACCTTTGAAAAAACTTTTTTTTCCCCAAGCTTTTCCCCTCCTTCCCCCCACCCCCAACCCCTAGATGACAGGTAATCTAATACATGCAAAATATGATAAATTATATGACAAATCCAATATATGTATACATATCTATACAGTTATCTTACTGCACAAGAAACATCAGATCTAGAAAGAGAAGAAGAAAAAAA